>CAUJNA010003374.1:185000-422500 GCA_963377175.1 Effrenium voratum | reverse complement strand
ACCAACCAACCAACCAACCAACCAACCAACCAACCAACCAACCAACCAACCAACCAACCAACCAACCAACCAACCAACCAACCAACCAACCAACCAACCAACCAACCAACCAACCAACCAACCAACCAACCAACCACAGCATAAAAACAACAACTTTCCCTAGGACATCAGCAAATTCGAACTCGAGGCTTGCCTTTGAAGTGTGGCTTACATGAAAAGACATAAAAACTAAAGGGAAACCATCTGTCATCTTGGTTAACCTACTCACTTCTTGAGCACGACAAGGAATCCATACCTTTTGGGCCAGATTCTGCTCCAAAGCCAAGGACGTTGCCAAGGGTTGCCAAGGCAAGCCAAAAGCAAAGCAACTTTTTTGGGGGTCCACCTATTTTGACATGCCCAAGGTGGCGGTTCACCTAGCCGAAATCTGGTGTCCAGGCTCTGGCCATGTTCAGTCTGCCAACAAAAAAACACAACTGAATTGTCCGGTTGGCCCCCAAAAATCAGCGAATCTCCTTGGCCCTAAAATCTGGCCATGGGTCAAAAGCCCGTAGGTTCTAAAATTTTGGTGGTGAATTCACCTACCAACCAAGACGGGATCCCATTGGTTTTGACAACCACTGCCGTCTGTCTCCGAACTCTCCTTGATTCGTCCGCTCGAACTGCCGCCATCGTCGCCTCTGCAGCGCGCCGGGGCAGAACTCGAGGAAGCTGAGCAAGTGATGCGCTTCGAGCTCCTCCAAAAGCTGCCAGACGCGAGGCCCAAATCCTTCTGGGGTTCTGGGGTACTGTTGATATGCGTAGGGGGTCAAAATTAAACCACCAGGATATGGAGTGCAGGTTTTAGTGCTTTCCATTTAGCAAAGGAATCAACCCCATTTCATTCATATAAACTGCTCTCTCCAAAAGTGAGTATTCCCCACTAAACCCAGAAACACCCCGGTAATCAAAAGGGGTTGATGAATATGGGGTCAACATCACAATTAAACCAAAGGCCATAGGCTCATAGGGCAAAATTCAAGCACGAAAGTGACTGCCTCTATTTTACCCATAGAAAACCAGACGACGCTCTTTGTCCTCAAAATGGACATCTCTCGCTCGTTCCTTCGGTTTCCCCGAGCCATGCCCCCCCCGCCCCCCGCGGTTTTTCAAAGCCCGAGAAGTTGGTTGCTCATCATCTAGCCAACTCACAAGCTCAGTGGCCTGCCGATTTGCCCTTTCCAACCGGCACTGGTCAAAGAACCTGATGAAGGTCGAGGTCAAGGCCCCCAATGGTCCCCTTTCAACTGTTAGCTGGCCATAGTTCTGCTTGCAAGGGCTCTGAATAAGTACACAGAGACATGGTCAATCCGTCCTCTGTCAGAGATGTTCATGGCTCCATTCATACGATGTTTTGTTGTGGGACAACCGAAAATCCTGTTACAGGTTCCGCTGATCATCCCGAAACACCCCGTTGCTCCTATGACAAACCCCCCCACCCCCGTCTCCTTGATGATGCACATGGGTACATTTGCCTCGTTGGCCTGAAGAGATAAGCGAAGCATCACTTCACGATGGGCAGGTCAGGATCTCTGGAATACAAGAAGTCTGTCTTTTTTTCGAATACAAGAGATCTGTCTTTTTCCCTTTTTTGATGGTTTTGATGAGCAAATAAGTGATCGCCCTAATACAAGACGTGTTTTGTCCTTTTTGGATGGGTTTTGAAGCTCCAAACATCTGCATGAGCAAAGTGATAGTTAACCCAAGGTCTCATGATACGATTGGTTGGAATCCACTCTACGCCTTGAGGTCAGCTCAGATTTCCCACATTGGCCATGCCGAGAAGGGTGCTGGTGTTTTTTCTCCCAGGGCTCCAAAGACCCTGTCACCGGTTTGGGGTGACATTTGGCCAGAGGCAAACAACGGGGACGCAAGTTCGCGTCTTGCGACATCCATTTGCTCAAGCCCCCTGGAAAAACAAACATACAGACTCCCGGTACAAGCAACAGGATAAATTAATAATACTCTTAAGCAAATGGAAGACGAGTAGCCACACTTGGGATGGATCATTTTCCAGATCCAAAGCACACCAAAAACGGAAGGATATTGAGCATCAGCTCGGTCGTTGTGCGGAGCAACCCTGCTGATTTGCTTTGGCGATTGTCGCATCCCAGGGGGAAAAAAGGCATAGGACGTGTTCAACCCACCTTCGCACTGGCTTTTTCCACAAGGTGATGTCTAAATCGCCCCAAAAATGCGATTTACAATTTTCAGATTAGATGTTCTGGGGATGATCGCTGGTTAGTTACCCCACTTCTGCAGGTTTACAGAGGGCTCAACAGGGCGGTTGCCAACCACAGCGACGCCTTCCAGTGCCAAATGATACTTCAATGGTCAGGGTAGTTCTTGGTTGGTGAGCATAATTATGATACACTGACTTGGAGGACTTACAACCATGGTAAGTGGGTTACAACCATGATTTGTTTTAGACAGTTATCAATGAAATTCATGTCGCTTTACTGTTAAGCTTGGGTCTTGCGATTTAAACAAATCCAACCAAGCCAGCTAAGTATCCTGCCCCCACCCCACCCCACGCCGTGTTCTTTTACTGGTTAAACATAAATAAATAGGTGATATCCCCAACAGCATGCGTGTGCTCACACCACCCCGCAGCCCTCGCAGAACCTTGAGGAACCGTGGACCTGGTGGAACCCTCGTGGAACCTTATCTCAGGCCCGCCCCGGACCACCCCGGAGCCTATGTGGGCTGAGACCCCAAAGCTTTCAGCTGTTGGGAGAAAAAAAAACACGTCGCGCCCCGCGCCTGAGCCCTAAAGGCGGTCTCCAGGGTGTAGCGCGCTTGCAAGGCATCCACCAACTTCTCCTGCTCCTCGCCGAAAACCGAACAGAGGGGATTCCCGTCTGGCAAGCTCCTATGGGGGAACTCCTGCAAGAGTGGTTGGTGGAAATTAACCCACTAGGTCCTCCAGTAGAGAGGTACCCGTTTTGCTGTAGTGTATTGTAGTAGAGGAACCCTCCCCCCAAAAAGGGTAAATGGACACACACACACACACACGCAGTTGGGGACCTAGCCCATGATGCACACCAAAGGATCCCCCACTAAAAAAAGCACAGACACTTGCCAGACTGGACAGCCTATGGCAAAGATTCCCGACTTTTTCAGCAAGATGCCAAGTGCCCTAATCCTTCACCCACGCCGCCCGTGCTGGGGCTGACAGGCGGTTGAGTTTCTATGCGCCCACCACTTCGCTGGGGTCCAGCTGTATTACCCCCTTCAAACACCCCAAAAGAACATAATGTCAGCATGGCCAAGGCTTGAAGCCCTGGAAGAGAGAACCCCTGCACCACTCAACTCAGAAGCCCAGGAACTCAGGGAAATGGGGGGGGGGGTGATGGGCTTGCGCGGCCACCAAACAACCAAACCCACCTGTCACTGCCAGAAGAGGCCACAATATGCCATCAGAACATATCCAAAGTAGCCGACAAAACATCAAACAACAAAACAAGACATGAACAGAACAAACAAACCATGCCAAACACCCACGAAAACAGGCCAACACGCGGACAAAACCAACACGCCGCACTAACAAAAGACAGGCGCCACCAACATCGAAGAACCAACTTGCGGGGATGCCCGAAGGTCCCACGTCGGGCTTTTTTGGGGTGCACAGAACTTGACAAAAAAAGGCTACAGCTTGGACATCGTCATGTGCACCACAAGGGTTTATTGTCATCCACCAAAAGCAATCTTAACCTCGAAGTTGTAAGACTTCGTCCATTTCCATCAATGCCATTCGACCAACCGGTGCTTCAAGGCAAGCCAATATAGTAAGTAACAGAAACGGAGGAAACCATGACTAAACTTAGAGAAAAACCAAGCAACATGCTACCTTCTACGGCTTGGTCAAACGGATCTGACTGCAAAATGTTGTCTTGTTTTTTGCGGTTGGGACAAACAGGTCAAGCCAAGCAGTTGAAATATATTTGGTGCCTGGAAGCACCAAAAACATTAGCAGCCGAAGATCCGCAGTTCCACGAACAAAAACAAATGATCAAAAAGGGGTGCTGTCCTCGCGCTCGCTGATGCGGCCCAGCATCTGGATGGCGAGGTCCTGAGATCGGTGGCCCGGTGGGGTAGAGAGAGGGGGGCCCCATATTGGAGGCGGGAAAAAACCGGCTGGAAGTCCCTGCAATCAAACAGGGGCCTGGTGCTGAGGTTGTCTCTTTCCAGCAAAAATTGAATCATGTTGAATCCTTACCAACAACCATACCCTCTTTCCAACAATGGAAGGGGACGAAAGGGGGCTTTCCCCCAAAACCCTCCGATTCTCAGCTTCCATGGATGGAGGGCGGATATTCATCCTGTTGCAATTTCCTGTAAAATCGCAAAATGGGGGGGATGTGTGAAGGGATTCCCAAAAAGGACCTGTTTGGTTTTGGTGCATGCGGCCTGGTTTGCTGACGGCAGCGAAATCACCCCGGCCCTTACTCTTTCCTGTCACAAGCCTGTCATGGTTCCGCACAGGATACATCCAGCAACAACCTGCTTTACAAGCAACCGGATGCTCCAAATAAGCCGGCAAAAGAAATCTCTCAACTACGCCCAAATTCATGGGAAGCAGCACAACTGAGAGTTAGTTTAATCAACAACCAACCACCAAAAAGCGGCGATCGCTTGCGCTTAGCTTCAAACTGCTGCAGCACCAGTGCGTAGGTAAAGGGCGTCTCGTCCGGGTCCCCGTCCAAGGGGCTGCCCGTCTTCAGGAAGGTGTGGGCCTAAATCGCGACCACGGGCGCGAGCGCCTGTGGGCCTAATGAGTCGGGTCAATCCAAAACAAACGCAGGACTATTGCCGTTTTAAGTTTGGAACCTGTCTGTGTTGGGTGGGTTAACAAGTTTGGAATAGCATTAAAAGCATGTTCAATGCAATGCTCGTTTTAACGTTTGGCGGACACTGTTGAAAGCGTTCTTTCTCGCCTTTTTTGTGCAACATTAGGAAACAATGAACCTCTCAAGGTTGGCATTGGAGACAACCTTACCCGAACGAAGCCATTAAATCCCTATTTGACGGGCTGCTTGACATTCCCAAAGTCTCCACTTCTCTGGATGATTGCTTTGCCTCACAGCTAAAAGCTGACAGGCTGGTGGAAAATCCGCAAAATGGATTCCCCAACATTGGTTCGCAAAGTGAAAGACTCTCATTGAACGTGGTCCCCTAACAAAGGCCTGAAGGTCCAATTAATTAATCGCAGCCGAGTCTGCTCCCTGGCCTTACACTTTTCACACTATGGTCATGGTCCAAGGCAGCCTTTCCGAGTTTGTAGGTTTGTCGCAAAGCGAGGAACCCTCAAAACGGTCAATTCCCCTTTCATTCCATTTCAGGGGAAAACGCCGGAGGGTAATGGACTGCGGTTTTTCAATGCAACTTTTGCAAAGCTGCCAGGGATAAGTGCGAACGACCAAGGGCTGAGTGGTAAGCAAAAGTATGTGAGGGAAATGCTTGCACGAAGCCAATCTCTCAAGAGGGCTCTGCGAAATCCTCAAGTAAAAGAACTATGAACATGTAAATAAAGGCATTCCATAATCGACATAAGATCATAAAATCATCAAGGGGTTCTACAAAGCTCTGCAGACTGGCGGCTTTTACTCTCTTTAGCTATACCTTCTTTTGTTTTTTCGCTGAACTTTAGACCACCCCAAAAGAGGAGCTATCAAAAGAACTCGGTCCTCCAGTAGAGAGCTTAGAAAAAGGGTACCCTTTTTTTCTGTAGTCTATTTTAGTAGCCTTCCCCGCAAAAAAGGGACCTAGAGAAGCACATTCTCGGTTTTTCAGGGATCCACTGCTTGCTGATTCCATGTGCTTCGCCGATTCCACGCTCGCTCTCACTTACTCCTGGCCCGTGAGTTCCCCGCACCAAGCAACAATCAAACAGCTGCCATTTGGTTCAGGCCCCAGGAAACAAATATAGAATACATTAAAATTCAGTAGTGATGAATTCCATTTAAGACCAACAAGGGAAAATCAAACATATTATTAAGCAAATGGAGGTGGTAGAAAAACAGCTTACTACCCAACAAACACAAGAGGACGGCAAGAGGCGTCTCGCAGACTTCCACTTCGAACCCTTCCAAAAGGAAACTCCATCAAGGTTGTGTCTGGCCGTCGAACGCAAAACACACAGAATATGAGTCCAGTTGGCCATGAGTCCTAAAGCCTCCTTGGGATTTGCGAAGCGCCAACCCCAATCGCCAAGCGCCCAGAGCACTTTTCAGACAGGAACGCAATGGAATCGGCTCAAGGAAAGCCCTGATTCCCCTTGTAAAGACAAATTCAGTCAGCAGATCCCGTGGAAATCACAAGAACTCATGCCAACACCCAGTGGACATCCGGAAATTGGGTGGCTTCCCTTTGCATCTCTGCAATAGGAATATCATATCCTTGCTTCCAATATGCCCAGCTACATCCCAATGATCATGTTGCAACCATCTTGGGTGTTTGGTCAAGTTAGTATGTTGTCGGCAACCTAAGCTATGACCCTGTCCCACAAGTCTTGGACGTAGCCCTGTTATTCATATAATTAGTGGGTCAGGACGGCTAAGCACTGGCTAACTCGGCCGAACATCCAAGTACACTCAACTAACATGGAAGCTGCCCCAACTGGCCACTGTAAATGGAACCGTGTCCTCCAAACGCCTGGGGCAGGGCTCTCGATATTTCCCCTCAAGACATCTTACGAAGGAAGGCTCACCTTAACTTGCCAAACCGGTGACGTCTAAAAGCACCAAAACGGGACATAACTCGGGACCGGAGGGTACCACACGTGCCGAAAATTCCCTGCCGTCGCCGCCTTGTTGCTCTGCATTAGGACCGCGAGGTGGAGCAAGGTCACGAAGCGCTTGCCCGGCAGCGGAGTGCTTCCTTTCGAGCCAAAAGTACGAAAGCTGGTCCGTGTAAAGAATCAAGGGCGGATTCTACCCGAATCCATGTAAAGAGTCAAGGGCGGATGTCCACACCTGTTTCTGGTTGGGACTGGCCTGTACTGATTACCTCTCATCTGCCAGGGTTTTGTTTGTAGCTGGGGGTGGGGCCAGAATAAGCCTTTCAGAAGGCATTGTGACCCTGATTTTCGAGGATCTGCACAGTTAGCGCGTGGTTCATACCCCCGGTAAGTCCCCTCAACAATGTGGTAGTTCTCCCCCATTCAACCTCCCAGTTCACTGCCAAAGTGGCACCTATTCAGCCATGTTCCACTGAGATTCCAACCTGCTCTTCCCTTAAAGGACCATTACTCTGTTTTTGAGTGTTGCCCAACCGTGAGCCAAAAGACTTGTTGAAAGTTGAAATCTTGCCCTGGCACCAACATTCTAACAAACTTTGGGTTACCCAAAGAAGCCCCTGTGTCATGAGCAGTCGAGAGGGCGACAAGGTTGGGGGCGGATTCTAATGTATCAAGCAAAGATAAGGTGCAAACGAGAGGGCGCCTCCTGAGCGCTGGGTTTTGTTCAATAGAAAGGCCATCTGGGCACTAACGTTTCTGGGGGCTTTGAGGGCTGGTCAGGATTGAGGAATCTCTGATGCCTGTTTTCTGGGAAATCTTCAATCTTTGCTTAGAGGAAAACAATTTCAAACCGCAGAACTGCGACACCACCAGGAAGCGCCCGGCATCCCAGCTGACCTATTTTATTGAACTCTTGTATGACTTCTATAGAAACAAACTTGGTAAGTCGCTATCAAAGCCCTTCTTACTTTACCATATCCCTCGGTCAAAGGGAAACAAGGTGCACTTGACACCTGCACACAGACCCAAACTTCTGCCAGCAAAACTAGCTTGCTGGCTTGCGGAGCCAATCCTTGGCCCACATCCTTTCAACATTGATCTACTCCATGTAAAAGAGTCTTGCAGGAGACCTCACCCAAACGGCTCCTCTGGTTTCATGTGGGCGATTTGCGTTTCTGGGCTGGGGCCTGTCCCCGGATCCGCTCCTGGCAAAGACCTCAAGGCTTTCAGGAAGGCCCGGTGCATGAGCCGCCTGCATGGGTGAAGGCAATGTGAGCACAACTTGCCGCTGAGAAGGAAAGCTGAATTCACGGTGAATCAATCTATATACAAGGTGACATATCGGAGGGAGCTAAATAGACGATGGCTGTGGGTCAAAACCTTCGGTGCCCCGGTGAACACCCAGCAAGCCTTCTAAAAAGACAATAGTGGAGTGGTAACCATCCCAATAAAGGCACCTTAGGTTTTGACCCACACCCATATACGCGTGCGTTAAGTTGGTGTCGTAGCACCTTACACCCAAAATTAGGTAGACCCCCGGCTCGCAACAATAAGTGCAACTGCATTTCCGTTGAGTGACTTATTCATTCTCGTTCACCAACCGAACTGCAGATGCGTGTGTGCGTGCGTGTCTTGCAATGCAGGTAGTTTCCTTTCGGTTTGCCTTGGATAAAGGAGTACCTTCAAAAAAGGACACACCCAAATCGACCAAGATAGCAACCTTCATGGCAAAACCACGGGCCGGTCCAACAGCCCGACTGGAAACACAGCACATGATGACATACCATTAGCACAACCATACACTGGGACACAGCCATAAATTATGGAGATGATACGTTAGATCCTGCAAGAAATTAAAAAAGAGCAGATTACACGATAATACAAACAAACCAAGTACAAGCCAAAACAAAATACACGAATCACCAAGGACACCAGCCGCTCCAGCTACGATGTCCGACAACAAACTTCAGGATTCACCGCTATTTCAGTAGTGCACATACTTTCCCAACATGGGTTGCTACAAAGACTCTGGCGGGTAGACATTTGCGCCCTGGCACACGGGAGCTGAACGGAAACCGATCATCTACCCTTGCGGGCTCAGAGCAACCTTGGTATATGCTGTACTGTAAGACAAGTTGCGGCTTACACAGACCTAAAGGAAATTGCCTGGAGGTCGTAGAACGATGTACATGGAGTGTCTTCCAAAAGGAGGGAGGGTGTTGAAATATGCCTCAGGGCAGTGAGGCCAAATCAGGAATCTGCCAGCAAACAATCGCTAGTTTTACCCTCGGCTGCGCGTTGAATGTGCAAATGGGAGTTGAACATGCCCCTACTCAATTGACAAAAAACGGCAACACCTGTACTTTGTTGAGAATGCCCCGTGACCCTCGGCAGTGGATGGTGAACAGATTCACCGTTTCTCACTTCAGCAGCCACCAGTGCCCATCGACGATTGATCCTACGTACCGAACTGGAAGGGTGTGCTACAGGATGGGCTGGGATCCGTGGCGTAGCGTTAGGAAAGGCTGGTTTTGCTTTATGCTGCTGCAAATTTTCCACCAAATGGACCTGAGTGCAGTATAATCTTCATGGCCATGATTATTCATCAGCCCCAATATCGGCCAGTGGGTCACATGGATGCACCGCTCCCGCCGCCCTAGCGCGCTTGGCGAGCCCCCAAGCACCTCAATGGATGGGGCTGCTTTTCCAGATCCCCAAAGCTCGCGGCGTCCAGAGCCGAGGCGGCCAAGTCGAAGGCGGTCTCCCCCTTCGCCGGAGGGGCTGGTGGCAGGATTGAGTTCGCAACCATTTGGTTTTTCGATCATGGTGTGTGTTTGACTCACACAAGTTGGGCTTGCTTGGGATATCTTGGGATAAAGCGCAGCCAATGCCCACCCTTGCCCTGGCCGCCCAGCCGTGCCAGAGCCTAAACTTCAACCCTAAACCTAAACCTTTGACCCAGAACCTTGGCCCTAAAACTAAGCCCAACGCCAAAAAGTATAAACCCTACCCCAACCCAAGCCGGCGACCTAAATGGCAGACGGAAAGAAGCAAAAGAAGCTGCGTTTAGCTGCCGAATTTAAACACGGCCGGGCACATTCCCGCACGATGCGTGTCACGCGCTCGAGCGACATCTGGCCTGCGGCCTTGAGCAAGTGGAGCAACTAGCTGATTTGGTCCGAGCGCCAGCCACAGTCTTGCTTGTTGCAAAAACAACTTTCTTCGCCCGCACAGCCTCGCTCAAGCGCTGGTACATGTGGCAGCCCTGCTGCGACCAGCACAGCTTTGCTCGCCAATCTTTCTGCAGGTCGACATGCCATTTCCCCCACGCGCGCGCTTTCTGCTCTGCATCTTCACCAGGAAACCTGGTCAACCGGGCTGTGCTGGAAATTGGGCTGCCAGAAGCGTGGCGCATAGATCCTGATGTGTTGCAAATGCGACGATGGCACGCAATGCGAAAGCAAGCAAGCTCTGCGCTGGCGCGCCTGCGGGAGTTCTCACTAACCACCGCCTACATCATCGGCAAACTCGGCTCCTGCAGCTTGTGCTCCAGAGTGCGTGGCTTGAGCCGCCGTGCCAGTAGCTCACCGCGGCTTCCAGCTCTGATTTGCATGCGTTGCCGTTCCTCTCAAGCAAGGCGACGTCAGACAAGACGCCAACATAGTGCGCCGTGAGCAGAAGAAACAGCAAGCAAAAACCGGCGCCACACGCGCAACCTCTTCCGCCCGCCGGCCTCTTTCTCCCCAGCTCTCTGCGTCGACTTGCTGGCCCCGGCGACACAGCACGTCAAAGGCCATACCTTTGGCTTTAAGATGGCCAAGCCCCCACCATCTCCACTCCCTCATGGCAAACAAGTGCACGGCAAGCCAGCTAGTTCTGGAGTACAGGCACCTCCTGGCAAGTACGGCAATGAGTACTTGGCCCATGTTTCGACGCGACGCTGGTCAATGAAAGAGCGCAAGCTGCAGTTGCAATGCCTCTGCTACAAGTAGCTCACATGTGATGCAGCAATGACACCGGCAGCGCTCCAACCGGCAACCACGGGACCTGCGGCACAAAGGCACAATCTCTATTCGGCTTTTGCTGCGCCAACTGCAGTCAAAGTCTACTGCTCTCGGTTTGACGTAGAAACAGCACTGCGCGGGAGCAAGCGAGACAGCCTTGAGCGTGGAGCAGTTGAGGTGACTAGGCAAGAATCATGCCACGGGGAACGTGCAAATAACACTGGGCCCCGTAGCTGCAAAGCAGCGAGCTGGTAGTCGACAAAGCAGTGCGTAACGCTGCGTAGGACAAGCGCGTTCATGTCAGCAGGAGCAGACTGTATGCGCGCCGTGTCCCAAAATGTTCCTAACTCGGATCTCGCGCAGACCCTTTGACATGAGCACTGGTTCAATTGCGCTTTCAGCGTTACCAGCTCAACTGGCAACGCAAAAACTCAGATCATCTGACTCAGATCGACGAAAAAGCTCTGCAGCGGAATGGCTGGCCCACACGCGTGAGCAGGCACGCGCGCAGCGGCTGCCTGTTTGCCAGGCTTGTCAGCTTGTAACCCGTGCTTGGTTGTTTGACCTGAGGCGGTACATCTCGAGCAAGAGCAAGCGCCGCGCTGCAACAAACGCTGTGCTTGACGGTAGGATGGCTGCGCTTCAGAAAGGTTTCTAACGTGGCTTTGTGCAAGTCGTTTGCGTGCAACAAACGACGACGAAATTGCCGCGTGGCATGCTTTGAGCGCAGGATGAAGGACGCTCTGTTGCGCGCAGCAACTGTCTTTTAGCTCCGCTGCAGCTCGCTAACACATGCCCGCTCACAACAACTGCCTCGCAGAAATAAACGGAGCGAGGAGCGACGCGTGAGCAACATAGTATTTCTGGGCTGTCCTGCCCCCCACCCCCGGGCGTCGTGGCCTACCGCTTGGTTCTGATGCTGAGAAGCGTGCCGTGCTGCAAACGAGCTGTTCAAGCATGAAGTGTGCCAAATACGAACGTTAAGGAGAGGATGAGCAATCCGGGTGGAAACTGATCCGCAGCCATTCAGCCACTCAGCCACTTGGAGTGGTGGCTTTGGGTCTGAGTGGTGGCTGGGTGTGGCTGCGTGGCTTGGCCTCACCCCCAACCACTCACTCAGTCACTCAGAATCCAAGTCACTCAGCCACTCTGACCCCCAGCCACTCTGACACTCAGCCGCTCGAAGTGGCTGAGTGGCTGAGTGGCGGGAAATCCACCAATACGCGTCCAATCGAAGGTTGTACTAGGGCCTAAGTGAACAAACAGGCACCACCGACAAACACAGTAGACCTAAATCCGGAACCCAAACGCTACTTCTAAATGCAAACCTTTAGCCCTAAATCTAAACAAACCCTAAACCTAAAAAAAACAACTAAGCCTTACGTACACCCTAAACCGAAACCCGCGGCTGAACCGAACCACTGCACTGCTGCAGCTGAATGTGATGATGCCACCTTGCGCTGAGCAGGAGCACTCAAGCACAAATGAATTTGAAAAGACCGGCAGGCAAAGAATAAGCGTTACGGGTGCCAATAGGGTTAATTGGTTCATTCACTTCCCTGAGAACCAGCAAGATAAACGTGCCTATAAAACCATGTCGTGGGTTCCTTTGAGGGCATCCCCCGGTTTACTCCCAACACCTACATGAGGTTTCCCACTGAGAATCAGCAAGCTAGACAAGATTTTAGCCTGGACTCAAAGGATGAAACCAGGCAACGTAGAGTTCAGAGCTTTGGAAGCTACACATGTAAGGTTGCTTTTGTTCGGATGAATCAACCCCCTTTGGGGTTGGTTCTAAAGACGCAACAGCAGGAAACCAGTTTTTGCGGGGGGGGGGGGGGGGGTAACGACCAAAGGAGCCTGAAAAGGGGGCGAGCCCTTGATTACCTGGGTAAACCCTTTCCGTTTTGGGTTAAAGGAACACTTTCGGTTTTGGTTCAAGCCACACTCAGTTCACTTGGGGTCCCATCCAACCCACAAGCACAATGGCTGGTCAGCCCTTTTTGGTGCATCAAATAGGGACTAAGACCCACATGGCGGTCTTAGAATTTGGTCTCTCTTTAATCCAACCTGGAAATGGGTACCCTGAAAAACACACACATGCATAAATATAAGGATACCCTTTCTTATGGGGTTGGTTTACAGGAGAATGAAGGTAACCCACAAAATTTGGGAGCTTCCCTATTTTGAGACACACCCATTCTAAGACAACCCCATCAAAGCGATCACCTCTTCGTTCGTCTGCATCTCCAGCACGTGGATCAGCTCATCCGGGCCCGCTGCCACCAATGACCTCAATTGGACCGGATTGGGTCTGGCCAGCTTTTGGCTCAGGAGTGGCTGCAGACTATGGGTGTCTTTTGTGAGTGCACCCTTTTGTCTGTTTGGGGAACCAAACGGAAACCTCTGAGTTTCATTGGATGGGGTCCCTCAAAAAAGGCAGTTGAAACGCCATATGGGGGGTTGTTCAAATTCGGGCTATCCTTTTTCCCTGGAAACCATACAGTAGCAAACCAGGGTCAGGAATTTTGGCTTAAACCAACGTTACAGGTTTTGTGGTTGAATCGCCCAGCCCTGAATCGTTTTTCCCCTCTCACCAGCGAACATGGAAGCAGGAGCCTTTCTCAAGAACAAAGAAATCTTCTAAGAGGTTTAAGGATACATCCCAAAATTTTCTGGATCCTTAAAATTAGCTGGCATTTGTGCATGATGCATTTTTTATTTGGCCCAGCCGGCATCCCTAGCACCAGTGGCAACCCCCACCCCCTTGTCGACATCCTTCCGTTTGGGCCCTGGAGGAGCCTCTTTCCCTTCGAGCCATGGGTCAGTTTTTGGTGAACCATCCAAGAACAATGCAACACTTTTAGGTACTCAGCCAGTTAGAATTTGTGTGCCCTTTGTCCTGTAGTTCATTTTCGTAACGGTCAAAGGTGGCACCTGGGGGACCCACAGCCATTTCGCCGGCCATCAAATCCAAGGAGCTCCAGCATCACAAAGGCCACCTGGATGAGGACGGTGCTCTCATCCTTGCCGTCCTCGTCGTCGTCATCCTGCGTCAAGTCCTGCCGCGCGAGGAAGTCACGAGAGGGAAAAAAAGGGAAGGCCGAGCTCGGTTTTGAGCATGTGTCAATCAACATCAACATGGGGAGTCCGGGGTTCCTTTTCAATCTTCAGAAACACAAACAAGCCTATAAACACATACCCTCCCACCAGCTAACATGGTTTGGTGCACAGACCCCTGTAGAAAGACAATTTTCCTCTTGGAAAGAGCTTTTTGCACTTCCATGTTAATTGGTGGGAGGGTATGTGCCAATATCGGGGACCGATAAATATGGGGAATCCGCGGCTCCTTCTCAATCTTCAGCAAACACAAACAAGGCTATAAAACATATCTTGCCTGAAACAAGTACACAGTCATGCAGACTTGTAATTTCTGCGACCCCTGCGAAACCTGTTCAGAAGAACAACAACAACCTGACATGTTCTTGGTCCCTTGGTAGAATCCTGAAAATCAAAGTCCAAGAAGCCAGCATTCGGGTGCGCAGATTTTCGAGGCTTACCATGTTCACCTATGAAACAGATTTGGACACCACGTCCGGGGTTCCGAACCCTGTTTTGACAAGACACATCACCTGATTGCCCGTTGAAATTGATTAAAGGGACAGATGAGGACTCTGATGGGGTTCTCCTACTTGGCACCCAGTTTTTTCCTGAAGGCTGCATGTCGATCTGCAAAATCGCCAACGTTTCATTGCTCCCTCCACTCGGTGCTGGGACAACGGGCCCAGGCACCGTCGACTCATTCCCCCCCCCCAACCTCCCCTTTCAGAGAGCCCTCTGCAAAAAACAACAAGATGCTCACGGCTTTCCTTCAGGGCCAATCCACACTCATGTGCTACCCTCACTTGGGAATCAATGGTCACATGGCAGAACGCAAGAAAACCAGAAATTCGTGAGCCCTGCACACATCACATCGCAGTGTGCCATTTTGCACCCAGTGATGACTCAAGATTTCTACAAACAATCCCCCTCTGAATGGGCCTAAAAGTGTGGTGTGTTTAACCAACCCAAAGGAGAAATATATGGACCCTGTAACTCCAGCTTGAGGGGTTGCGCAAAATAGGGCTCCCCAAGATTTGTTGACTTCCTCTTGGGCAATACCACTTGTCTAGCATGAACTCTCTCCAGCTCCTCTAGGTCCTCCAGTAGAGAGGTTAGAATAAGGGCACCTTTTTCTCTGTAGTCTATTGTAGTAGGGGACCCCTCCCCCAAAAAGGGTAAGGGGGGAGTAGGGACCTAGTCCTAGCAAAAGGGAGGGGCCACAGCGCGGGTCCTTAAAGGGCTCGAACTTCCTGCGGTGGTCCCACACATCCCCCTCGGGCCACGCGTCGCCCGTCTGATGCGCCAACTGAGCGCATCCTCGGTTCAAACCGGAAGTCTCGGTTGCACCCCCACATGAACTAACCCCAGTTTATTAACATAACAGGTCACCCTGAGCGTGCGCATTTGTGTGATTCTATTGATTTCTTTCAGGAAACACAGATGTGTTTTTGCAATTCTTTGGAAACGTGCGCAAAACCTCGACAAAACCAACAGAAAACAAACAAAAAGGACACTATCAGCTGTCCTGACTGGGGGACAGCATAATATGCTTTGTGTTGGTTGTCTCGAGTCGTTTTTGTACTGTACCGTTTCCGGCCTGTTTGCAAGAGCTTCTGTGATCAAGTGCGCTGGTGTAGTTCACCAAGCCCTAGTACAGTAAGTTAGAGATGGTTTCCTCTGGTTGGACTCGTTCCATATTACATTATTCTTAATCTAGTTAGAATTGTATAAGTAGAACTTGGTAAATATGTTAAGCAGAGTTCACAAGAAAGACGGTAGAGGTCCCAAAATTGTTGGACACATCCATGTGCAAAGACAATGGGATTGGAAAGGAGGTCCTGCGTAGCATCTATTTTGAAACAGAATACTCACTAATTAAATTATACTTTAAACTAAAATGTATGTTTGGATTATGTCCTTATTAAATGTTATTTAATGTGAGATATGATATCGATAGTAAGTAGAACTTGAGAAATATATCAGGAAGAATTCATAAGGAAAGAAACTGGAGGTCCGGAAAATGGTAAATGCATGTTGTTGAGACGCTTACTGATTTGTAAGGGCAATTCTATTGGAAAGGCACTCCAGTGTAGCAATATATTTTTTAAAACACAATAGTCATAATTTACAAATCGATTTTAACAAATCGAAGTCTTCCAATTTACAATGTATATTTAATTTCAGCAATCAATTGAGTAAATGTTCATAAAGATATTAAGTAGATTTCAGATGCAAAGAATTCAGGGGTCCCGAAATTGTGCTTGTTGTTGTTTACTAGCCCCCACGCTACCACGGCCAGAAAACATCACACAACACAGTGTTTGGTAGCGTTTTTCGTACTCATTTCACATCTCCACCAACGGCTGCTCTCTAAAAGGTTGGATTGAATTTGGAGGATTCAAATGGATTCAATAAGGAAATACTTGATCAGAATCTTACTGGAAATTACATCTTACTTTCAGAATTTACAGGGGAATCATTGCCCAATAGAACACTACGTACATATAAGGTCATAATCCTAGAGTTGAAGCATAATGTAAGAATGAATCCAACAATCACTTCTATGCTATAATAGACCTTAAATTAGAGTGAGTCCATTTAACATGATAATATACCCAGCATGTTCTGTCCAATCGAACTTATTTAAACTTCAGCTAAGATTCCAACAAACATAGTTCAACGTGAGTTTCCATTCAAAACGTGAAACAAGCGCACGCTCCAGCGTCCCGCTTTCTTTATTAATGGGGGTGTCCCTGGGTTTAGTGGGGAATCTTCACTTTTGGAGAATTCACTGGGGTCAACAAGAATAAGCCGCGAGGGACACTTCTTCTGTTTTCGCGGAACGGAACCGGCTGGCCAAAAACTTGCCTTCCAACCAGATCATGGTAGCTTTTTAGCTGAATTCGGTGGCGTGGCGTGGCCAATTGTCTAAACTGATCGTTTGCCACTAAAATGGTCAACAAATTGTTGAGAGGCCATGCACTCAGGAAGTGCGTTCAAGGAGAAACAACATGTATACCAAACGCTTAGGACATTGAGAATCTGAACAATCTTATTGAATTCCCTTTGAGAAACATTCATTTAAAACAATGCCCTGCCACGCTGGCCACATGGTCATGTCCTCTCTAAGATACTCAAAGCAGTTGACGGAGAAGAAACCCCGGGGGCCAAAAGGCAAACTTTGCTTCAAACACACAAGCCTTCAGCATTGCAAGGCAACCTCAAACAAACGGAGAGGGAGCAGTGATAACAAATTACGCTCGACATGCTGCAGTGCTTCTTTTGAGCCGGGTCAACCCCCCAAAAACCTCAAAATCCCCCGGCAATGATGCTGATGTTCTTCAACGACAGTTCGGTCAGGCACCTTCAAAAGCTGTCGAACCCAACGACTGATAACCATGTTCTTGAATCATGTTGATTTCCAAACCGAGGTACACCGCTCTAATCGAACTAGTCGACTGCTAAACCAGGTGGCATCCGTTTGCATAATCTGTCCAAACCGCCGGTGGATGTGAGGGAAACCGACCTCAACCCAGGGGCCCCTACCCAGACCCCAGCGGCCACGGGTCGAGGTTGAGGGCCCAGGCTATCTGAAAAAACAAACCTGACAATTGGTTGTTTCGGGAAGGCTGTCTTTACACCTTAAGGAGGACCGCGTGCTTCAAAAAGATTGAAGCCTCACCACAACCCTTAACAACACGGGAGAACCCTGTCAAACCTTTGAACCAAGCGGAGTTAGGCCTGGTGTAGGTGGATTGTGCTGTTTGAAGGGGACACAAAATGAATAAATATACGGTTTGATAGGCTTCATGCTTCTCCTGAGCTACTTGGGTGCTCGGCCAAGATAGCAGGTAGCTGGTAACTTTCAATTTGCCTAAAACATGATGCAGCAGCGGATTCAGTGTTTCGTAAAATAGGAGGTTGTGCTCAGGCCCCAATGCCCGGAAGCATCCCAGCATGACACCAATTCTGAGGCGCATCAGCTGTGGCTGCAAGAGCTGCCAACAAGAAACCCCATCGAGGCCGTGGCTCTCCATTCGCCAAAGGCAACCGAACCAAATTGCTACCCAAAGAAGACTTGGCAATCTTTCCAAGACCAAAGCAGCGACTCTGTCGGCCATGAGAAACACGGGCCCCCTTTTTTTGTTGGGTGACTTTAAAGGGGAACCCTTACCCAAAAAAGGAGAAAAAAAAAGGCACCACTGGGCAACAGAGTTTTTGAGTGCAACGATGTCTGCTGCCGAGTGGCGCTGGCACACCAAGTGCAAAGGCGTTTGGCCCTTCTTGTTCTGAAGGAGCACCGCCTTGTGGTCCAGTAGTGTCCTTGGATGCTCATACCCTCAAATACCCAGTGGATTTCCATGGGCAAAAAAAACCAGGGCACCTTGTTGTTGTTGCGCGAGTTTAAAGGGGAACCCTTACCCAAAAAAAGGGGAAAAAGGGCACCACTGGGCAACAGAGTATCAACGATGCAAGATTGAATTGGGGCCAAAAGGTATGCCATAGCAAGGGGAGCCAAGAGAAGTCCGTTGCCCTGGTCTTTGAGAGTCACTATTTCCATACTGTGGATGGGCAAATCCAGGCGGTTCATCCAAGTAGTTGCTTCCATGCCAACTGGTGCAGTACGAGGTGACTGTGGATTTAGATGAGCCCCTTTTTGTAAAGGTCTTTGGGGGGACTTTCCCCATGCCATCCCCTTTGCCGTAGTCGACAGATTGCTCTCCGGGGCGCTTCACCACCTCCTTCTGCTGTTTGATGGTCTTCATCACTGCGATGTGCAACGCGGTGTTGCCATCCGAGTCGCCTCAGATCAAGCCGAGGGTAAAACGTGAAGGTAAAACGGCATCCCAACTGGGGGGCAAAACATTGGATTCATTCCCTCCGATTGTGGTTTCCCTTAAGCTGTAAGAGCCTAAGCAAGACTTTGAACGGGCATGATCATAGAGACATGTTTGGTAATCAGTCAGCTCCTCGTGTTATGAAATATGGACTCCACCGACTTTTACAGGCTTGTTTGGCATAGAACCATCCCTCCACCACAAAGACAATCCACAACTGGCCCCATTATTTAAACATCCATGCCAACTCCCACGTAATGAATCAAAGTGAAATACGCCCACTTTCTGACTTTGATCAGCCAAGATAAGAACCCTAGTTCAATTGAGCCAAAGCCTCATGTTTGAATCGCAAAGGGAAGCGTAGAGCACTCACTGGTTCGCCCTTATGCCTTGACGCCATACCTCCGAAAGAAAGCCATTCCAGGTGTGTCAAGATCGGGGTACCCGAATAATTTCTGGTGATCCGTTGGTTCCCTTTAAACCAAGCTGAAAGGGTAGCCTCAAAAATACACACAGGTAGTGGCACACAAACCCATTCTTACATTTAGGGGCCTCAGTCTCCAGGCTCCACCCTGGAGTATCCCTGACACCCACATGACATATACATATATATATATATGGTACCCCCCCCCCATTGACTCTGATTTTTTTGGCTGCATGACTTTGAAAGCAATCTTGGAAGCAATCTTGGGTTGTCAGCCCAGGGGGGAATAAGGGAAATAAGGATCCTTATTCCCCTTATTCCCCTCAAACCCAAGAACCCAAGAACCCAAGATGCACAGAGGACTTTTGGAAGCAATCTTGGGTTGTCAGCCCAGGGGTGGAATAAGGGGAATAAGGATCCTTATTCCCCTTATTCCCCTCAAACCCAAGAACCCAAGAACCCAAGATGCACAGAGGACTTTTGGGAGCAATCTTGGGTTGGCAGCCCAAGAAAAAAGGAAGGGACATGAGGATGCTTATTCCCGTTCTTACCTTGAAACCCAAGATTGCTTCCAAAAGTCCTCTGTGCATCTTGGGTTCTTGGGTTCTTGGGTTTGAGAGGAATAAGGGGAATAAGGATCCTTATTCCACTTATTCCCGTTTCTACCTTCAAACCCAAGATTGCTCCCAAAAGTCCTCTGTGCATCTTGGGTTCTTGGGTTCTTGGGTTTGAGGGGAATAAGGGAATAAGGATCCTTATTCCCCTTATTCCCTTCCTCCGCTCAGACTTGGCCTTTGCATCTTGCCAAGAGAGTCGAAATTCTGCTATACTCAGCTCTCAGGCAGCTCAAGTCCTTATTGTCTGTCTCCTCCTTCTTTCTGCCATGGCTTCCTTTGACGTGGTTGGCAAGGTCAGGTTCTCCAATGGCGCAGCCGAGCTGCGAATCCAACCAGCGTCTAGCCCTGCTTCATCCCAAGCTTACAAAGTCGACAAGGAGAAGCCTCGGGTCACTCTAGATGAAGTTCTTGAACAACACGAACGCGGAGCAATCAACATTCATGACAGCCGGCTTCCATTGGATCAACGCGCCTTGCGTTCCATGATGTACAACACACAGAAAACTCTGAACATCGAGCCCTTGGGCCACATGGGCAGGTGGACAGAGGAGTGTCACGAGAAGCTTCTACGTGACCTGCAAGCACCTAAGGGCCATGTTCGGGGACGCAAGCGTCGTGACCGGCTGGCCATCCTGGACGCAAACACCCAGGACCCGCTGCCAATCCAAGACGCCCCAGTCCAGCAAGAGCAGCAGTTGGCCGAGGACCACCAGGGGACCTCCGAAAAGGATGAGGGCATGTCCGAGGACCACCATGGGATCTCCGAAAAGGATGAGGGTGTGTTTGAGGACCAGCAGGGTGTCTCCAAAAAGGATGAGGGTGTTTCCGAGGACAACCATGGAATCTCCGAAAAGTATGAGGACGTGTCTGAGGACCAGCAGGGTGTTTCCAAAAAGGATGAGGGTGTTTCCGAGGACCACCATGGGATCTCCGAAAAGGATGAGGACGTGTCTGAGGACCAGCAGGTGATCTCCGAAAAGGATGCGGGCCTCTCCAGTCAAGAGCCACCCCACCAAGACCAAGACATGCCTGAGAATAATCAAGGTCACTCTGAGGACTCAGGCGACGACTCCTCCTCTTCAAGCTCGTCGTCTTCAGATTCATCTACGCCCACACGAGCTCACAATGAGAGTGTCTCCGCGCAACTCGAGCTCAAGGAGCTTGAGTTGCAAGAGGCTCACGCTCGCATTG
Organism: Effrenium voratum; assembly: GCA_963377175.1. Classification (NCBI taxonomy): domain Eukaryota; class Dinophyceae; order Suessiales; family Symbiodiniaceae; genus Effrenium; species Effrenium voratum. Next base: position 401,546 of record CAUJNA010003374.1, on the reverse strand, counting down.
AGATCTTGGAGGGTGACATTCAACAATATGAGTGCGAACTTGAAGAGCTTAGGGCACATTTGGCTGAGGAGCGTGCCTCAAAGAGGGCCAGGAAGTAGAAGCCTGTATAGCTGTCAAGCTGTATTCAGAATCTTCTGTAAGTAACATAGCCATCATTGGCAGACGGTACTATACATGTGCACATACTCTTGTCCGGATCTGCTCCTGTGAGAGGTGACAAAAAAGATGTCTGCTTTTGGTTGCCTTTTGATGTGGTAGCTTGCAGCAGGACATCATGGCTTGCACGAATGCATGACATTCCTGAGTTTGATATGTGAACCTGTTGCTTTCCAGCTTAGAGTTCCCAAGTAGTTGCCCCTAAGGCACACCATCTTCTTATTCCATGTCCAGCATGTTAGACGATGCCATGGCCCTACACTCCGGCAAAGAGTGGGTGTATGAGACCCACACCACCCCCAAAATGGCTTGGCACTCTCGTGGGGAAATTTCAGAACCCATCCTCTTGTCAGACTTCTTGGACAACTCATGTCGCAACTTGAACGAAGCGAAAGTGACCTCCATAGCCTTCGATGTCCACAAGAATGTGCCAGAATTTAGCGGTCTTGCTCAGATTGGGGAGCTTCTGTCACAAGGCAACATCGCAGATGTACCCTTTCCACTACGTCTTCAAGGGCCTCTTCCTCCCAAGGCAACCATGGGCGTCATCATCGAAAACCACCATGATGGAACAATGTCTCTGATCAAAATTCTGCACTTCGCCAACAAGATCACTGCTGCTGCCGCCCAGCGCCTGATCACAGGAGAGGGCTTCGTGCCTGTGTCACGCCCTGGGCCATGGGCGCATCGCAAAGCTGTCCAGTCCTTACTGGATCGTCTTCCCGGCTTTCGCGTGATGTGGGCGAGCCTGACAAAAAAGGCTCCTCTCCAAAGGGCTCAGTCTTCTCAGTGGGCACCTGATGACGAGGCGCTTAAGGAGGGCATCTTGTTCATCAATGCCAATGCACCAGAATGTGACTCGCAGAATGAACAGACCTATTGGATCCTATGTTCCATCAAGGAGGGCTCTGGCACACCAGTTTCTGGGTGGCCAGAAGCAAAGGTCAGATTCAGGGCGCAAAACAAAAGCCGTGGCCTGGCCGGAGCGCAGCCTGAGACTGACTTCCCCCTCACCATGTTCAGCTTGAAGCCCTTCATGTCTGATGTTCTTTTGCCAATGGTTATGCCGATGTTGCTGACTTATGGCATCATGATGGTGGGCTTACCAGGCGTCGGCAAGACACCCTGTTTGATCACCCTTGCCATGGCAATTGGACGTTACCACGTCCGGCGTCTCTCTTTGACAGCCTCGCCGGGCTGGCGTCGAGCCAAATCTCTCGACAACTTCAGGCATCGAGTCCCCCAGGTACAAGAGGCCGTCTTTCTCGATGATCCTTCCAGGGACAAGATCGATCTAGCCGACATGAAATCGTTCCTTACTGCGGATGAAGACCAGACTTGCTCAGGCAGGTACAATGATGTCAGGCTGGTCAGAAATGGCATGAGGGCATATGCTTCCAACGACATCGGTGAGGGGGATGAGCCTGAGGACACCTACCGCAGTGACATCGAGCCCGACGAGTTCTTCAAGTTGCTCCGCAAAACATTTCCAGAGTCCAAGCAAGCAGACGTGCTGGCAGTGCTTAAGCGGACAATTGTCATGGTCTTCGGGCAGAATGGTCTCTACTTGCGCTTCCCGTCCCCCAACTATGGTGCCCTTGTCCATCGCATTGTGGCAGACGATGTTCACAAAGATCTCCTTGCCACCAAGGACAAGCCTGTGTATGCTGCGTATAAGCTGGGTGATATGGTGAAGGGAAGCTACTATGAGAGCGAGGTGGAGAAGGAGCAGAAGATCATCGATGAAGGCATGATGAAGCTACAGCAGGCAGGCCGAGCACAAGACTATGTGGAGAGATGCAACAAAGATCTCAAAGAAGCTCTCAAGCAGGTGGCCCGCATCCCAGAGAGCTCCTTTGTGCCAACTTCTCAGTCTTCAGAGGACCCGCCTCTCCTGCCGCCGGTGCCTCTCAACATCGGCTGCAACGCGCCAAAGCGCTTGCGAGAGGGCGACTTCATCTACCCAGACTCCAAGCCGGACAAGGGCCTCCGGCACAAAACGAGCTTGCTCATCTCTTGCGGGGGAGGAGCAGCCTCATCTGTTGCCTCTGGTGATCCACAACCGCAAAATGCCGACCAATGTGCAGAGCCTGAAGAGCTTCTGGCTGCAGCAGAAACAGCCGACATGGAGGACACTGCTGCAGACGAGGATGCAAGCCACTTTCTCCACGACTAGAGCGTGAACCTGCTTGAGTTCTGAGTGTTGGGCTATGCTGCGAGAATCTATACTCTTGCTTGGTGAGTAGTGGTTACTACTGCCATAAAATTCAAATTCAAAGATGAAAGCTGTGTGCCCGCGGAAAAAAATAAGCTCGCTGCAAGACTGCAATTGCAAGTGCAACCTTGATTGATTTCCGACTTGCCTTGCACTGTGTTGCCATTGAATCACCTAGGGCTCGTAGTTACTGCGATTGTGACATGGCAGCTCGACTCAACCCCGGGGTTGTGAGCAAGCGGGGGAAGCTCCGTCGTGTCCACAAGAGGCCAGCCACGAAGAAGAGCAAGGAGTATAACAAAGTGAAGTACGTGCGAGGTCACCGAGATGTACCAGCAGCTGGTGTTCGCATGGATCGAGCTAAGTGGAAGCGCAACCTCGCTGAGATCCTGGGTGCTAGCAACAGTGGGATTACCAAGATTTTGGAAAAGGACGGCATCCTTCCAAAATGGCACGGTAAGCGTTGCCCCCAATGCTGGAAAGGCACTCTTGCATCCAAGATGCATTGCGGCAGTGCAAAGTACCAATGCAACAACTATCATTGCAAACGTATTGTCAGCCCGCTGCACTTGCATCCCTTCTTCACTACTGGCCGTGGCCCTGGCTCTACTCCTTTGCAGATGCAGGCGGCAGTTCTCTTCATGATCCTCATTGGTGCTTCCCACACCCAGATCAGGTTGGCCTTGGGTGTGAATCACAAGCTCATTGAAAAAATGAGATCCAGCCTAGCGCATACCAGGCAGCTCTTTGTCGAGCAGGAGGAGAAGAAGATCTCATTTGGTGGCAAGAAGCAGTGGCAGGATGTGGAAGCTGATGAGTGCGCCTTTGACAAAGCAGATATGACCAAGGACGTCGCGTACAAGGAGGCGGTCAAGGCAGGCAAGCCCATCCTGTGGGAGCAATGGAGTGGCATGATGGCCCGCGGCAAGCCATCTACACTCATCATGTCACGCCTTAGCCCAGCCTTGACGGTGCGGAGAGCTCCGGGGCCGGGGGCAATCCGCAAAATTGACTGGGCCCCGTTAGCCAAGAAGCACTTGCAGGGCCGCCATGTCATCCTGCATACGGACTCGGCAAAGTCCTACAAGGCCAAGGTGGATGGCGTGCACCATGACTCAGTTGTCCACTGCAAGAAGCTGATCACACTCAAGAATGGGAAAAAGAAATGGAGCTCCCCGCAATACGTGCGAGTGGTGACTCACAGGCTCCGGGATGGAACCCAGCTGAAGGTAAAAGCAGGCACCCAACACGCGGACAGGGCTTGGCGGTTTATTAAGGACCGGTTAAAATTGAACCAAAGGGTTCGAGCTGGGTCCAAAGCAATCAGGAGCCGCATTCGTTCAGCCCAGTATGAGTACTGGATGCGGGGCCAAGATCTCTGGATCAAAACTTGAGATCTGGTGAAGGATGCAATGGCTCCTTTTGTGCAGAAATAGGGAGAGTTTTCTGCAGCAGAAAACAAAAAAGTGCGAAGTGCGTCTCACTGCCTGCTTTCCAAGTAAAGTTCCACTGAATGAAGCTCTCACTGCACCAAAAAAAACACACACATAAATCTTCTGCTGTCACCTGTCAATCAAACACAAGCAAATCATCTGCTACCATCTGTCAGTCAAGCACTCACTGCACCAAAAAAAACAGAGTCGTTGAGGGGGGGGTAGCATATATATATATATACTCTCATTATCAAGATAGGCAAAACATCTGAGTAAATGGGGGCAGTTGAGCTGATTCAGAAGTCCACTTTCATGGTTTGCTGGGGGTAATGTTCGGGTGGATAATATACAAGTATAAGAACCCCCCGGTTCAGGGGGCGAACAAAACATGGGCAGGTTGGCAACATACTCAGGTTGTAGGCAAAGAAACACTACCAAGTTAAGACATGAGCATAAGGAACCATGAGTGCAATCACGGCGCGGTGAGGCCCTTATCTTACACTCGTTTGTTGCTTGGGGAAAGAACTTCCAACCAAAAACTGCACACAGAGTCCCATGTTTCTCTCCTTCCGGTAGACTTTCTAGATCCTTTTGAGGATGGTTACGTCTTACGTCCTTGGAGCCCAACCCATATCGCACTTTCATTGGGGACACAAGAAGTGCTTGCTGCGTAACTGGTAAAAGTGACAACCCCAGAGACTGACTTTTATCCAACAAATAACAGCCAACATAATAACGCCAAAAACAAACAACAGGGAATGCCCTTTGTCCAGCAGGTTTCCTTGGGATCCAAAACGCTTTATGCCTAAAGCCGTTGATTCCCAGTTCAACCAGCACGTGTACACCCCGCCAGCCCCCACCTCGCCACCGGCACAAGAACAGTTGGAGCCCAACCAAAAACGAAAAACAAAACAACAAACAAAAACAACAACCCAGTCGCCACTGGAAAATGCCCTTTTCACCCCTTCGAGCCAACCACAAACAAAACAGTCCCCCCCCTCTCCCCCCAAAACAAAACAACAAAAACGCGGCGAAGCCAGTGAAAGGATGCTTTCCCCCCCTTCCCCCCCCAAAAAAAAACAAAAGAACACTGCCCCCCCAAAAAACAAAAAACTAAAGAATAAAAACTGAAAAATGCTCCCCTTTTCCCAGCCTTTCGGCGGAAAGCCACTCGCACACCCAAGGGCTTTCCTCCACGAGGTGGCCCTGCACGGTGAGCAGGCGCTGGACGGCCGCCCGGTCCCCCGAGCGCACCGACTGGAACAAGGTCTTCTCCTCCGCCTGGTTGAAGATGCCTCAGTCAGATGGGGTAAGATGTGTGTTTGTTTCTTTGTTGTTGTGTTTGTTTGTTTGATAGTTAGCTTGTTTGTTTCTTTGTGGTTTTGTTTGCCTTTGATTTGTTCTTCGTTTTTTTTGGAGGGGGGGTTTGGGGCGAGGCAGGCACCCTTTTTGTTTTGTTTTGTCTTGTTTGTTGTTTTGTTTGCCTCTTTGATTTTGTTGGAGGGGGGGTTGGGGGGAGGCAGGCACCCTTTGTTGAAGGTTGTTGTTGTTTCTTTTGTGGGGGGGGGGCACCCTTTTTTTTCGGGTTGTTGTTCAAGGGAAAAAGTTGCGATTTCATGGGTCCTATTTTGAATCAAGCACATATGCAAACATTCACTGGGGAGCCTTTGGTAGACATCGTTGCGGGATGTGTGTCCAAGCATTTGGGACGGTGTTCAGCTACTGATACGAGCCACAGTCAGACTTCTCAATTGCCCAAAGGACCTGGAACCAAAAGGTTAACCTTTTGGGACCATGACTAAATATGGACCAAAAGTGAGAAACCAAAAGGTCAAAAGGTCGGCTTTGAACAACTGAGAATTACCTGTTTCCCGTAAAGGACTTGCGACAAGCTTGAAGATGCCTCATGGATTCCGGGGCAAGACAATGAAACCGGCCAAAATTGGGGGGGATGTCCTGTGAATGCACGTGTTTGTTTAAAAAAACATGGTGCCCTCAAAGCTTTTGCCCACCGGGAGAACATCAAATTAGCAACCCCAGCGAGAGCGAGGAAGCGGTGAATGTCTCATGTCTTACTTGGTCAAAAAGAGCCCGAACTGTTTGTTTGCCAACCAAACACACCACCACAACTATCTTCTCCCTAGGACACCTCCCAAAATGGAAACCACAAGTTTCAATGGTCGCTTTCACCAAGTCAATTGGATTCTAGCCAAACCGTCTCTAAACATACAGCCACCAAGCTGGTCTTCTGGAAAACACCTCTGCTTTTGCACCAAACATGGTACGATTTTGGCCAAGCAGAATGAACCTCTTGGACAAGGGCAGACGAAACCAAGGGACACCACCCATGTCTTAAGAGCAATCCGCAAATGCCATGCTTTCATTCACCCCATCATGCTTCATTCAGCGGTCTCCAAAATCCGTCGGTATGAGGTACTCGACCCCTCGTCTGGAAGGTCATCCAGCCGGGGAGCCCAGCGCATTCGGACAAAGCTCGAAAATTAGGCGGTGTTTCCCGAATCAAAACGATATTTAAGGAATGGGAAGCCTGCGATTCCAACCGCCCACTACGTAAACAATGGGAGCTTATACAACCGCGAGTGTTTCCCTAAGAAGTTATTCAGCATACAACCCTTGATTGAAGGCGTGACGCCTGGGCCTTCTTCTTGAAAACGGGGGCATCTTCCCCTAAAACAATGGGTCCAAGCCGAGGAGCTCTCGATCTCCTTCCGCACCTCCTCGCTGCTGCAGAAGTCCTTCCACGCGACTCTGGCGCGGTCCGTCTTGTCCAACATGAGCATTCCTGATGCCAGGCCCCTGGGGCTGTCAATTGCCACGTAGCTCACTTCATTCAATCTATTTGAGATAGCCATTGGGGTTCCTGGTGTGTGTGTGTGTGTGTGTGCGTTTCTTCCGGGTGCCCTGTTTGGTGCGCTCTTAAGGGAGACCACAGTGAAAACAGTGAAAACTGGAATACATGTTGGTTGTGTGCCTATTGACACATGCTCACTTTGAGAACGCGATTGGCAATACACCGTATGACCACTTACACGTCCCCCTATGCGCACATAACCCTGTTATAAGTGGGCTATTGTTGGATTAGAGGAATCATTTTGAGGGCTTCTCTTTGCCTTCAAACACCATTTACATGGTAATTTTGAGGCAGTCACTTTAGTGAGCCCAGTGAAAAGCCGGCCAGATCGAGCCGTATGCCCAAAGCCATGGATGTGAGTTCCCAGAGTAATTCAAGGGGTGGGAAAGGACGCCACATCCTGTTGAATGACATCCACAATGTAAGTTCACATCCTTTTCTGAGCATGGGAAAAGAAGGGAACATAGGACAAAAGTACCACTTTGACTGGTGGAGCTGGCTTAAAAGTTTGATCAAAGTATGGATCTCCTTTGTAGGAATCCTTGTATGTGCCCTTCAAGCATCACCCAACAAACAACTCGCTGTTGATGTCAACACCGCCCACAAAGGAAAATCTCGGGACCCGGGCTCCCTTGAGCAACATGTAATATTTCAAAGCTTTCATGGTACGTCAAAACCCAAAAACAGTCGTTGGAACTCTTGGCTGATTCACCGCAGGCCAGCCATCGATGAAAGGCCGAATATGCCAGATGCCGAGAAATAAAATGGAACATTTGTGAGTCTCCGGCTTCTGCTGAAAGTGAGTCCCCCTCATGTCCCAAGCCCCAAATGAAACATAGACTGCTGGGAAAATGGCCGAACCGCATACTCATACTCTATTTTGATGGTGCCTTTTTTCTATGCTTCAAGGGAACTGCAGCAGAAGCACCGTTGGGTTCCAACCGATTGCGGTGGCATCCAAAAATCCAAGACCAGCTGCAGGGATGAATATCGACCGGTGAACCAACTTGGATGCGTGGAATCTCCCCGGATTTCAATGGGACAAGGCCCCCTCTAAGACTCTAATCAACCAGGGGTTCGTCACCACAGGTTCTGCTTCATGGATTGATGCACAAGAACTCTATATATATATAGATTCACACACACACACCCAGGGCCTACCTTTCCTCTCTTCTAGTTGAAGGTGTCAAGTCTACTCCGTGTGACTCGTTCTTGCAGATGCCTGAAAACACTGTAAAATACAGTGTTTTTGGTTGGTGCTTTACCTTCTATATGACAGCAAATGTCTGCTTTGTTTCAGCTTGAAAGGCACCAAAGCGAAAACGGAATCCGTTTTCAGGTTCGAGTCTGGCTTTGATTGAAAACACTTGTTTTTTACAGTGGTTTTGAGTACGCGGGAAACAACATTGGAAAACATGCTGTTTTTGGTAGCTTTGAGCTCTGCAACCTGCACAGACCCAAAAGCACAAAATCTCCTGAAAATGAAAGCTCTGAGACTTGCACATGCCAAGCACATCTCCCGACCAAGTTTGGGAGTCTGGCGATATGTGCCCTTTATTTGTTTAGCAAGCTAAATCATATTTGGGTAGTGTTTTTTGGTTGGTGCTCGGGGCCTATACACTGCACACATGCCTACGCGAGCGCCTACGCAACGCCTCCGCGACTGCAAGGGGTGCCTACGCGCGCACGCTTGTCTCTTGTCGCGCCTACGCGGACGCCTACGCAAGAAAATCGCGCGCCGCTTTTTTCCAGCTCGAGCTTTGCAATGCCAAGTCAATCGTTGTCTGACACAGATGCAGATGATGTAGAAGAAGCAGATGGTGTGGAAGACGATTGCACCGCCAAAGCGTGATAACATGTTTGGTTTTCCAGGGATCCCCTTTGTCGTGGCTCTGAATCAGCATTTGAGCAGTGTTTTTTTGGTGGTTCGGGGCCTATACACTACTTGTGCACCTACGCGAAGGCCTACGCAAGCCTACGCGGCCTGCGAGGGGTGCCTACGCGATCACAAGTCAGCTTCCAGGCGCCCACCTACGCGGGCAAACGTTGAGTTCAAGTGTCGAAGTGCACTGTGGCAGCTCCAGCTGGAAAATCGCAACTTTTCAGCACAAGTGCAGTTTTGGCAGCTCCGGCTCTAAGATCAGAAATGCAGTACAAGTGAGAATCCAACATCTGTCCAAGGATCTGGCTGCTAGAAAAGGTCTACGCACCCAAAATGCCTTGAAAGCCTACGCGAATGCCTACGCGGGGCCTACGCGGAGCCTACGCGGAGCCTACGCGAAGACTGCAGAACAAACCCATGCCCATCCATATGCATTGTAAAACATAAAGCTTCAGACAATACATAACAACTCCATCAAGTGCCTACGCGCGCGCGCTTACGCAAGGAAAAATACAAGGATGTGCGCGAAATGCCTACGCGATGCCTCCGCGCGCCTACGCCCCCCAGCTAGATTGCCTACGCGGACATGATGCAGTTCCCTTTTTGTATACATCCTTGATTCCAAGGAAAAAAACGCTGCCCATTTGGGAATGAGTTACCATTAAAAACAATTTGCAAAGGCCAAGTGATTTCTTTCCAGAATAAGCTCTATTCCAATTCAAGTTGTATTTGGGGATGGATTCTTGATTAATTTCTTATGTTCAAGAGCTAATTGAATTCTGTCTGCATTAAAGTATATTTGGACTTTTCTGAAATGATATTTCCCTTGTTTGGAAAGGTATTCCTGTTCAAATTCTGATCGAATATAGACATTATGGTGAATTATGAATGGTGGTGAACTATGTGCTTACGGAAAGGAATCTATATGTAAAAATGTTGGAGGACTCCCAGCTCCAAATTATGAGGCTTGGAGAATCCAACAATAGACATCTCGAGGATTCTGATCTCCAGATTCTAGGTTTCAGGTGCTTCACCATGGACATTTCAAGGGATTAGAGATCCAACAAAGTGCTGTAAAACACGTGTTTTGCAGAAATTGCTCAGATTGTGTTCCCTTGGACCGAAGATTGTTTTTCCCAAAACAACAGTTTTCCCTTCAACATTCCAATTCAATTCGCAGTATTTGGAAAGGAATCTATATTTACAAATGTTGGAGGACTCCCAGCTCCAAATTATGAGGCTTAGAGATCCAACAAAATGCTCTAAAACACAGTGTTTTGCAGAAATTGCTCAGACTGTGCTCCCTTGGACCGAAGATTGTTCCTTTTCCCAAACAACCTTTTCCCCAAACAACAGTATCCATGTGCTATGCATTAAGCCTACATAAGGTTTATAAACTTGTAGAAAAGACTATAAACCTTCTTGAGTGTTTGGCGTTTTCCTGCAACAAGGCAACACCCTGGGAAGTCATCATGGTCATGGTATCCTTGAAAGGGGGGGGGTGGGAGGGGGGGGGTGGGGAAGTCTTGGGAATGGGGGTGGTTGGAAGTCTCAGCAGTCAGCAAGCAACTTTGTTAAAGACTTCTCACCCCCCCCTCCCCCCTCCCTCCCCATGCCCCAGACTTCTTAACCTCCTCCCAGGTGCCCAGGTGTTGCCTTGTTGCAGGGAAACCGTCAAACCCTTGACATAGTTTATAAACTTTCCTGAAAATTTACAAAATCTTCGCTGTTGTTACTCAACAGACTTGTCACCCACACAAACTATGCAACAACAGCACACTTATTGCGTATATATGCTCACACCCCCGGTCTTTAAAAAAAGAGGAGTTGGTCCAATTTGAAGAAGAAAGGTAGGCCCTGCGGGGGGTTGAGCATGTATGTATATATATATGGTCACCCCCCCCTGCATGACCTACCGTTGTCTTTCAAAAAGTCGTTGGGGCCATTAGCAGACAATAAAAAAGTGAAAAAAACACCTGTTTTTTATGGTTTTCGATTAAAAAACAACACAGTCATCCATTGAAAAAATAAGAAAAACCAGTGTGGTTTGATGGTTTTAGCAAAACATGTGCAAAAAACCATGTTCTTTTTGTAGAAAAACAGGAAAGCATTCAAAAAAAACAAGTGTAAAAACTGATATGTTTTTCAGATAGATCCCTAAGTCAAAAACTAAGAATTCCCTGGGTTTTTGATGGTTTTGCAGTAAAACCTTCAGAATTCCTTGGTTTTTTAGCATTTTTCACATAAAACCAAGAAAACCTCGAGAAAACCAAGAATCCAAGAATCCAAGATTTTCAGGTAGATGTTTGGTCCACTACAAAATCTTGGATTCTTGGTTTTCTCGAGGTTTTCTTGGTTTTCTTGGTTTTACTTGGGAATTCTTGGATTTCCAGCAAAAAACCAAGAATTACTAGGGTTTTTGTGGATTTCCAGCAAAAACCAAGAAAACCTCGAGAAAACCAAGAATCCAAGAATCCAAGATTTTCAGGTAGATGTTTGGTCCACTACAAAATCTTGGATTCTTGGTTTTCTCGAGGTTTTCTTGGTTTTCCTGGTTTTACTTGGGAATTCTTGGGTTTCCAGCAAAAAACCAAGAATTACTAGGGTGTTTTTGGATTTCCAGCAAAAAACCAAGATTTACTAGGGTTTGTTTGGATTTCCAGCAAAAAACCAAGAATTACTAGGGTTTTTTTGGATTTCCAGCAAAAAACCAAGATTTACTAGGGTTTTTTTGGATTTCCAGCAAAAAACCAAGAATTCCCAAGTAAAACAAGGAAAACCAAGAAAACCTCGAGAAAACCAAGAATCCAAGATTTTGTCGTGGGCCAGACATCTACATGAAAATCTTGGATTCTTGGATTCTTGGTTTTCTCGAGGTTTTCTTGGTTTTCTTGATTTTACTTGGGAATTCTTGGATTTCCAGCAAACAACCAAGAATTACTAGGGTTTTTTTGGATTTCCAGCAAAAACACAAGATTTACTAGTTGTTGTTTTTTCTCCAGCAAAAAACCAAGAATTCCCAAGTAAAACAAGGAAAACCAAGAAAACCTCGAGAAAACCAAGAATCCAAGATTTTGTCGTGGGCCAGACATCTAAAACAACAGAAATACCAGCACCAACTGAAGACGAAGAAGAAGAACCACAAAAAGATAATTTTGAAAAATTAAAATCTTAATAATATCATATATAATGGGTATTGGTAAAAGTAAAAATAATGAAAATAATAGTTTGGAAGACATTAAGAATTTAAGTATAGATGAAAAAACACGAGCAGACACTTTAATTATTAAATCTCTTCAAGAATGTGTGACACGAATTGAGAAACTAGAGAAAGAAAAATCTGACAAATTAATATATAAACTTCCTGCCTTACAATTTTGCAATGCTTCGTTAATTTAAATTAATAATATTAACATATAATAGTATTATTAATTGCTATCATAATCTGTCATTTTATCCTCTGGTATTGTTGTTGAAGTAGTACTACTTATATCATCTATTAAATCTTCTTCATCAACAAAATTATGTTGAAATCTTAATAATTCCTCGTCTGGTGCCCTTCTTTTCAATACTAGATAAAGTTTATGTATCCAAGAATTAGTATGAAAATTACAATTACCTCTACGATAAAATCCACCACATCTACATAGTTTCATTGGCATATTACTATATTATATTAAATTAGAATATCTTTATTCATCATTCGTAATTTGAAATGCCTGTTCAAATCTGATATGAAACATTTTGTTAATGTCTTTAGCATTCATATTCACGTAGAAGAAACTATAAGGTGCGTCATTAACGGCTTGATGATACATATCTAATAATTGCTGTTTATCAACAATGGCGCTATTTTCTTCAATAAAACTCATTAACTCACTTGCATTTTTCAACCTAATGAACTGGCATTTAAACGAATGATAGGCACTAAAACATTATATTTTTGTGTTTAACAAATTACACTTACTGCATCGTGCCTGCCTCTTGTAAAAAGTCCGTGTAATAATTTACTATATCTAACAAATTTAGGATCGTCTGCGTGGTCATCTACAACGATTAATATTGAATGCGTGGTCATCTATAACGATTAATATTGAATGTAGTGTCTTTATCTTTTTAGACTTCATATAAATAATTATTTTCTTCTGTCTTTCAATTACATTTTCTAAATCACTTGGATTATAATTATCAAAATAAATTTGTTCTTTTTCATCATCCACGTGCAATTCATCCCTGATGTATTTTTTAACTTCTGTAAAAGTTGGGTCATTATGAACGCTGGGGGAAAATATAAATATTCTTGCAAATGAATTTCTATAAACATTCAAGATACGGTTTTGGACTAAAACTGTTTTGCCTCCCGTCGATGAAGCAACTATAATACTTCTAAATGGTAATTTTAGCACGTGCTCATATTTGGATTGTTTGAATTCATATTCAGTTATGTTTATTGGTTTTATTATTGGGACATCTGTCATAGTTGATATTAAAGAAATATAGAAATTATATTTAACAATTAACTTGTCATTAATATTAAATGGAACATCATTATGTTATGAGTGGCGGTGAATAACATAATGGAACAGGTTTTCCATTGCTTCAATCAATAAGCATTGAAGATAATTAGTTTTGTGTTTTGCTCGCGTGTGCAATGAAAACCAAGTGCTGTGCCCCACCAATAGCGATGAAGGGAGGGGCAAATGATAGATGAGATCCTGCTTTTTTCAGCTAAAAAGGTAGGTCATGCAGGGGGGGGTGAGCATATATATATAGCCACGTCAAATTTGCAAATTTGCCCAAGTCTCTCCTGGTTTCCAAAAGAGAACCGGTGGGCAAAACGTTCCATTAGCTTTCAAAACTAGGGGACCCCGAAGAGCGGTGGGTTCTCTTTTGGCTTGAATTAAGGATCACTCCGACAAGCGGCATCCTCGCCATGGTAAAGTATGTAAAGTAATGAGGCCAGACAAAAAGACCCAAGGGGAACACACACACCGTCCTCGTTTTGTGTCCCCTTGTGTGTTTTGTGGTGGTTTTGCGTGTGTGCTTTTGTGTTTGTGCTAGTTTTCATCTTGCCTAAAACCGGATTTCAAGATTCAGCAGAACCATGGTTGAGAATTTCGGAGCAAGCGGACAAGACTGGCATATCTTGGAGAGTCTTTTTCAAAGTCACCCCCGTTCAGTGGTGGGCTAAAGGGAAACCACCGAATCCATTTTCTGACTTTGATAACCCCCCGAAACAGGCAAAATAATGACCCCAGTGTAAGGCCTAAGGGGCTGTTCCCCCAAACAAAAAGGAACCGTTGGGAGCCATGGCAGGGAGCCTGGGCATCCGTAAATCCGGAATGGCAGAATAATGATCCCAGTTTGCTGTTCTGCATCACCGAAGCCAAGAGCTTGCCGAAGAGCGGGAAGCCAAGAGCTTGGCGGCCTCGTGTTTCTTCTCACGCAGGGCCAAGATCAGCGGGGGCGCAGACGCAGCCTCCGCAAGGAGCGGAGCGCCAGGCCAGGGGTCCAAATACCGGAACTAACCCCAGTGAACATCCCAATCCAACCACTAAAATAGGTTTTAAAATGGGTGGTGAATTCACTTACCAACCAAAATGGTACCACAGCCATCGGGCGGTTGGAAACCAAAAGGAAAACCAGGTTGGCGGTACCCCTTTCCCTTTGACACACATCACCATCTGGCTGAAACGAAAAAGGGCCTTCTCCAGCTTGAGATTGCTTGACAAAAAGCCAAGAACGAATCACTTGGAGCAATTGAACAAGAAGACTGAAAAAGAGTCCTGTGCCCTCTGATTCGTTGGGCCGCAGCAACACTATTTACTCATCGGGTTGAGGCCTCATTCTGTTCAACGTTTTTTGTTGGTTTCCCCCCTTTTCAGAATGGACAAGCTACCCCTACAAGTGTACCCATGTCATACCCCACAACTCACCTTTTTTGATACCACAAGGCCATCCCCTAGCACTTTTTTTTTTTTTAAATCATCAAAGTCACCCCTCAGGCCCAGTTGCTTACTTTGATAGCCCCCCGAAGCGGCTACGAAAATACGATCACCACTTAGGAGAAGTGACTCTTCAGTTGGCCGGAAGCCTCCATTTGCAAAGGGTGCAAATTAGTACACACAGCCATAGCCACGTTTACGAGTCACGCTTCTCGCAAGAACAGCAACCTGCAGAAAACTGGAACCCTCCAAAACACGAGTCTCGATCGAAACCTGGTATCAACATGGTCGACCCAACATGTAAAGAACTAGAAGGGTGGCCGCACCTACTTATTATTGCCTTATCCCTTATCTAGGTACCCAGGCTTTCATTGTTTCGCAGAATATCCTTGACTAAGCAAACAGCGGGAGGTGTTTAAAGAAGCACGCCTGGGCATGCCTGTTTATCAGCGTACCCCGTTTGGTGTTGTTCAAACAGCAAATGTGGCAAAACAACGGGAAACAAACCATGCTGAGGGGCCTCGCAGTCTTTTCATGCAAACCTGCCTTAAGCAAATCAGGAAAAACGCAACAGCAAAGGGAGCACCAGCCCTTCAACAAACATTTCCTCCAGCACACATGGATATGGGGGTTTCTCCACATGGTGTACCCCCAAAAAGGGGGTTTTAAAAGAAGGGACACCAAAAGGAAACTTCGTGGCCATGTAAGAAACCCGCGTAATTGTGATCAAACCATGTCAAGTACATACCGATCCCCAGTTGCCCTGCCACAGAACCGACCGGTAGCCACGCCGGCCTGTGCATCCGATCGCCGGGGGTCTAAAGCTGTGCGTACCACCTGCTCGCATTCTGAGTCCAACATGTCAAGCCTTGGGTACTTTGGTACCACTCAACCGACAAATCTGTTTTGACCAAACCAAAGCCAAACTGGAAATATAGAGGGGCTCCGAACTTGTTGTGGGATGGTTTCACGTTCTATTTTTTGTTTGAATAGCCCTCCATTACAAGGTGCTTGGACCCTCCATGTCACTTTTCAAACATCACCTCGCTTCGCCTGTTGATCCCTCTGAAATGTTTTGCACCAGTAGATTGAGCACATGTTCGTTGATTCTGGGATCGCCATCAAATCAATCCGTCTACCTGGATTGTCAATGCAAGTTATCCAAGGTATGGATCGCAGATCAACCTTCCGCAAGTCCCAGATCTACCTTGTTTCACGCTCCCGAAGCCTGTCCGTTCTCATTCCAAAGGCCTTCCAAAAGCTCGACATCCCAGGCTGATTGGCTTCGGTTGCTTCACAGCCCTTTCTAGCTTCTGGTGGGCGCTGAAAGTCAAAGTCGATCGCCGTGGCTCTCCTCCAGGGTCCCCCAGCCTTCATGGCTCTGTGATTCCTCGTGCAAAACCAGCAGGCAAGTGATGCTGACGTCCCATGATTCACCCTTCCAAGATACAAGGGGGGGGGGGGGAAGCGCTTCCCAAAGAAGTAAAGCATTCCTTTCACATGGCCAATGTGACATCCGCTGTTAGTTTACCAAGTTGTTGGTCTCAAACAATATGAACAAACCTGAAATGGGCACCCCCCCATTAAGAGGCCAAGAAAAATCCCGGCTTTCCGTTTTGCTGGCCTATCTGGGAAACGCAGAACGTGATATGTATTCTGGCTATATTCCAGATTTAGTGAACCCTGAAAGATGTACTACGCGTGAGTCCTTTTGTAGGGGACCCCCCCAAAATGGTGGTTGTCCTGTTGTTTTTCACTGTAAAACCACACACACAAAAATGGGTTCGCCAAAAAACAAGACAGACAGACCCATATGTTTGGAACAGCCCTCAGTCTTTATCCCGAGCCGCATCCATCGCTGCCTTTGAAGCTTCGCGCCTCATCCGGTGTGAAAGCGCCATCCGCGTGGACGGCAACTGGCGCGATGTCGACTTGCTTTGACCCGCAGGAGACGGATTTGGGGCATGTGTCAAAATTGGGGTACCCCGAAACTTTTGGCTATGTTTTTTGCAACAACCTTAAAAAAAGAGAACCCTGAAAACAAAAAACAAAGAGACTCATTTGGGAGTGTAGCCAAAGCTGATGTGAACATTGGTCGCCTACATGCCTTTCAGGACCCTTTTGAGGTGCCCGTTGATTGTTGATGACGGCTTCTCTGGGAATTGTCGGTGTTCTCCTGGAAGGTTTTCAGCGAACAATCCGCCCATCTTTTCTCGTAGATGGGCTCACAACAGCAGGAGGTCGAAGACGGACTCAAACACTTGTCAGGAGTGAAGTGACAAAACCATGTCTGTCATGTATCTTCCGGACCCACCCGGAAGAACCGCCGAGCAAGCTGAGAATGGGTGTATACTGCTTTTTGGGGACGAGCCGAGGTACTTGAAGAGAAACCGAAAATGGAAGCCAACCATTTTCTGGATCCCAAATTGGGAAGACGCAAATGATATCAGCCTCCCAACTCGGGCCCAGTTTCTGGGTAGTACCCTCTAAGCAGCTGGGTGACTTTACCTCCTTTTCAACCTCAAAGCATGAACCAAGCAACTAAGCAATGGGGAATGCACAGGAACTGGAAAATTAATTGAGTTGGACTATTCACCTAGTTTTTCAAAAACTGGAAAATTTACAAATCCCATGTTTGGCTCCCTTTGGGTATGTGAAAACTTATGGGCTATGCCCCTCCAGACCCTGGGTCAAATCGGGCCAACCTGCAGCGCGCGCCTTCTCCCAACAGCGCCCGTCGCAGTAGGTCTGGGGGCAAGGTGTCCAGGATGACCCTGGCGAAGCCATCCGCTGCGTTGTCGCGTCCCCTATCTTGACACATACCCATATGGCCGTGGGTCAAAAATATGTACCCAAAATGGAACCCTGGAGAATGGAAACATGGACTGCAACCTGCGGTCCCCTGGTGGTTTAATTTTGACACATACCCATATCTTGACAATGGCTCACATGTCTGGCAGGGGGTTCTCCACATCAGTTTTAGGGCTTGCTTCTCCTGAATAATTTGCGTTCTACGTCCGTTTGGCAAAAGCTCAAACGTTTCCCTGAGGCTCTGTGTGGGAAGCATCTCTTCACAATTTGGGGCGCTTCACTGCAAATGCAGGCAAGTATGGCTTACGTTTGTTTGCCACACAAAGGATATAGTCTAGAAAATGTCCTAGAAATCCGGTCAAGCTTCAGGCTGCAAATAGGCCTGCATCCTTGAGGCTGGCTGGCAGTGGCCACAATATTAGGTTAGCTAGAGTTGTTGCATCTTGGCTTTACGTGATGGTTTCATCGCTAAAGCCACAATCCTGGGTAGATACATCCCATCCCTGCAACAAAATTAAAACTGTTTGCTGGCTGAAAGGGGAAGTACAGGAAGCCTACAAAAGGCAATGAAATGCAAAGAGTTCAAACGGCAAGCTAAGCCCGGCAATGATTAAACGTCTTAATGGGGGAAGCCAACTAACGGCTTTGGCTTGCCCTCGGACATCTCCTCGTATTTGTTCGAGTACTTCTTATAAACACACACACACACACACGCACGCACGCACGCACGCACGCACGCACGCACGCACGCACGCACGCACGCACCCACACACACACACACCCACACACACACACACACATCCAAGCACACAACCCGAAGGGGCAAACGCCAAAGGGGGACAAGCTTAGACTTCCTCACCGGGACGCAGGTGAAAACGGGCATCGACCCAGCTTTTCAAGGCCCCTCCATCGAGTGGGGCCTGCGTTAACGCTTCAACATAGGGACCGTCTCAAAAAGTTGGGTCGCTTTTGGCCCAACTTGATGTAAACCTGGCGGGGCAAAAGGGCAAACCCTGCTCCGCGGGTTGCTTCTCGTGAAGAACGGTGCTCCACCACCAGCAAGAAACTCTCGTTGAAGCCGGTTTGGAACTGAAATCTAGTTCAGCCAGTTGCTCAGTTTGGATCAAAACACAGGATCTTTAGGTTTACTCGCCCAACATCACCCCACCAGTCTGCAAAAACATCCGCTGAGAACAAACTGAATATGCCACTGGTGAATCATTAATTCACAGATATAAATCTGGTGGATGCCCGAGCAAACCTGCAAGCGGTGAAGCAGGGGAAAGCCAGAACATTCCCATGGATTGTGCTGGGCATCCACGGTAGAAGGGATCATCGAGCAAACATGTCACAACCAGGCCCACGTCCCATCAAAGGGAAACCAACAGCATGCTGCGAAAAGCCAAGAAAGAAATTTGCTTAAACTTGTCTCAGTTGTTCAGTGACCCTGGGAAAAAAAGGGAACCCTTTTTTGGGAAGACAATTTTTAGTGGGGCAGCGACCAAAAAAAAAGGGAAAAAGGGGTGCCACTGAACAACCGGGTTGTGGAAGCATGGACAAACTAAGGAACTGATCTCTGTGCATGTTTACCACAAATCCAAACCTGAAGCGCAAATTTCTGCAAAGAACTCTCATGGTGAGCGGATCGTTTGAATCGTTGGCCAGAGAACACCAACACACATGCAGACCTTGGAAACAGCTGATTGAGCGCAAGCCCCTGCAACCACCCCCTGAAGAAAGTCACACATTGCTCTCATATTAGATCTTGGCTCAACTCGCTTTTAAAGCCCCCCGGACACCTTAGAAAGAACAAAACCCTGCAGAATCAACCCCACATTCTAGCAAACCAAAGTTCCCCACATTGCAAACCGACCAACAAACGCTCTTCACAAGAACCCCCCCCCCCAATTTGGCCATGGGTCAAAAGCCCGTACCCCCCGTGAACATCCCAATCCCCACCAAAATAGGCCCTAAAATTTTGGTGGTGAAATCACCTACCAAAATGGGATCCCGTTTAACGGTTTTGACCACCGCCAGTTCTAGCAAACCCATGAAAAGCCCGCGGAGCGGTCCGTCACGCCCACGCTCGCTTCGCCTGGCGGCTTCGGCGTCGCCGCTCTGGGCGCATCGCTGGAGCGGCGTCAAGTTTCGGGGGCCCTTGGAGCCTGAGAGAACAGCTCCCAGCCCGGCGGTTTTTTTTGCGAATGGATTCACCGGCCCGGCCCTGCCTTTGTCCATGAATTGCAGAGGGATCCAACACCAAACCATGAAATCCGGTGAAACCCGGTGAAATCCGGTGAAATCCGGCGAAACCCGGTGATTGCTTCCATCGCTCTGGTCTGAACACCTCCAAAGATATCCAAACCACGAAGTTCCAGGAGTTGGCCTAACCCCCCGGGCTTGGGGCGAAGCGAAGAAAGCTCAAGCGCTGGTTCCATGCAGTCATCGTCATCGTTGCGCCTTCTCCCGAAGCGATCCTGGGCCTAAAGCCCCCGGAAAAACCTCGGGGATACTCCGTCGACTTGTTGTCTCTCTTCTCAAAAAGAAAAAACACGGTGGTTCCTTTTGTTTTGAAGGGTTCCCTTCTGGAAGTTGTTTTTTGAGTAATTACTCTTTTGTTTGGTTCAAAGGGAACCCATACGCAAGCCATGATTTTGGGGGACACATGGGGGGGTTGTTTCTGAGCCTTTGGCCTGCACTCTTGCAGCGCAGTTGATTGGATGTCTGCTTCAAGCGTTGATTTAGGAACACGTCATTTCCAAAAGAAAACCCGGTTCTTGTGACCCCGGCGTGTGATTTGGTTGTGAAAAACACAGAAGGTAACATGGAGGTTACAAACCATGTTTGGGCTTGGAAAAACTGGGTGCTCTTCCCATTACCCTAAGATCAGAACAAACATCACATGGGCCACGGTCAAAAGTCCATATGCCGGTCATGGTCATGACTTCCTTTTTGGTAACGCCATTGGCTGTCTAAAGCCCCTAACCTGTAGCAACCCTACGTAAAAGGCAGAAACATTGTTCGCAAAGATGAAAGTGGACCGGGCTTGCTCCCGAAACGTCGGCCCCTAGGAGAAGCAACAGAACCCAATCATCCTGTTGCTAACTTGCATCAACTGGCGACCAACACAAAGCCCCAGAGAAAACAAAGCGAGGAAGCGGCGTTTCTCCGAGTGAGCCAAACGCAGTGAGAAGTGGATTGGTCTTGAGGCTGGGAGCCCTGTGGAGGCCTGTGGAAGCTTGAATGGGCAACGCCAATCCCGAAAACAAGAAAAGCACAACCCGAGGGCCCCAAGAGGGAACCCTGTAGCAGCTTTTGATGGGCCTATAAGGCCTAAAGGGGGTCTATTTGAGGACCCTTCTGGGTGGGTTTGCGCCGGACCCAGAGGAACCACCGCGCCCACCAAGTTCGTTTCAAGTTGGAACAAGCAGGGTTGCTCCAAAACTCTGGCACGAGGGCTAGACAGTTTGTCCCTGAAGTTCAGCTCACTTGCTGAGCGGATGGCCGCAAAAAAGTCCGAACTTTATCTGTACCACTAAAATGGTCTTCCCAAAAAGTTTGAAGTTCATGAACTCAGGAAGTGAGAAAAGTAACTTTGAGACCCGCCCAAAATGCAACGCCGTTGAGAGACCCTGAAGGACAAAAGGCCAAAGGGACCGTCCAAATTGCTTCCCATCCTGCGCCCAGGAGCGGAGCAGCATCAGCAGCACTTCCTTGGGGCAGTCGTCTCGTAGAAGCGCCTAGCGACACAAGCCACGTGCCAAAACCCAAATCGTACCCCCAGTCAATATCCCAAACCCCACTAAAATAGGTTCTAAAATGGGTGGTGCACCTACCCCAAAATGGTACCATTGGTTTTCACAGCCGTATTTTCCCCGGCAAAAACATTGCCCCCCAAGAGCAAACTCAGCCACCAGTCCAAAAGGTGTTTAAACTGGCTTAGAGGGGAAATATTTGTATGGGGACCCCCAGTTTGTTGTATGCCCCAAAGCCACAACCCTCCCATCCAAGGTAGCGTTGACAGTGGTTCCACCCCGAAAAGGTGGATGCCATAAAAGTGGGCTTCGGTTTCCACTTAAAGAGTCTACAAGACAGACGTGCCCCATCTCGCGAATCTGCCAGTCAGGCGCTTAAGAGGAGAGTGGCATAGGTGCCATGGTGAAAACTTTCTGAGTGGGCCGTTGGTCATGTTTCCTTTACTCAATTCTCTCGTGACCCTGGAAAAAAGGGAACCCTTTTTTGGGAAGACCATTTTTAGTGGGGCAGCGGGCAGCCACCAAAAAAAAAGGAAAAAGGGTGCCACTGAACAACTGAGTTTATAAGAATCCCTATAGTTGCGACTTAGGGGGTTCATGGCATCCCTACCGATAGATGGGGGTCGAGGATCGGCAGTCCCAGACTATGTCCACTGCCCCCAAACCACTACGTCCAGGGTTTAGGGTTTGGGGTTTAGAGTTTACCATCTCATAGGGCTACGCAGTGGGTATATGCCTCAAAAAAAGGTTGACCGCAATAAACCATTTTGGGCTGATTCAAACCCATGGGCACACTGACGCAATCTTGACGGTTGCAAGTGTGGAACCATAACATTCATGCTTTCCTCGTGCGTCATCGTCGACACGAAAGGACATCCCCCCCTGTAAGGCCTAAGGGGCTGTTCCCCCAAACAAAAAGGAACCGTTGGGAGCCATGGAAGGGAGCCTGGGCATCCGTAAGTCCGGAATGGCAGAATGTCCGGACGAGTTCGTTTCGCAGCCTCGGTTGTTCTTTGTTGGAGAAAGCAAATGGCTGTGGGTCAAGAATAGGTACCCACAATGGCACCCTGGTAATCTCAGCTTAAATGGAAACAATGACTTCAACCTGTGGTCCCCTGGTGGTTTAACTTTGACCCATACCCAAATCAGCCGGGGGAAATTCAACTCAGTGCGTCCAGTTTCCACCATAGAACTATAGTACAAGTTAGCTTTTTGGCGAGACATGATGGTTCCCTCTTCATCCGAAAGCTCATTTTAACCCCCGCTCGGCGAGCTCGCCAGTGCCGTCCCATAGCAAATCTTGTCTCATCAGTATGGAATCTGTTCAAGAGGACCTGCCGTCTTGCGAAACCCTCCGGTCAGCTTCCATGTTGGTGTCCGTGTTGGATGCCATGCTGGTGTTCAAATAAGTTCGATTGGCATATCCTCTCACAAGCTCGCCTGAAGGGATATAAATCACCATTGGAGCTGAGGGCATCTGTAAGCCGCACCAAATTAGGGTCTGTTTCTTGAAGTTGTCAAAGTCAGCAACTCCCTTGAACCTACCACTTCGGGGGGAAACTTTGGCAAAATAATGGAGCCGGCCCGGGTCTGTCTACCCAATTGTAAATCATTCAAAGGGACTCCCCAATACTGACTCCAGGTGTTGATTGTCTCACCTACGTGGACGTGCCCAAAAAGTCCCCCAAAACTTCTTGCCTGCGCCACGAAAAAGAGAGTGGTCTGCCCCAAAAACCGTTTCAAGGTCCACGAACTCGGCGCTTTCGATGGCCTGAAGGATCCGATGCGCGTTCCCAGTGTTGGAGAGGGCCAGGTGAAAGCAGTCCTGGCGTCTGGAGGCTGTGCCGTGGGTGCCGTGGGTGTCTTTGGGGACCAGTTGCCTGGTTTAGAGCTCACCGGCTGAGTGGATGGCCCAAACAAAGTCCAAACTTTGTATTTACCACTAAAATGGTCTTCCCAAAAAGTTTAAAGTTCATGAATGATTAATTACACCATTTATGTGGTTAAGAAAGGGCGAACCAAACCAACATGAGGGAATGAATTGTGTCATCTACGTCCACCCAACTGTACAGGTTTGTTGATCCCGACCAAGACCACCTCAGCTTCTGCCCCCCCCGCCCCACAAAGAAACTTGTGATTTTGGCCCATATTTGGTGAGCGTTGAATGTAGACGAAATGCAAATGAGATCCCAGAACAGGTGCCGTCTTGACCACCCAATCAGGGACACCTAAGAACTCCTTGATCCAGGGGGCCGGTTTGTCAACGTGGAGCTTCTCCATACCAGGATCAGGGCTATGTGAAATAGTCGTTGCTACACCAAAGTGGGCGGGCCATCACCCTAACTTCCCTCATCACACACAGTGCCCCTGAAACACACACTTCCAAAGCCATCAACAACATCAGGATGGCGTCAACCACCTCTATATCTAATATGTGTCGACCACCTCAGCGGCCGACGTGTTGAAGCCGCAGTGGGGCCAACTACCTCTTCAAACATCCACATCGAATACACATCAACTCATGGCATCTCTTCAAAAACGGTCCAATGCAACTCGGTGTTCAAACCATACTGCACCCACCGAGCGAGCCCGATTGCACCTGTTCTCGTGACTTCAAGGGTTGCTCCAGTCATCCAACCGTATCAACCACGAACGCATGAGTTTGGTATGCTTTGCCAAGCCTGAATACTGCTCAAGGATGACCACTCAAAGGGACTCAATCTAAAAATCCGCTCAAAGGGCGAACACTTGCGGAGGGGTCTTCGGTTTTCCGATATTGGACCAGAGCACCTATAGGAAACTACCAGGTGAGGTGTGTACACAAATGCTGCTACACGGATCACACTTACACGTTTGGCACTTCCCGTTCCAGTCGTGCCCAAAACGCAAAAAGGCGTTAGAGCCGATCAGGTAGAGACTTGGCTGGGAACTCCAGGCACCCATCAAACCGAGTACCAAATGAGCCATGTCCTAGACGTGTCACTTGCTAAGTCGTATCATTTTAGCTTTCGCCACTAGCTTTCGCCACCTTACGCGCGTGGAGTGTTTCCTTACGCGACACCTTTGGAGGTGTTGCTTACGCCAATAGCTTACGCCACCTACGCACGTGGATTTCTTGCTTACGCACAGGTCGATGTGACACGACTCTCACTAACCATGTACACGGAGGTTTTGGACGCCGCTCAAATGGCCATGGGTCAAACCCCGGTTAGCCCCCAGTGAACATCCCAATCCCACTAAACTAGGTTCTAAAAAAAGGTGGTGCGCCTACCCCCAAATGGTACAAAAACGGTTTTGACCCACAGCCAAACGAGCCGTGAGGTTGAATCATAGGCTCAAAGACCTGTTGGAGCGACAAATCTCTGGCGGGGCGGGCTGGAGGCGCTTTTTGGTATGGACCCAAGGCCTACGCCCTCCGAAGAGCTGCCAAAGGTTCGAGGCTTGGGGGCGTTCAGTTCCGAAAACCCGAAAACCCAAGAACCCAACCACCCTCCGAACCACCCAAAACCCAACCTCCTAACCACCCAACACCCAAAAACCAAAAAGCTCAAAACCCAAAAAACCAGAGCCCCAAAAACAACACAAAACACCAAACACGCAAAACCCCAAACCCCAAAAATCCAACCACCCAAACCCCCGTCTTTGGTCTGAGTCCTTGCACTCCAGCAGCGCCTGCGGCGACTCCTTCATCAGCCGCTGGATGGGATGGCACACCTCCGCGCGGCTGGCCGAAGAAAAAAACCGCTGGCCGAGCGAAGGGCAAGCAAAAAGAAAGAGCCGGATCCAGGGTGCGTGTCACATAGGGAGACCCTCCAATGAGGTGTGCCTTTTTTTTTTGTAAACCAAGGCAAGAAACAAGTGGAAAAACGGATGCCTGGAGTCTCCATGACCCTTAAAAATGGTTGGTCATTACCCAAGATAAAAGAGGTCATGGACCCGTTTTTAGAGGGTCATAGAGACTCCCGGGTGGGTGGCCTTGAAACTGACCCAAAGAAGGGGGGGCAAAGTAACCCGACGAATCCTTTTCTGACCCAAACAGGGGGGCAAGGCGCCAGGTCATCTCTAACGTGTTCGAAGCGATTCTCTGGGAGCGCCAAAAAGCCTCAACAAAACATCGGCTTCGACTTCCAGAGGACTGCGCGCTTTGTGTGCCCCAGTGCTTAG
Source organism: Effrenium voratum (assembly GCA_963377175.1). Lineage (NCBI taxonomy): Eukaryota > Dinophyceae > Suessiales > Symbiodiniaceae > Effrenium > Effrenium voratum. The sequence goes on along the minus strand of CAUJNA010003374.1, from coordinate 376,313 downwards.
CCACAAACGGCAAAGTAAAAACGGGAAGCCATTCATGGTAAAGCCTAGAGGTACGCCGACTATCTCCCCCGTTCGCCCTCACGGAACCCCCACACATCCCATAGCTGCCGGCTCTTGCTATGGGATACCTACGGTTGAAAATCGAAGCACTGGATACCACTGGTGCCACACATAAAGTCCACCACGTGTCCTCGGATTCTCTGGCCCTGTCGCATGCGGGTAGTAAACCCAGCGCCATCTTTAGAACAAGGGCGGCCTGAAAAGAAGGCGAGGTTCAGAATTCCTTTGTTCCCTTTCAAACGCCAACCCTCAACAACAAAGCAAATACTTTCAAGCCAGAGACACGAGCAACACAGTTCTAATCATATGACGCAACACTGGCCACCAGAGGCTAGATGCACAATAGAGCCCTAAACATGCTGGTGCTTCGCTCGTGTCGCTGTCCAGTACCAGCCACTAGCTGCGTTTGTCACAACTGCTTGCAGGTTGACCTGATTCATACATCCCTTATCATTAGCAGGGCGCCTCCTGTTGATGGGGGTCCTTCCTCTCGCGCACACCCGCGATTACGAACACGTGGGTTGTTTCATTCTCAATGGCGTCCAGATTGGCGTTAACATCTCGACCCAAGAGGCAGTCAAACTTTGCACTAGACGTAGCCTCAGATGCCCAGTGGCCCTGGGAGAAAAAAAGGGCATCCGTTGTTGGTTGAGTTTAAAGTGGAACCCTTCCCCCAAAACAAAGGAAACAAACGGGCGCCACCGGGCAACTGGATAGCCATCAGCGGTCAAACGATTCCTTTTGCCGGCGACCCACACCTCTCATGATCAAAGCCTAGGGACTCTCCTCTAATCTTCGCTCGTTTGCCGTAGACATCACCCAGTAAACCAACCCAAAGGTGGGGCGTTGAAACGCCCAATGGAATCGCAACTCCCAAAGTCATGGAACGCTTATGAAAAGGCCTCGGAAGGACCCCTCTGCAAAAAAGAAAGCTATGGTTGGTTCAATGGAATACCCTTGCTTTCCGCAAAAGTTCAAGTCTAAAGATCCAACCCAATAGCAATGAAGGTTTTACCCCCAGTCATCTGACAATGCGCAAAAATACAAGGACGCCGCTTTGGCTGCCCTTTGTTTCGCCAAAAAAGGCAGTACCAGAAAACTACACGCTCCCTTTACATCCTCGGGTTTAGATCTTGCCCATTCACCAAAGTCACCCTCTCAGTGGCAGGTGAAAGGGAAACCACCGAAACCATTTTCTGACTTTGATAGCCCCCAGAAACAGCTCACTTGAGTCTGGGAGCGTAATCGGGATTCCCACAGATCAGGTACTCGAGGATGGACTTCTCATCACCTAACGCCACGCACCGGGAAAAGGCACCCTTGTTCGGTTGGTTGACTTTGAGGCGAAGCCCCCGCCAACAGGACACAAAACGAGCAAGGTGATCTCGGAAAGCAGGCAAGGAACAAAAAAAACACGCAAAGTAATACGTGAAAACACAGCAAGGAGGATGGGGCATGCAACGAATGAATGTCCTAACCATATCATACAAATATATGTATAAATATATACATATATATATATATATAAGAAAACGGGTGCGTCGGCCAAATGTCAACATGCACCTTGCCTGCTTGGCCGACTCTGCTGGCTATCTGGGGTTCTAAGCCTACGGAGATCTAACCCAACTTAGCAGGATTATCACCCTCAAGCCAAACCATCTGAGCGGCAGAAAATGCGTGGCCTTCTGACTTTAGGGACGCTTGGTGCAGGCTGGAACCCGTTTCTGAAAACTGGGACGGTTGCGCGTGGCCAAACTGGGAGTGGTCCCTTTCGACTTTGATTCCTGGAAACTCGTTGCCATCCGCCATCCCGGAAAGGAAGCACGTGGGATGTTGTCAGGACGCATCCCGACATTCTCTGATATCGCCTGGTAATTCGAGTGAGTTGTGTAGCTTACCATGAGTCCCGGTTGAGCAGAAGGCATGGATGGAAAGGAGGCATGTCCCAGTTTGGAAGGAATCCAGGTCACTTTTTGATCCAGGTTGAAAAAATCGAGGTCCTAAGACGCTAAGCAGATCTGGAAATGAAGCTGATTCGTAGTGGGAAACCACAACAAGGGAAACCACTACCGTCTGGCTAAAGGAAGGGCTGCTTTGCTAAACCCAACCAAGGACATCCTTATTGCAAGTCCATCGCTGGCCTGCCCAGATTAAACCTGCTGGTTCCACAGGGAAGCTTCGTAATGACCCCAACCGAGCCACCAACGCAACGCTCAAGTCAAAGACAACCCCAAACGCAAACCCCTGGTTGATTTTGATCGGGGGTCAGACCACTTTTGGAGGGATGACCCCGCAAATCATCAGAAGGGTTTATAAATCCGGGGTCAACAATACTCCTCTGGTTTGGCAACCACGCAGCAAGTTTAACAATCATAACCCGGCTAAACAGCAAACCGCGCGCTCACGCTGATCACCTTCTCTGAGTAGCACGGGCATCCAGCAAGCACTGTTCCACTGCCCAGTGGCCGTTCCCAGCAGCCAAATGCAATGGTGTGGCGCCCTCGTTGGCCGCCTTCCTGGTCAGCACCGGCGTCCAGTAAACACTTCACAATTGCCTGATGGCCGTTCTGTGCAGCAATATGCAATGGTGTGAAGCCCTCGGTGGTCGCTTTCTCTGTGTCAGCATCGGCATGCAGCAAGCACTGCACAACTGTGTGATGGCCCATCTTTGCAGCACAATACAATGGTGTGGCACCACCGTTGCCAGCCTTCTCTTTGTCAGCACCGGCAACCAGCAAGCACTGCGCAACACCCTGATGGCCGTTCTGTGCAGCAATATGCAATGGTGTGAAGCCCTCGGTGGTCGCTTTCTCTGTGTCAGCATCGGCATGCAGCAAGCGCTGCACAACTGCGTGATGGCCCATCTTTGCAGCACAATACAATGGCGTGGCACCACCGTTGCCAGCCTTCTCTTTGTCAGCACCGGCAACCAGCAAGCACTGCGCAACTCCCTGATGGCCGTTCTGTGCAGCAATATGCAATGGTGTGGCGCCATCATTGGCCGGCTTCTCTGTGTCAGCATCGGCATCCAGCAAGCACTGCACAACTGCCTCATGGCCCTGCCCTGCAGCTATGGTGTGGCGCCATTGTTGCCCGCCTTCTCTTTGTCAGCACCGGCACCCAGCAAGCACTGCACAACTGCCTGATGGCCCTTACATGCAGCAAACTGCAATGGTGTGGCGCCATGATTGGCCGGCTTCTCTGTGTCAGCACCGGCATCCAGCAAACACTGCACAACTACCAAATGGCCGTTTGCAGAAGCATTATGCAAAGGCGTCTTCCGTCTGTTTGTGTCAGAAGCATTGGGATCATGAGGCTTCTCCAACAGCTCTAGCACAAGTTGTGCATCGCCCCTTTCCGCCCCTTGCAGCAAGTCCACACCATTTGCCAACTCCTCTGCTTCACCAACATATTGCCGTACAACGGCTGTCAGGCACTCAGCATTTTCCCACGGACTCTCTGGCCCCAACTTGCCTATGCCACTGGCCAACGCGAGCTGCCTGAAATTCCGCAAGAGCAATCCTTGCTTGGCCAGTGTCCATAGGAAAACCCCGCCCACACACAGACACAACTAACATACATGTGGTTGAGTTGGTTGATCCTCAATGAATACGCCCAAAGAAGGAAGCCGGTTACCAATGACCGTGGAGAAAAAGCAAGAACTTAATCTAGCAAAGCAGGAAAGCCGGGCACCAATAGGTAACTAGGAAGCTCTTCGCCAAATGGCGCCGTAACGCATCGAAGAAGCATTCCCCATGTTCATTTCCGCGGAGCTCGTCCCGCCAGACGGAATACTCCTCCGTTGTCATCACATCCGTGCCATCTAGCAAACGAACGCACGCCATGAATTGGACACGCCTGCGCTCGAGCCGAATGTGCCTCATGCATTGAAAGCAAGTGAGCCAGACTGTATCAACCAGGCAGGGGCTTATTTGTTTGGTCTGAATGAGTTCCAACAAATGGGCGGCCTCTCCGGATTCTCAGAACTTCCTTTGGTGCAAGCAGGAACCCGTTTCTGAAAACTGGAATCACGCATTTGGCGCCTTCCGGACGCTTGTCCAGTGGCCGTCAGGGAAAAACGGCCGCTCCAAACCCGTCGGGTGTTTCACCAGCAAAATCGGCGCGAAACGGCTGTGTTCCCTTCAAGCCTCCCAGCCCCAGGTTTGCATGAGGCACCCGTTTCAAGATTCCCCTTGCTTGATGCAACCAGATTGGCCGGAAAGGAAGCACGTGGGATGTTGTCAGGACGCATCCCGACATTCTCTAATATCCCCTGGTAATTCGAGTGACTTGTCTGCCTTACCATGAGCCCTAGTAGAGCAGAAGGCATGGATGGAAAGGAGGCATGCCAGTTTGGAGAGAATCCAGGTCACTTTTTGAGCCAGCTTGAGGATCTGGAAATGAAGTGTGGGAAACCACAACAAGGGAAACCACTACCGTCTGGCCAAGGGAAGGGCTGCTTTGATAAACCCAACCAAGGACATCCTTATTGCAAGTCCATCGCTGGCCCGCCCAAATTAAACCTGCTGGTTCCACAGGGAAGCTTCGTAATGACCCCAACCGAGCCACCAACGCAACGCTCAAGGCAAAGACAACCCCAAACGCAAACCCCTGGTTGATGTTGATCGGGGGTCAGACCACTCTTGGAGGGAGGACCCCGCAAATCATCAGAAGGGTTTATAAATCCGGGGTTGGCAACTAAAAAAACGGCCAAAGAAGCACAAATGCATTTGTTGCAACCACGCAGCAAGTTTAACAATCATAATACAAACCGCGCACTCATGCTGATCACCTTCTCTTAGTAGCAAGGGCATCCAGCAAGCACTGTTCCACTGCCCAGTGTCCGTTCCCAGCAGCCAAATGCAATGGTGTGGCGCCCTCGTTGGCCGCCTTCTCCTGGTCAGCACCGGCATCCAGTAAACACTTCACAATTACCTGATGGCCGTTCTGTGCAGCAATATGCAATGGTGTGAAGCCCTCGGTGGTCGCTTTCTCTGTGTCAGCATCAGCATGCAGTAAGCACTGCACAACTGCGTGATGGCCCATCTTTGCAGCACAATACAATGGTGTGGCACCACCGTTGCCAGCCTTCTCTTTGTCAGCACCGGCATCCAGTAAACACTTCACAATTGCCTGATGGCCGTTCTGTGCAGCAATATGCAATGGTGTGAAGCCCTCGGTGGTCGCTTTCTCTGTGTCAGCATCGGCATGCAGCAAGCACTGCACAACTGCGTGATGGCCCATCTTTGCAGCACAATACAATGGTGTGGCACCACCGTTGCCAGCCTTCTCTTTGTCAGCACCGGCAACCAGCAAGCCCTGCGCAACTCCCTGATGGCCGTTCTGTGCAGCAATATGCAATGGCGTGAAGCCCTCGGTGGTCGCTTTCTCTGTGTCAGCATCGGCATGCAGCAAGCACTGCACAACTGCGTGATGGCCCATCTTTGCAGCACAATACAATGGTGTGGCGCCACCGTTGCCAGCCTTCTCTTTGTCAGCACCGGCAACCAGCAAGCACTGCGCAACTCCCTGATGGCCGTGGTATGCAGCAAGATGCAATGGTGTGGCACCACCGCTGCCAGCCTCCTCCGTGTCAGCACCGGATTCCAGCAAGCACTGCACAACTGCATGATGGCCCTGCCAAGCAGCTAGATGTAATGGTGTGCAGCCATTGTTGCCCGCCTTCTCTTTGTCAGCACCGGCATCCAGCAAGCACTGCACAACTGCATGATGGCCCTGCCCGGCAGCTAGATGCAATGGTGAGGCGCCATTGTTGGCCGCATTCTCTTTGTCGGCACCGGCATCCAGCAAGCACTGCACAACTGCGTGATGGCCCATCTTTGCAGCAATATACAATGGTGTGGCACCATCGTTGGCAGCCTTCTCTTTGTCAGCACCGGATTCCAGCAAGCACTGCACAACTGCATGATGGCCCTGCCAAGCAGCTAGATGTAATGGTGTGCAGCCATTGTTGCCCGCCGTCTCTTTGTCAGCACCGGCATCCAGCAAGTACTGCACAACTACCAGATGGCCGTTTGCAGAAGCATTATGCAAAGGCGTCTTCCGTCTGTTTGTGTCAGAAGCATTGGGATCATGAGGCTTCTCCAACAGCTCTAGCACAAGTTGTGCATCGCCCCTTTCCGCCCCTTGCAGCAGGTCAACACCATTTGCCAAACCCTCTGCTTCACCTGTGACTGCCGGAACATATTGCCGTACAACGGCGGTCAGGCACTCAGCATTATCCCACGGACTCTCTGGCCCCAACTTGCCTATGCCACTAGCCAACGCGAGCTGCCTGAAATTCCGCAAGAGCAATCCTTGCTTGGCCAGTGTCCATAGGAAAACCCCGCCCACACACAGACACAACTAACATACATGTGGTTGAGTTGGTTGATCCTCAATGAATACGCCCAAAAAAGGAAGCCGGTTACCACTGAACGTGGAGAAAAAGCAGGAACTTAATCTGGCAAAGCAGGAAAATCGGGCACCAATAGGTAACCAGGAAGCTCTTCGCCAAATGGCGCCGTAACGCATCGAAGAAGCATTCCCCATCTTCATTTCCGCGGAGCTCGTCCCGCCAGACGGAATACTCCTCCGTTGTCATCACATCCGTGCCATCTAGCAAACGAACGCACGCCATGAATTGGACACGCCTGCGCTCGAGCCGAATGTGCCTCATGCATTGAAAGTAAGTGAGCCAGACTGTATGAACCAGGGGCTTATTTGTTTGGTCTGAATGAGTTCCAACAAATGGGCGGCCTCTCCGGATTCTGAGAACTTCCTTTGGTGCAAGCTGGGACAACGTTTCTGAGAACTGGAATCACGCATTTGGCGCCTTCCGGACGCTTGCCCAGTGGCCGTGGCCGTCAGGGAAAAACGGCCGCTCCAAACCCGTCGGGTGTTTCACCAGCAAAATCGGCGCGAAACGGATGTGTTCCCTTCAAGCCTCCCAGCCCCAGGTTTGCATGAGGTACCCGTTGCAAGATTTCCCTTGCTTGACGCAACCAGATTGGCCGGAAAGGAAGCACGTGGGATGTTGTCAGGACGCATCCCGACATTCTCTAATATCCCCTGGTAATTCGAGTGACTTGTCTGCCTTGCCATGAGCCCCGGTTGAGCAGAAGGCATGGATGGAAAGGAGGCATGCCAGTTTGGAGGGAATCCAGGTCACTTTTTGAGCCAGCTTGAGGATCTGGAAATGAAGTGTGGGAAACCACAACAAGGGAAACCACTACCGTCTGGCTAAAGGAAGGGCTGCTTTGATAAACCCAACCAAGGACATCCTTATTGCAAGTCCATCGCTGGCCCGCCCAAATTAAACCTGCTGGTTCCACAGGGAAGCTTCGTAATGACCCCAACCGAGCCACCAACGCAACGCTCCAGGCAAAGACAACCCCAAACGCAAACTCCTGGTTGATGTTGATCGGGGGTCAGACCACTTTTGGAGGGAGCACCCTGCAAATCATCGGAAGGGTTTATAAATCTGGGGTCAACAATACTCCTCTGGTTTGGCAACTCAAAAAGAATCGCCCAAAGAAGCACAAATGCATTGTTTGCAACCACGCAGCAAGTTTAACAATCATAACCCGGCTAAAATCTAACCGCGCGCTCACGCTGATCACCTTCTCTTTGTCAGCACCGGCATCCAGCAAGCACTTCACAATTGCCTGATGGCCGTTCCGTGCAGCAAGATGCAATGGTGTGAAGCCGTCGGTGGTCGCTTTCTCTGGGAATACTCCTCCGTTGTCATCACATCCGTGCCATCTAGCAAACGAACGCACGCCATGAATTGGACACGCCGCTCGAGCCGAATGTGCCTCATGCATTGAAGGCAAGTGAGCCAGACTGTATGAACCAGGGGCTTATTTGTTTGGTCTGAATGAGTTCCAACAAATGGGCGGCCACTGTCTAGACCTGTCTTGGCGATGGGACAACAAAGAAATTGTCTTTCTTTGGGGTTTAACTGGGAAGGAAACCTGCCCACCAATCAGAAAACGAAACCGCTGGAGGTCTGGGAAAATAGGGGCTAAACAAAAGCCCTGCGAACAAGGCGCAACAGGGCGTATCGTGTAACCCTTTATGGTAAGTTGGTCGTAGAAAAGTCCTTGACAACCGCAGGACATATACCAAGTATGCCTGTGTGCGTTAAAAAGCGCAGGACGCTCTTTCGGCCAGCTAAACAAGCCTGCCACCACCTATCTCGAACGCCCCAGCTGAGATGCGCCCCTGTTTATCGCCCTCCAGGGCACGGAAAAGGTTGGAACAAGTTTCCCTATGTTCATCTCTAAACATCACCCCACCAAAGGAATCATGTTCTGGCCCAAAAGGTGGTGATTGAACCAAAGAGGAAACATGGGCAAGCCTGTGGTTTCCGGCCGGGTGGCAATCCGGCTTCGCAAAGCTGGCGTGACCCTTCTCATCCACCACCTGCGTGAGAACATAGGATCGCGGGATTTGGGTGCTAGGTGCTAGGGGACTGGGCGAATTCAAGACTTATACATTTCCTTTTGGGATCCGGGGAAGTGAAGCCATGTGCTATTCAGCACACAGCCGACTTTAAGGGGGGTTGAGTGAATGCTTCACCCCAGTCATATCCCGATTGACACCTCTTATAAGCCCCCTTTCAGGGTTGCAACCAGGGTTATCAACCACATAGCCTGACACCCCGCGCTTCCAGTTGCCACTACGCTAGGCAATCAGGAATTGTGTTGCCTCTAGTGTTGACCATGGGTGGCTTCCTATGCCTATATGGAAGCACTGACAAGAAGCGCGCAAGGTCCCCACAAAGTAAATGGGCAGCGCCCAGTCCAAACAAGCCATTTTCAGGCCGCTGACTGTTGGTTCTACCATCATGGTACTGGCCTTGCTATAAGCGCCAAGGCTAGAACTCTTTACTAACTGGGTCTGTGTGTTTTCTGGAGACCCGCCCCTCCCCCCCAAAAACAACAAAACAAAAAAAATAAACATATTAAACAAACAAAACAAAACATAAAATAAACAAATAAGCTTTAAAAATAACAACAAAATAAAACAATAACTAAAATGATGGCTTTCCTGGTGGCGTTCAGCTAAAACCACAAATATGTTTTAAAACAACAGAAGCAAGAAAGGCAACCGGTACCCACAACACACGCAGACCCCAGTGTGCAAGGAATCTGTTGTGCTCAATGGCCCATTCTATGATTGCCACTGAGAAACATGATTGCCACTGAGAAACTGGGCGACAGATTCTCGAGCAGAAGCTGAACTTTCCCATGCAGTTTCAAAAAGGCGTCCAAATCAATCCACCAATTCAACCTTTGTTCTCTATTAAGTGTCAAAGAAGCGTTCTCTTCAAACAAGGTCCACCCAGTTTCACCCCTGGTGAGTCAGCTGACTGAATGCACCGCAAAAGGCGGTAAGAGCACCCGTGAAGTTAAAGATCGAATCTAAACGGAACAAAAACCATGAAGCGTTTCTACTCCACAGCTGTTGGGAGACAACCACGTGTGTGTGTGTGTGTTTGTGGGGGGCCCGTTTGGTTTCTCTTGAAACACCCAAACAGGTACCCTCCCAAGGCAAACACAAACATGGTTCGTCTCAACTTGGGGTCTGCGACCAATCCAGTTGGCTCCAAGCCCGAGGCTCTGATGGCTGAGTTTCTCAAGCCGACGATGCGCAACGCCGCGGCAACAGGTGTGAGTAGGATTTTTTTATTTAGGGACCCGAAATGGACAACAGACATCGCTGGGGATTTTTTTTCCACCACTGTTCAAGTGTTCCCCATTGCAGAAAACATAGCCATTTGAAGTCATCGAACAAAGCGCCGAACAGGCACCGGTTTGGCTAGGCATGGACCGCTGCCGAAACATCAACACGATCATTAAAAACACGAACAGCCTGAAATTGCATTAGGTGTTCCTTTGATTTCCGGGTTTGATGCTCTAAAGACTTCCCACTTCAAGCGTTTTTGCGGTGGCCTTTTCATCTGTTGAAGTTTGAGGCAGCTGAAATGATACTGCATTGAACAACCCGGGATTGTGTTTTTCCCTTCACAAAACAAAAAAAAACACATACGGTTACCCGAAAGCAAATGACAAAATAAAAGTAAGGCGGTTGACATTTTGGGAGTCCCCATGTCCCAACCCCAAAGGACCAAAGGACTATCGAACACTGCTGTAGGGGTTGCTTCCCCATTCTGTTGCATCATCGGCCTTTTCCATACTCCGGCGTTTTCCGTGAAAGCATGGCGAACTTTCCCTGGAACTGAGCATGCCGTTAGATTTGTCCCAAACTATCCTGCATCCAACAAAAGGGCCACTTTCTTCGCGGTGTCCCTGTAAACAAGCCAGCCCCAAAAAAAACACGACGCCGTCCAGGACATCGGCGCCTTGTCGATGAGAATGTCCATCACCGACTTGAATGCCTTCTCTTGTTCCGGGTCCGGCGAGGGCCTCCAAAGAAAGGCATATGGGTCAAAGCTTGGTGCTCAGAGGGAACGACCCCTATATCCCGCGTGGCTTCCTGTCAGGAAATCCCCTTCCGGTTAATTCATTCCGGGTCATGCCCTATACTGAGCACCAGCAAGAAAAAACGGGCCTCCTCCAACCCCACGTGCAACAGGGAGGAAAGTAGTTTTTGCAGACATCCCGGATGTGGGTAAAGGGGAAACCAAACAAATCACCCTTGAAAGCTGAAGGGGAAATGGCTGGCTATACCAACTATAGTGGAAACCAAAATCGCCTGCGAAGCAGCGGTGTGGCCATGCGAGGACACACATCAGCCCGGGACCAAATCGCCGTTTTCCCCAAGAGGACGGAGAAGTTCGCGGCCGGTTCTTGTGGAAATCTGGGTTGCCCGAACCAACAGTCCCATGATCGAAGAGGCGGCCTGCCCCGACCCCTGCCTCTAAGTACCGGGTCTTCAGTGGAAAACAGGGTATGTGTTGGGGGATTGACATCATAGCCTGAAACAGGGGGCAATTGAACTAGGGAGCATGACAGTACACTCGATATTGTGGCCCAAGAATGACCCCCTGACCTCCAGTTTGCTGATTGATTCTGGATGTTGGCACACATGAGGGGGTTTGCAATTTGCAGTTGCCATGGTGGACATGGACAATATAACGTCTGTCTCAAAACGGAGGGAGGGGGACATTAAACATATGCCTCCCTTTGGTGCCCCTTCAAGGCCAAACCGAACAAGCTACCCCAAAACAACACACACACACACATCCACAACTGGTTCTGCTGAATCGGGGGAGCCTGGCGGCGGGCCCTAGACTCAACAACAAGCACTGGCTCTCATTTGCTGCATGCAAGCCTGCTGGGCACGTTCTTCGCCAACAAATGCAGCGGCGTCTCCTGCGAACATGTGCACCCATTTAAAATGTTGATCATTTGATCATTTGACGCATTCGGAGGGTCCAGGGTGCACTTGCCCGCGCGGAGCGCGAATGGTGCAAACTGGATTGGGCTTCTCCAAAAACAACCAAACACCCAGGAGCAAGGCTTGAACAAGATCGCTGGAGCGGGCATGGCGCCCGCTGTACAGAAAATGTACCATGTGAAGCTCCCACGACATGAAGCTCGTTGGTCAAGCCCCGGATAGCGTTGGATGTGGCGCACACAGATTGCCTCAGTCGCCAAACACGCAAGCGCGCCCAGACTGCCACCAACTGTGAAACTGCAGCCGCGCCTGGCCAGCGCCCGTTCCTTTCAATCTTGTGTCTAAGCCTGGTCACAGGCACTGGACAGACTTGAGAAAACCAGCTACAAAAAGGCAAACGAAGAAAACCCAAAGAGGCAAAGGGCAGAAAGGTTGCTCATCAGCAAAAGGGCGATATACTATGGCGAATAGCTTACGCACAAACGCCGGGCGTTCGAAGGTCCTTGCGCATATTTGGCGGCACTGGCTGCACTGAGGAGTTGAGCAGGTACCTCAGGCCGCAGCGCACGGGTTCATCTCAATGAACTCCTGAAACAGGTCTCATCCAAGTTTCCCTCAAACCATATTGAACGAGAAACTCTACATCCAGGTCCAAAGCAAACCCAAGCAAACCGATTGGGATCGATTGGGTGGTTGTCACTTGCCAGGACCCGGAAACAAAATCTTCCCCTTGTGGAACTTCGCAACACACAAAAAAAGGTAAAGGTCACTTGCCTGAAATGGCACTTGCCACCCGAAACAAAGTCTTCTTGTGGAACTTCGCCCTTGAAACGTCAGTGGTCAAGGAACTCGTCATTTGCCGGCCCCAAAGAGGCTTCATTTTACACGTCTCACGAATTGAAACATGGGGCACTTGCAACCTAGAGGTCAGACTGTTTCGGAGACTGCACATCCGGCAGGCTTGGGGGGGTGGAGAATGGGGATGCACGGCCGGGTCCGGAAATCAGTACCATGGGCTGACTCCTTTGCGCATCTCACTTTCAAGTTGAATTTCGGACTCAGGGCCACATGTAACAAACGGCTGTGGTTCAAAAGCAACGGTACCATTTTGGAGTAGGTGCACCACCCATTTTAGTCTATTTTAGTGGGGATTGGGATGTTCACTGGGGGTACGATTTGGATTTTGACCCATGGCCAAATGTCTGTGGCAACAAACCGGCGATTTTCTTCACAACAAAATCGCCATGGAAAAAATGCATAATATCTGAGGCCTATGATCCTGACCATTTGTCAGGCCAATGCCTGTTCCCGCACCAAAGGCTTGTAAAAAAAACAAACCCTTGAAGCGATACCAAGCATGTTCAGGGATGAAAGGGCCCATGATTTGCAACACCAACATTTCCCAAAGCAAAGATTTCAACTGGGATTCCCATGGGTCGTCCAAGAAAGGTCGAGGACGGCTCCCCAATGGCTGGTTGATTGCGAGCGCTGTCGGGAATGCGGGGAAGAAGTCCGTTTGGTTGTGAAAGGCATCACCAAAGTGGGCCCCGAAGAACCCCGAGCAGCCCAATGCTGTTGTCCCTGGCAGTTTCATCCGGATCAATGTGTGGGTGGTTCCACCCAAGTGAAGGATCCTCACGAGAAGCAAATCAACCAGGCGGCCCTTATATCGTGGGCTTCCACTCAAGTCAATCCATGATGTATCTCAATTGTCTGTCATGAGCTAAGTCGTCTTCCCTAGTACCATTGTCCACCATTGTCCAAATCAATTCACTATAGATCCATTTTCTAAAAAGAACACGGACAACTTGAGGAAATCCATCCAGTTGCCAAGGCAAACAAGCTACCCATTGTGCGCCACATGATGCTTTTGAGGACTTTCGGGCAACGGTGGTCTGGGACAACTGGATTCAGTAAAGCCACTCCATGGTCTTGTAGCTTTGGTGTCTGGCCGCCGTGTGGAGGGGGCGCTCCTGGTTCATGTTTTTCTCCTGACAAAAAAACAACGAGCCGATGAGAGCATACAGCTGTGCCTTCAAATAGAAAATGCCCAAATGCTAGTGTTTGCCTTGGTCTCTCAGAACAACCAGTCTTCAAATAGGTAGTCTTCTTGTCGCGTGTTGTTTATATATAATATACAGATCCCAACAAAGGGGTCGTACAGAAAGGAATAAGCAACATGCTTACCCGGTACGAGACCCCTGACGGGGTACGTCGAAGGGCCAATGCGGCATTTTCAAAACAAGAAGTCAACCAAGAAGCTTGCTGGATTGATACCTTTGACTAAACAACACAAACACTTAAACAGTTGAAACTGGTCAATTACTGATCCAGAAGGATGCCATTTTTTTCGGGATCTTTAAGGAACAAACCGGATAGCAAGTAGTTTGAGGCATGGGACTGGGTGGGCAAGGACTAGGGGCATTGGGGATGCATATTGGGGAATGGCTTTTCGCAGCATACAACACACGGGATCTTTTTGTAGCTTCCCTTATTTTGAGACAGACCCACATTTCATCACGGCACCAGACAACACAACACAAACACAGACCACACCACGCAAACAGTTGGGAAACCTCCTGTTGCAAGGGAAAGCCATCCCCCTAAAAATATGTAAAATATGTTTTTCAACGCGAGCACAGCTGGCACCACTGGAGTTCCTCTAAACTCTACTCGAAAGACCTAGGCATATGGCCGGGAACTCTCGCCCGTCCTCTCGGTTCACCTTGTACTCCGTGCACAGGAGCCTCACCACCTCGGGAGCAACCGGTTTCGGCCGCACGAAGCCGGGCACCAGTGCTTCATTGGGCAAATTCACATACCCGTTGCCAGGCAGTCCACACTCTCTTGCTAGGATAGTCCCAACATGTCCCGACCACAAGGCCATCTTACAACCTTTTCACGGGAAAGCAAAAAGAAAGGAGAAGCAACCAAAAGAAGCACCAAAAGGAAAATCGAAAGGAAGCCCAAAAAGTATCCTCTTGACCGGGAACATCGAGCCCTGGACTCGCCCCAAACTTCTCTCGCCTCCAAGTTGTCGCAGCGCGCCGCCATGTGGAGCGCCGTGTTCCCCGCCGCGTCCTTCGTCTTCACCTGCTCCGGCTGGTCCTGACCGATTCACCCGAGCGGAGCCGATGCCAAGAATTCAACGAGAGACATCGGAGATAAGCAATGCGGCAAGAGGCGGCCATGCGGGTACCTGCATGGGCATGCCTGGGCCAATAAAACGTGATCGGCCTTGTCGTACTTGGACTTCCACCGAACTTCATTTTGAAGTGCCTTTCTCTGGGGGTGCGCGAAAAAAAACGGCTTGGATGTGCGGTGAGGTGGTGGCGCTTTCTTTGCAACTTGGCTTGCCCAGAAATTGCTTGGCGCGCGGGACCGGATCTGGACCGTGGAAGCCCTCCAATTCAACACCCAGGGAACACACACGGCGCAAACAGCAAGGCAACAGAGATACAAGCGCCAAGAATACGTCAACAACGAGAAAGACAAGTAAAACACGAGCCAAGCCACCCAAACGGACCACCCAAACCAACAGCAAATCGCAACAAACAAACAACCAAAAGCGACTAACAACACACACACACACAGTCCTTCAGCAGTAGCTTGATAAAGTTCTTCGCCTGCAAAGCCGTTCGGGATTCCATTGCCGGATTCGAGTTGATTGGATGATTGGATGTTCTTGCGAGTTATCCAATGCAAGCGCAGCTGGCCAGTCGCCATGCAGAAAACACACCCTTCTTACCCTTCCCAACTAAATGCTGATTGATTTTGAAGGGAACCCCCGAAAAAGAAAAAACACATAGTGCTACTGGGCAGTCTGTAAGAGTCCAAATTGAAATCGCAGCTCAAGAACACTGGGCCTCTGGGTTCAGGGATCGCCGCTGATTAAGATGGAGCCTGAAACCACTTTAGAGGGAACTTTTGGTGAAGCCAACTCGCCCCAACTAGTTGGGCTTGATTTACATGGGTCATCTCACGTGGCTTGCAGCCAACATTCGCCAAAGAGACAAGCCAAAGTGCACGCCAACTGACCCTGAAGCCTAAACTTGAGGGATATCTTGATATCTCAATCCTCGACTTCGGTGACTTGCCATGTGAATGGGGCACTCCTAACTCACTCAATCTAAAAACAAACTGAAAGTCTTTCTGGGTATGGCTGGGAAGAGCGAAGGTATGCATGTGTGTCCATCAAAAAAGGTTCCAAGTTGCTGCAATTAGCTTTCTTTGATTCCATCCAAGAGGGTTACTCCCAAAAACAATTCCGACACCAAAATCGAAACATGCAGATATCCGAAAGCGCAGAACTGTTCGCTGGGGAAGCAAAAGGCAAAAGAGGTCAGTTATACAGCCGGGGGGTTCCTGACATCCTCCGAAAATAACCAGTGTGATATTAAACCTGTCCAAAATTCGCATCCTTTCAGGGGGATTTCCGGGTTCGGCACTGGAACAGGTAAGCATTACCCTTCAATGGCACCTGACAGGTTAGGAAACGGGAAAACGGATCTTCCACCACTCCAGGTGGGAGCAACGGCTGGCGCCTCCTTGGTGTCCAAGGAGGCGGCGTGGTGGATGATGTCCTTGTGCTTGCGCACTTCCTCCAGCTTATCCTGAATGAGAAGAAAACTCCGTAAGTTGGCAAGAAGGTGATTTTTTCACCCAATGGGTACCCCTCCCAACAAAAATAGTGTCTTTGGCTGGAGAATGCGTGGTTCCAACGAACATTGAAACACGCCAAAGGACACGGCGTCCGTTTTTGGGGTCTGCACTCAAAGCACGGATTCCTTATTATCTTCCCTGAAAACATAATTAGACGACGGCCTCAAACTCAATACCCAAGGTGATGTTGAAATACACAAGGGTCAGTCAAAAAATGACCTTCCAATGAACAACAAACCTCCAACAGATCCTGCAATGGAATGACTAAGATCACGTCGCCCTCAGGCTCTCTGTATACTGTTATGGTTGGAAAGACAGTACGAGAGACTGTACTCTTCTTATTGGGCGAACAATCATGTGTCCAATTGAATCGATTATAGGGTTTCTCCAATCAGAGATTGGACAAGGAGCCGCTTGTACGCCGTCTTCAGGCTTTGAGGCAAGCCATAAATCCAAGCCTCGCTGCTCATCGGGGTGTCCGACTTGAAACAAAGCCTCTCTTCTAGTTGTGAAACGGAAATCGATGAGTGAATCGTCCAGGAACCTATGTCCCCTTTCCAAGCCCATTGCTCGGGGGTAACCTGCTTCGAAGGGATGTTTCCATCAGAGCCAGAGGGAGTGAAAAAAAGAGAGGCTGCTCCACCATTCTAAATCCAGCAACTTGTCCAAATTGGTTAGTAATTAGCTGATGCCATTCAGTCAGGTTGCCCTTTACCCACAATGATAGATCGTGATTCTTGGCTGGAATTAGGACCCCAGCAAAAAATGATATTCTTTGCCCGGTAGTGGAAAGCAAAGGGAACCCCAAAAAAGAAAAACCAAAGAAAAAGAGGGAACGAATTCTGGGCAAGGATTGAAAGCGCCTGATGGTGCACAGTGAAAGCAGGCCTGAGGAAACTCCCAACTCCGCTGTTTCCGCGCACACTCAGCCCCCCAGGATTGCGATTGCTATGCATGGGACAACTCCTGCAATGCTTGTGTGACAATTGGTAGAGGAATCTCTTGAGGGTAACCCTTTCAGGGTCCCATGCCAATCAGGGCACAAGGAAACATGTTAAGTCTGATATGGGTTAGTTATCTTTCAAACAAGTTGATTCATCCACACCGCTGGACCTAACCTGATTGAAGCCCATGTGTGAACATCGAGTGACCCTCCCGGTTCAAAGGGAAGAACCAGGCGGAACGCTCTTCGCAACTTAACCGAACCAACAACTTCCATTTGCTTAAGCCCCCTGGACAAAAATATTTCTAGTAGCGATAGATTCCCTTTAAAACCAGCAAAGGAACAAAAAAAACTATTCCTTTCAGCAAATGGATGACAACAGAACTAAGGACGCTGCAGCGGAGGAACGTTGAGAAACAGGGGGACCCCAATATCTTGGCTTTCCTTCAAACCAACCTGAAAAGGGTGGCCTCAAGGAAAAGACACACACACACACAGACCAAGAACACTGAATACGGGGCAATTGACCACTCAGAGGCTCCCAATTTAAGAGAGGTATTCCCCCCCCCAAAGAAACAAATGGTCGATTATTTGTGTGGCCAAACTGAAAGCCCCACAAAGTGTTCGTCGCTTGCTAACCAAGTCTGGCAATGTCTACAAAGCTAAGATAAGTATGGCAGCGTTTTCTTTGAGCCCCCCTTTTGCGGCGTTGCATTGCATTCGGGACTGCGCCTCCTCCTTGGTCAGGTTTTCCAACCTCTCCTGCGCTTCGAATGCGGAGAATTCTTGCCTTTCGACCATTGTGAACCCAGTTGAGCAGAAGGCATGGATGGAAAGGAGGCATGTCCCACTTTGGATGGAATCCGGGTCACTTTTTGAGCCAGCTTGAGGAATTCGAGGTCTTAAGACGCTAAGAGGATCTGGAAATGAAGTTATTCTGTCTCGAGAACTGATAATCCTAGGTCAAATTCATAGTGGCAAACCACAACAAGGGAAACCACCATCGTCTCCCGACCAATGACATCCCTATTGCAAGTCCATCGCTGGCCCGCCCAGATTAAACCTGGTGGTTCCATAGGAAATCCGGCGGAAACATTACTTGTCTGGTTTGGCAACTCTCAAAAGGAACGGCCAAAGGAGCACAAATGTTTCTCTTCGGCGTCGCAGCAAGCTTAAAAAACATAACCCGGCTAAGCAGCAAACCGCGCGCTCATGCTGATCACCTTCAGTTAGTAGCAAGGGCATCCAGCAAGCACTGTTCCACTGCCCAGTGGCCGTTCCCAGCAGCCAAATGCAATGGTGTGGCGCCCTCGTTGGCCGCCTTCTCTTGGTCAGCAACGGCATCCAGTAAGCACTTCACAATTGTCTGATGGCCGTTCTGTGCAGCAATATGCAATGGTGTGAAGCCCTCGTTGGCCGCCTTCCCTGTGTCAGCACCGGCATCGAGCAAGCACTGCACAACTGCGTGATGACCCTGCAGAGCAGCTACATGCCCGCTTTGGCCGCCTTATCTTTGTCAGCACCAGCATCCAGCAAGCACCGCACAACTGCGTGATGGCCATGCCCAGCAGCCAGATGCAATGGTGTGGCGCCATCATTGGCCGGCTTCTCTGTGTCAGCACCGGCATCCAGCAAGCACTGCACAACTGCGCGATGGCCCTGCAGAGCAGCTACATGGTGTGCAGAGCAGCAGCCAAATGCAATGGTGTGGCGCCCTCGTTGGCCGTCTTTTCCTGGTCAGCACCGGCATCCAGTAAACACTTCACAATTGTCTGATGGCCGTTCTGTGCAGCAATATGCAATGGTGTGAAGCCCTCGGTGGTCGCTTTCTTTGTGTCAGCATCGGCATGCAGCAAGCACTGCACAACTGCGTGATGGCCCATCTTTGCAGCACAATACAATGGTGTGGCACCACCGTTGCCAGCGTTCTCTTTGTCAGCACCTGCAACCAGCAAGCACTTCACAATTGCCTGATCTCCGTTCTGTGCAGCAATATGCAATGGTGTGAAGCCCTCGGTGGTCGCTTTCTCTGTGTCAGCATCGGCATGCAGCAAGCACTGCGCAACTGCGTGATGGCCCATCTTTGCAGCACAATACAAAGGTGTGACGCCCCTTTTGGCCGCCTTATCTTTGTCAGCACCAGCATCCAGCAAGCACTGCACAACTGCGTGACGGCCATGCCCAGCAGCTAGATGCAATGGTGTGGCGCCATCATTGGCCGGCTTCTCTTTGTCAGCACCGGCATCCAGCAAGCACTGCACAACTGCCTGATGGCCCTGCCCAGCAGCTATCTGCAATGGTGTGGCGCCATTGTTGCCCGCCTTCTCTTTGTCAGCACCGGCACCCAGCAAGCACTGCACAACTGCCTGATGGCCCTTGCATGCAGCAAACTGCAATGGTGTGGCGCCATGATTGGCCGGCTTCTCTGTGTCAGCACCGGCATCCAGCAAGTACTGCACAACTACCAAATGGCCGTTTGCAGAAGCATTATGCAAAGGCGTCTTCCGTCTGTTTGTGTCAGAAGCATTGGGATCATGAGGCTTCTCCAACAGCTCTAGCACAAGTTGTGCATCGCCCCTTTCCGCCCCTTGCAGCAAGTCCACACCATTTGCCAACTCCTCTGCTTCACCAACATATTGCCGTACAACGGCGGTCAGGCACTCAGCATTATCCCACGGACTCTCTGGCCCCAACTTGCCTATGCCACTGGCCAACGCGAGCTGCCTGAAATTCCGCAAGAGCAATCCTTGCTTGGCCAGTGCCATAGGAAAACCCCGCCCACACACAGACACAACTAAGAGTTGGTGGATCCTCAATGAATACGCCCAAAGAAGGAAGCCGGTTACCAATGACCGTGGAGAAAAAGCAGGAACTTAATCTGGCAAAGCAGGAAAATCGGGCACCAATAGGTAACCAGGAAGCTCTTCGCCAAATGGCGCCGTAACGCATCGAAGAAGCATTCCCCATCTTCATTTCCGCGGAGCTCGTCCCGCCAGACGGAATACTCCTCCGTTGTCATCACATCCGTGCCATCTAGCAAACGAACGCACGCCATGAATTGGACACGCCTGCGCTAGCCGAATGTGCCTCATGCATTGAAAGCAAGTGAGCCAGACTGTATGAACCAGGGGCTTATTTGTTTTAGGCCCTGAATGAGTTCCAACAAATGGGCGGCCTCTCCGGATTCTCAGAACTTCCTTTGGTGCAAGCTGGGACAACGTTTCTGAAAACTGGAATCACGCATTTGGCGCCTTCCGGACGCTTGTCCAGTGGCCGTCAGGGAAAAACGGCCGCTCCAAACCCGTCGGGTGTTTCACCAGCAAAATCGACGCGAAACGGCTGTGTTCCCTTCAAGCCTCCCAGCCCCAGGTTTGCATGAGGCACCCGTTGCAAGATTCCCCTTGCTTGATGCAACCAGATTGGCCGGAAAGGAAGCACGTGGGATGTTGTCAGGGCGCATCCCGACATTCTCTTATATCTCCTGGTAATTCGAGTGACTTGTCTACCTTACCATGAGCCCTAGTAGAGCAGAAGGCACGGATGGAAAGGAGGCATGTCCCAGTTTGGAGGGAATCCAGGTTACTTTTTGAGCCAGCTTGAGGATCTGGAAATGAAGTGTGGGAAACCACAACAAGGGAAACCACTACCGTCTGGCTAAAGGAAGGGCTGCTTTGATAAACCCAACCAAGGACATCCTTATTGCAAGTCCATCGCTGGCCTGCCCAGATTAAACCTGCTGGTTCCACAGGGAAGCTTCGTAATGACCCCAACCGAGCCACCAACGCAACGCTCAAGGCAAAGACAACCCCAAACGCAAACCCCTGGTTGATTTTGATCGGGGGTCAGACCACTTTTGGAGGGAGCACCCCGCAAATCATCGGAAGGGTTTATAAATCCGGGGTCAACAATACTCCTCTGGTTTGGCAACTCAAAAAGAAACGGTCAAAGAAGCACAAATGCACTTTTTGCAACCACGCAGCAAGTTTAACAATCATAACCCGGCTAAACGCAAACCGCGCGCTCATGCTGATCACCTTCAGTTAGTAGCAAGGGCATCCAGCAAGCACTGTTCCACTGCCCAGTGGCCGTTCCCAGCAGCCAAATGCAATGGTGTGGCGCCCTCGTTGGCCGCCTTCTCCTGGTCAGCACCGGCATCCAGTAAACACTTCACAATTACCTGATGGCCGTTCTGTGCAGCAATATGCAATGGTGTGAAGCCCTCGGTGGTCGCTTTCTCTGTGTCAGCATCGGCATGCAGCAAGCACTGCACAACTGCGTGATGGCCCATCTTTGCAGCACAATACAATGGTGTGGCGCCACCGTTGCCAGCCTTCTCTTTGTCAGCACCGGCAACCAGCAAGCACTGCGCAACTCCCTGATGGCCGTGGTATGCAGCAATATGCAATGGTGTGGCACCACCGCTGCTAGCCTTCTCTTTGTCAGCACCAGCATCCAGCAAGCACTGCACAACTGCCTGATGGCCCCGCCAAGCAGCTAGATGTAATGGTGTGCAGCCATTGTTGCCCGCCTTCTCCTGGTCAGCACCGGCAACCAGCAAGCACTGCACAACTGCATGATGGCCCTGCCCAGCAGCTAGATGCAATGGTGTGGCGCCATCATTGGCCGCCTTCTCTTTGTCAGCACCGGCATCCAGCAAGCACTGCAAAACTGCAACATGGCCCCTCTGCGCAGCAACATACAATGGTGTGACACCATCGTTGGCAGCCTTCTCTTTGTCAGCACCGGATTCCAGCAAGCACTGCACAACTGCATGATGGCCCTGCCAAGCAGCTAGATGTAATGGTGTGCAGCCATTGTTGCCCGCCCTCTCTTTGTCAGCACCGGCATCCAGCAAGTACTGCACAACTACCAGATGGCCGTTTGCAGAAGCATTATGCAAAGGCGTCTTTCGTCTGTTTGTGTCAGAAGCATTGGGATCATGAGGCTTCTCCAACAGCTCTAGCACAAGTTGTGCATCGCCCCTTTCCGCCCCTTGCAGCAGGTCAACACCATTTGCCAAACCCTCTGCTTCACCTGTGACTGCCGGAACATATTGCCGTACAACGGCTGTCAGGCACTCAGCATTATCCCACGGACTCTCTGGCCCCAACTTGCCTATGCCACTAGCCAACGCGAGCTGCCTGAAATTCCGCAAGAGCAATCCTTGCTTGGCCAGTGTCCATAGGAAAACCGCGCCCACACACAGACACAACTAACATGCATGTGGTTGAGTTGGTTGATCCTCAATGAATACGCCCAAAGAAGGAAGCCGGTTACCACTGAACGTGGAGAAAAAGCAGGAACTTAATCTGGCAAAGCAGGAAAATCGGGCACCAATAGGTAACCAGGAAGCTCTTCGCCAAATGGCGCCGTAACGCATCGAAGAAGCATTCCCCATCTTCATTTCCGCGGAGCTCGTCCCGCCAGACGGAATACTCCTCCGTTGTCATCACATCCGTGCCATCTAGCAAACGAACGCACGCCATGAATTGGACACGCCTGCGCTAGCCGAATGTGCCTCATGCATTGAAAGCAAGTGAGCCACACTGTATCAACCAGGGGCATATTTGTTTTAGGCCCTGAATGAGTTCCAACAAATGGGCGGCCTCTCCGGATTCTCAGAACTTCCTTTGGTGCAAGCTGGGACAACGTTTCTGAAAACTGGAATCACGCATTTGGCGCCTTCCGGACGCTTGTCCAGTGGCCGTCAGGGAAAAACGGCCGCTCCAAACCCGTCGGGTGTTTCACCAGCAAAATCGACGCGAAACGGCTGTGTTCCCTTCAAGCCTCCCAGCCCCAGGTTTGCATGAGGCACCCGTTGCAAGATTCCCCTTGCTTGATGCAACCAGATTGGCCGGAAAGGAAGCACGTGGGATGTTGTCAGGGCGCATCCCGACATTCTCTTATATCTCCTGGTAATTCGAGTGACTTGTCTACCTTACCATGAGCCCTAGTAGAGCAGAAGGCATGGATGGAAAGGAGGCATGTCCCAGTTTGGAGGGAATCCAGGTCACTTTTTGAGCCAGCTTGAGGATCTGGAAATGAAGTGTGGGAAACCACAACAAGGGAAACCACTACCGTCTGGCTAAAGGAAGGGCTGCTTTGATAAACCCAACCAAGGACATCCTTATTGCAAGTCCATCGCTGGCCTGCCCAGATTAAACCTGCTGGTTCCACAGGGAAGCTTCGTAATGACCCCAACCGAGCCACCAACGCAACGCTCAAGGCAAAGACAACCCCAAACGCAA
Organism: Effrenium voratum; assembly: GCA_963377175.1. Taxonomy (NCBI): domain Eukaryota; class Dinophyceae; order Suessiales; family Symbiodiniaceae; genus Effrenium; species Effrenium voratum. The sequence continues at coordinate 353,033 of CAUJNA010003374.1, read as the reverse complement.
ACCCCTGGTTGATTTTGATCGGGGGTCACACCACTTTTGGAGGGAGCACCCCGCAAATCATCGGAAGGGTTTATAAATCCGGGGTCAACAATACTCCTCTGGTTTGGCAACTCAAAAAGAAACGGCCAAAGAAGCACAAATGCACTTTTTGCAACCACGCAGCAAGTTTAACAATCATAACCCGGCTAAACGCAAACCGCGCGCTCATGCTGATCACCTTCTCTTAGTAGCAAGGGCATCCAGCAAGCACTGTTCCACTGCCCAGTGGCCGTTCCCAGCAGCCAAATGCAATGGTGTGGCGCCCTCGTTGGCCGCCTTCTCCTGGTCAGCACCGGCATCCAGAAAACACTTCACAATTACCTGATGGCCGTTCTGTGCAGCAATATGCAATGGTGTGAAGCCCTCGGTGGTCGCTTTCTCTGTGTCAGCATCGGCATGCAGCAAGCACTGCACAACTGCGTGATGGCCCATCTTTGCAGCACAATACAATGGTGTGGCACCACCGTTGCTAGCCTTCTCTTTGTCAGCACCGCCAACCAGCAAGCACTGCGCAACTCCCTGATGGCCGTGGTATGCAGCAAGATGCAATGGTGTGGCACCATCGCTGCTAGCCTTCTCTTTGTCAGCACCAGCATCCAGCAAGCACTGCACAACTGCCTGATGGCCCTGCCCAGCAGCTATCTGCAATGGTGTGGCGCCATTGTTGGCCACTTTCTCTTTGTCAGCACCGGCATCCAGCAAGCACTGCACAACTGCCTGATGGCCGTGCCCAGCAGCTGGATGCAATGGTGTGGCGCCATCATTGGCCGCCTTCTCCTGGTCGGCACCGGCATCCAGCAAGCACTGCACAATTGCCTGATGGCCGTGCTCAGCAGCTGGATGCAATGGTGTGGCGCCATTGTTGGCCGCCTTCTCTTTGTCGGCACCGGCATCCAGCAAGCACTGCAAAACTGCAAGATGGCCGTTCTGTGCAGCAAGATGCAATGGTGTGAAGCCCTCGGTGGTCGCTTTCTCTGTGTCAGCATCGGCATGCAGCAAGCACTGCACAACTGCGTGATGGCCCATCCTTGCAGCACAATACAATGGAGTGGCACCACCGTTGCCAGCCTTCTCTTTGTCAGCACCGGCGTCCAGTAAACACTTCACAATTGCCTGATGGCCGTTCTGTGCAGCAATATGCAGTGGTGTGGCGCCATTGTTGGCCACCTTCTCTGTGTCAGCATTGGCATGCAGCAAGCACTGCACAACTGCGTGATGGCCCATCTTTGCAGCACAATACAAAGGTGTGACGCCCGCTTTGGCCGCCTTATCTTTGTCAGCACCAGCATCCAGCAAGCACTGCACAACTGCGTGATGGCCATGCCCAGCGGCTAGATGCAATGGTGTGACGCCATGACTGGCCGGCTTCTCTGTGTCAGCACCGGCATCCAGCAAACACTGCACAACTACCAGATGGCCGTTTGCACAAGCATTATGCAAAGGCGTCTTCCGTGTGTTTGTGTCAGAAGCATTGGGATCATGAGGCTTCTCCAACAGCTCTAGCACAAGTTGTGCATCGCCCCTTTCCGCCCCTTGCAGCAGGTCAACACCATTTGCCAAACCCTCTGCTTCACCTGTGACTGCCAGAACATATTGCCGTACAACGGCGGTCAGGCACTCAGCATTATCCCACGGACTCTCTGGCCCCAACTTGCCTATGCCACTAGCCAACGCGAGCTGCCTGAAATTCCGCAAGAGCAATCCTTGCTTGGCCAGTGTCCATAGGAAAACCCCGCCCACACACAGACACAACTAACATACATGTGGTTGAGTTGGTTGATCCTCAATGAATACGCCCAAAAAAGGAAGCCGGTTACCACTGACCGTGGAGAAAAAGCAGGAACTTAATCTGGCAAAGCAGGAAAATCGGGCACCAATAGGTAACCAGGAAGCTCTTCGCCAAATGGCGCCGTATCGCATCGAAGAAGCATTCCCCATCTTCATTTCCGCGGAGCTCGTCCCGCCAGACGGAATACTCCTCCGTTGTCATCACATCCGTGCCATCTAGCAAACGAACGCACGCCATGAATTGGACACGCCTGCGCTCGAGCCGAATGTGCCTCATGCATTGAAAGTAAGTGAGCCAGACTGTATCAACCAGGGGCTTAATTGTTTTAGGCCCTGAATGAGTTCCAACAAATGGGCGGCCTCTCCGGATTCTCAGAACTTCCTTTGGTGCAAGCTGGGACAACGTTTCTGAGAACTGGAATCACGCATTTGGCGCCTTCCGGACCCGTCGGGTGTTTCACCAGCAAAATCGGCGCGAAACGGCTGTGTTTCCTTCAAGCCTCCTAGCCCCAGGTTTGCATGAGGCACCCGTTGCAAGATTCCCCTTGCTTGATGCAACCAGATTGGCCGGAAAGGAAGCACGTGGGATGTTGTCAGGACGCATCCCGACATTCTCTGATATCACCTGGTAATTCGAGTGACCATGAGCCCCAGTAGAGCAGAAGGCATGGATGGAAAGGAGGCATGTCCCAGTTTGGAGGGAATCCAGGTCACTTTTTGAGCCAGCTTGAGGATCTGGAAATGAAGTGTGGGAAACCACAACAAGGGAAACCACTACCGTCTGGCTAAAGGAAGGGCTGCTTTGATAAACCCAACCAAGGACATCCTTATTGCAAGTCCATCGCTGGCCTGCCCAGATTAAACCTGCTGGTTCCACAGGGAAGCTTCGTAATGACCCCAACCGAGCCACCAACGCAACGCTTAAGGCAAAGACAACCCCAAACGCAAACCTCTGGTTGATTTTGATCGGGGGTCAGACCACTTTTGGAGGGAGCACCCCGCAAATCATCGGAAGGGTTTATAAATCCGGGGTCAACAATACTCCTCTGGTTTGGCAACTCAAAAAGAAACGGCCAAAGAAGCACAAATGCATTTTTTGCAACCACGCAGCAAGTTCAACAATCATAACCCGGCTAAAAGCAAACCGCGCGCTCACGCTGATCACCTTCTCTTAGTAGCAAGGGCATCCAGCAAGCACTGTTCCACTGCCCAGTGGCCGTTCCCAGCAGCCAAATGCAATGGTGTGGCGCCCTCGTTGGCCGCCTTCTCCTGGTCAGCACCAGCATCCAGTAAACACTTCACAATTGCCTGATGGCCGTTCTGTGCAGCAATATGCAATGGTGTGAAGCCCTCGGTGGTCGCTTTCTCTGTGTCAGCATCGGCATGCAGCAAGCACTGCACAACTGCGTGATGGCCCATCTTTGCAGCACAATACAATGGTGTGGCACCACCGTTGCCAGCCTTCTCTTTGTCAGCACCGGCATCCAGTAAACACTTCACAACTGCCTGATGGCCCTGCCCAGCAGCTATCTGCAATGGTGTGGCGCCATTGTTGGCCACTTTCTCTTTGTCAGCACCGGCATCCAGCAAGCACTGCACAACTGCCTGATGGCCCTTGCATGCAGCAAACTGCAATGGTGTGGCGCCCTCGTTGGTCGCCTTCTCCTGGTCAGCACCGGCATCCAGTAAACACTTCACAATTACCTGATGGCCGTTCTGTGCAGCAAGATGCAATGGTGTGAAGCCCTCGGTGGTCGCTTTCTCTGTGTCAGCATCGGCATGCAGCAAGCACTGCACAACTGCGTGATGGCCCATCCTTGCAGCACAATACAATGGTGTGGCACCACCGTTGCTAGCCTTCTCTTTGTCAGCACCGGATTCCAGCAAGCACTGCACAACTGCATGATGGCCCTGCCAAGCAGCTAGATGTAATGGTGTGGCGCCATTGTCGGCCGCATTCTCTTTGTCGGCACCGGCATCCAGCAAGCACTGCACAACTGCATGATGGCCGTTCCGTGCAGCAATATGCAATGGTGTGGCGCCATTGTTGGCCGGCTTCTCTTTGTCAGCACCGGCATCCAGCAAGCACTGCACAACTGCCTGATGGCCGTGCCCAGCAGCTGGATGCAATGGTGTGGCGCCATCATTGGCCGCCTTCTCCTGGTCGGCACCGGCATCCAGCAAGCACTGCACAACTGCCTGATGGCCGTGGCATGCAGCAAGATGCAATGGTGTGGCACCATCGCTGCTAGCCTTCTCTTGGTCAGCACCAGCATCCAGCAAGCACTGCACAACTGCCTCATGACCCTGCTGAGCAGCTAGATGCAATGGTGTGAAGCCCTCGGTGGTCGCATTCTCTTTGTCGGCACCGGCATCCAGCACGCACTGCAAAACTGCAAGAGGGCCCCTCTGCGCAGCAACATACAATGGTGCGGCACCACCGATGGCAGCCTTCTCTTTGTCAGCACCGGATTCCAGCAAGCACTGCACAACTGCATGATGGCCCTGCCAAGCAGCTAGATGTAATGGTGTGCAGCTACTGTGGCCCGCCTTCTCTTTGTCAGCACCGGCATCCAGCAAGTACTGCACAACTACCAGATGGCCGCTGGCAGAAGCATTCTGCAAAGGCGTGTTCCGTCTGATTGTGTCAGAAGCATTGGGATCATGAGGCTTCTCCAACAGCTCTAGCACAAGTTGTGCATCGCCCCTTTCCGCCCCTTGCAGCAGGTCAACACCATTTGCCAAACCCTCTGCTTCACCTGTGACTGCCGGAACATATTGCCGTACAACGGCTGTCAGGCACTCAGCATTATCCCACGGACTCTCTGGCCCCAACTTGCCTATGCCACTAGCCAACGCGAGCTGCCTGAAATTCCGCAAGAGCAATCCTTGCTTGGCCAGTGTCCATAGGAAAACCCCGCCCACACACAGACACAACTAACATACATGTGGTTGAGTTGGTTGATCCTCAATGAATACGCCCAAAGAAGGAAGCCGGTTACCACTGAACGTGGAGAAAAAGGAAGAACTTAATTTGGCAAAGCAGGAAAATCGGGCACCAATAGGTAACCAGGAAGCTCTTCGCCAAATGGCGCCGTAACGCATCGAAGAAGCATTCCCCATCTTCATTTCCGCGGAGCTCGTCCCGCCAGACGGAATACTCCTCCGTTGTCATCACATCCGTGCCATCTAGCAAACGAACGCACGCCATGAATTGGACACGCCTGCGCTAGCCGAATGTGCCTCATGCATTGAAAGCAAGTGAGCCAGACTGTATCAACCAGAGGCTTACTATTTTGGTGGCCCTGAATGAGTTCCAACAAATGGGCGGCCTCTCCGGATTCTCAGAACTTCCTTTGGTGCAAGCTGTGGGTTTTCATGGGTTCCCAAGCCGTACAAATCAAAGCGATCCAGAGCGCCCGAAGAACCTGTCGGTTTCCCCAGCAAAATCGGGATGCGTTCCCTTCAAATAGCTTCCCAGCAGCCCTGGTCACAGGCTTACATGAGGTACCCGTTGCAAGATTCCCCTTGCTTGATGCAACCAAATTGAATGTTCAATCTGGGCAAGTTTATGACGGTTGCACGTGGCCAAACTGGGGGTGGTCCCTTTCGACTTTGATTCCTGGAAACTCGTTGCCATCCGCCATCCCGGAAAGTCTCTGTCTGTCAACCTGGATTGTTTGTGTTCTTGCCCCGTTCGACACTTGAGTTACCTTCAACCGTATGCCCAGCCAACACACACAGAACCTGGGGTACCACCTCCCATAGATCCGGAACCATGCTTTGGATTCAGTGAACCCTATGTTAAGCATTGGTTGTCGGTCAAGAGGTCGCAACCATACAAGGCGCTCCTGAAAGCGTAAAAAAGGATGTCATTTGAGAGGTCCCAAATACCGTTGGTTTTCCGTTTCCTATAGACGACAATGTCCTCTCCAGGGCTAAAACATGTGCCCAAGGCAAATTGGCACCGCTCGAGGGAATGCGCGCTTACCAGCCGCTGGATTCTTAGAAGGCTTGCCCGGGGCAAGGATTGGATGCGGAATCCGGTTGACAGGGAAGACTGAGAGAAGAGCGAGAGATGTCCAAACCGGGGGGCAGGAACAACAGCTTCTGGGTGAATTCTAAGACTTCACCAACCTGAAATAAGGTGGTTGGGGGGCTATTCCCCACATAAACCACCATTTGGGGGGAGGTCATGCGAGGTCGTTATAATTCACCCGGACAGTTTGCTAGATAGAGTTTCATGCCGCTTTCTTCCTGAGAGTTCACTTCCCAAACTCTATTCATGTGTCCAAACTGGTCTCTACAGTTTGTCCATTTCTTCTCGGTACAGTCCACTTTTGGTTGGAACCCAACCAAAGTGCCAACATATCAGCTCCACGTCAACCGGTTTTCCTGGCTTGGTCTTTGATCCCAAATCGACCTTCGTGTAGTCGGCGATTCTCGCGTGAGATCCCAACCGCTTCGTTCCTAAAACCCGCTTCAGAAATCCCCCTACCCCCCCACCCCCACCCCCGCCCACGAACCAGCTGGAAAACCCGAGAATTGCGCCCCGAAAATCGCAGCACTTCAAGTTGCGCCTCGATCTGCTTCAACTTCTGCTTCAGGTTGGAGGCGGTCCACTGGTCATCCGCCGAGGCGAACAAGCTCCTGATGTCGTAGATCAGCGCCTGAGAGCTTAGAAGAAGTTGGTACCCGACTTGTGTTTTCTCGGTTTCCCCCAAAAAATGGGTGAGAAAGGTCACTACTGGGGGACCTGTCGTGGTTTCTTGTTTCATCTTGGCTCCTGCTCAATGTTGCTTGTGTGGTGTGCCCACTGTATTTGAATAGTGATTCTTGTCGTTGGTTTTGCTACGTCCACTTAGCTATGTAATTTGAGTGCTGTGTGCTTTGTGGTGACTGAAACAGGGCGATGGTGCGTTTCACCGGATAGATCAGCGACGCGCCAGTCCACGCGCGGCAGCCAAGGACCAGCACTCAATGCTTGGCCGTGGCATGCCGTGGCCATGGGAAAAAAGGGGGCATTTTTTGGGCTGGTTGACTTCAAAGGAACCGGAACCCTTCCCCAAACAAGTTGAAACAAGGGCGGAATCCACGGGCAACAGAGGCAAGCATTGGGTTCATGGTTTTCTCATTTTCCCAAAGAGCACGAGAAATCCCCCGGCCTTCCGGTTGCGGAACCTCGGGAGGTCCTGAGAAGTCGAGGCGATTTCTGCGCGGGGCATGACTCAACCGCTCGCAATGGGTAGATTCCCCTACCAGGTCCCCAGAATTCCCCAGAAATCCGTTTGTGAGCAGCTAGGCACTGGTGGTTTCAAGATGTGGCAGGTACCTAAACAGCAAACGAAGAAACTAGGTTTGTTTGAGTGCAATTTCAAGCGAGTGCTATAGGACGCAACCCATTTTGGAGGCCATGATGAGAGGCCCGTCTTGCAACCAGGGTTAAACCACCCGAAACAGGAAACATGGATACAATGACACCTGCAGTTTTGCCTTTCCAATAGGTTAACCACCCAACATAGGGAGAACACCAAACCTCGATTCTTAGATCTTTCGAGCATGGCTTCTGATGAGGGGGTGGGGAGGAGTGGGCGCGGGTCTTGGTCCCTGCCAACTATAATTCAACAATATCAAAATGATCCCCCAATCAAGTCTGAAAGTTCAAAGCATATCCAAAGCCTAGTGGTTCAATCATGGAAAACTTGCATCATGTACAAATGTCCCTCATCGTATTGTCAAACTTCCTAAATCCTGTCAAACATGCTGCTGTAATGCCTTTCAGGAGTCAAAGCAAATCAGTGTTGGACATTGGAGGTGTGCTTGGAAAGTGGCTCAAGAAATGCAAAAACATCCCCAGGATTCACCTGACACACCCCGTTGAGAAACTTCTAACTGGGATCATCTAAGTAGGAACCCTTGTCGCCCAGCAGCTCCGGAAAAAACAAGGGGAATCCGCCCCCGAGGCTGATTCCCTTTTTAGTGCGCCCCAGGCCAAAGGACAAAAACAGAGATGACGCCATTGAGCAGAGCCACAATAGGCGGGTTTGCTCCAAAGACCTCTCAAGGACAGAAACGTAGCCCGAGAAGGAAATGCAGAGGACCCCATTCCAACCATCTACCTCTGGTTGGGTCATTGACTTTGGGTTCAAAGCAACCCTGATGCAGCTGCTTGGCTGGGGCTATAAACCCGTAAAGCCTAACTACCGCTCTTCTGAGGGCAATCAAGCGTCCCTATTTGAGGATTCTGAGGCTATTACTTCGGAGTGTGCTGGCAGAAACGGTCAGCAGTTCCATTCCTAATCATAAACTCGCTCTACTCTGCTTTACCCCCCTCCCAAAAAAAAGAAGAAATGGGGCACATTCTTAGCCCGCCAAACCCCTTCATCGTTGATTTCCCTTTGGGCCGAATCGTTGCCCACTTCTCAGTTGTTGTGTTTGTATTATAATTATCATTATTATTATGTTTATGTTCGATTAAAAAAAACAAAAAAACTCAGACAGCTCGAGGAGCCACGCCGATGAGCTCGGCGCGCCAGGGGATCTTCCGGTCGTCGTCAATCTCGGCGATGGAGTCCACCACGTGGCGCAGCACACCTTGATGGATCCATGGACTTCATGGACTTCGTGGACTGCCATATGGCTGTGGCTCAAAAAAAAACGGAATTCCAAAATGGGTTGCCCTGGCAAGTGGAAACATGGACCAAAACCTGTGTAAGCCCTCCTGCTTAAATTTGAGCCACACCCACATGGCGAGGTCATCAGTTGGACTTCCCATGGAATGGGAGCCCAGAAATGAGTGTGTCTCTTTTGGCGGACCCCCCAAAATGGTGTTCCTTTGGTTGTCCTTTGAAACCACCAAAAGAGGGGTGCCTTCCAAAAAAGCAATGCCAAATGGATGTCGGTTGTCCTTTTAGTTTCCCTGTAAACTGTAAACCCCAAAAGGCTTGACGTGCATGCCGGCTTGTGCTTTTAAGGTGCTCCTTTCCAGGTGAGTTTAAAACGAAACCCAAAGGAAAGCGTTTCTCCATCCCTGGGGTCTCCCCGTTTGGACCCCCAGTCGAAACTCTCGATGCGTTCACCAACCAACTGGCTGAAGGCTTCTGACAGGTCTTTCTTATTTCCGGTTTGTAAGTTCTAGAGTAACTTGCCCAGATCGGGGTAGGTCATGTGGAACCAGTTGCCCTGGTGCCAAACAAAAAGGGAAACCAAAAGGATGTGTCCTTTTCCGAGGCTCGCTTTGGGGTTGCCTCAAAGCCTTACGGCGGTTGGGCCTTCATATGTTTGGCCCTACAAGGCTCAAGCCGCAAATGTTGATTTTGTTGAACAGGAAAACCACAATTTTGTTGGGTCCTCCTATTTCGACTCAGGCCAACCTGGTAAAACAACACAACGAGGGTACATACACACGCCACCCTCTCTTTTCCTAGGAATATCAAAGAGCCCAAGCGTTTTGTCACCCAAATGGTGCTCGTTGACCGGTTCCATTACATAACATCATCACAATTGCCTCTAAACCTCGCAAAGAGTCGCGCTTGGTCCACCAGAATAATAGCGACATCATCAAATGGGTATGGGTCAAAAATGAAACACCAGGGTAGAGCAGGTGTAGGCCTTTTTTTCCATTTACCAGGGCAAGTCATTTTGGGGTTGCTCTATTTTTGACCCGCCAAATTACCTCATGGTTCAACCGACAGAGGCCAGCGCTGGGCCCAAAGAAAGACGAGCTGTTCGAATTGGATCTTCCGCATTGGATTTGAATAGGGCAATAGGGCATGTCCACCTCCTGCTAGGGCATGACCAGTATCCAAATTTAGGCTTGAAAAATTGGGGTGATCAAACTCTATCCACCAGCTATCATAGCAGCCGTCAGAAAGTCCATAGAAGAGGAACATGCTCCGCCAGAACCCAGGCAGAATCCATGTGAGTCGGTGGGACGGTAGCAACCTCGCTTTCTTGCGTACTGCAAGGACCTGAATCATTAGAACGGCCTTGCGGGGTACTTTGAAAATTAACTTAGTCATCACAAAATCATGACGTGTGCAATTAATTAAACTCAGCCCCTGTCTGTTTTTTTTGGTTCTCTCTTTTTCCCCCGTTGGTTTAATTCTTCCGCCCCAAAATCTGTTCTATCCCTCCTGTCGAAGCCTCTCGGAAGGCTTCGATGCTTCGACGCCGAGCAGCGCTTGAGCCCGTACATGGCAGCATAATCCACCAAGCTAAAGTCCTCGTGGTGGGGGTTCTTGATGTCGATGATCCTCACAATCCCGACCCAACCCCAGGAGGAAATCCTAGGTCCCAGCTAAGTAGAATCCGAAACCCAGAAGGATGCGGTGTTCCCTCTCAAAAGTGGTCTGAATCCCCACTAAAAGGAGACACCCCCCTATTAACCAACAAGATGTGTATGAATCCGGGGTCAACATTACACAGTGGCTTTTCAACATTCGGGTTTACCCAGGCCAAACCCCGCAGGGAGAAATGCGGAAAAGGCGTTCTCCCCCATTTTCCCCATTTTCCCATGGTCTGGTGAGCTACATGAGCCTATGTCTTTACGGCTTGGCGGTCCCTGAACAGGGAGCCCCGCGCCACGCGGTTCGAACAAAAGTCCCGGGGACCGACTTTCCAAGGGAAGTCTCTAGAGCCAATTGTTCCCCTTCGCTAAACTTCCAGGAACACTCTCTCCCTTACAGCACAGCACACAAGTAAACAATGCTCAAGCCGTCCTTTTGTAGGTGGGGCTTGAAGGATTCTCCTTTTGGCAGGCTCTCTTTAATATGGCGTCACGTTTCAGCTCCCAGAAAGGAACCTGAGGACATGTTGTATAAGCTAGAGGCAACAAGACCTTACCAAACTGTGCATCGCCCGACATGCACCAGCCATGGATCAAACCCTATAAGTTGATATAACTCTACTGTAGTGGTGTGTAAAAATCAGTGGTAATGGAAAGCAATGGAAGGTTGCCTTTTAGTTGTCGTGCATTTGAAACAGCTACTTAGCATCCAAGCCAGTTTTGTTGCTCTCTGTAGAAAACTCCGCCCAATCATGAACAACACCCAAACCAGCAAAGTAACAAACGGGACAAGTAACGAGAAAGCACACCACAACAAAGGTTTCCCCCGATTGACTTCCCCCGGACGCCAAGGACAGTTCTAGAAAAGACTTGGAACCAGCAATTTCTTTTCAGGGTTGATTTGAGATGGAAACTCAAACAAACCCCCCGGTGCGACTGAACAACTGGGCTTATCTCTTCTCCTCTCTCCACTTACATAGCACCAGAAAGGCAAATGGGTACTAATATCATTTGGTTTCCCTTTGCAAGGTTTTGTGCTGCTCGCCAACGCAAGCTGACCAGTAAACCCACTCCCCCCAAAGAATGATAGTTTCGGCCGGTTGGAACCAAACTGCACACCCAACTCTAAAAAACAAACAGCAAACCCATAGGTTTCTTGGCCCCCCTCTGGGATAATGTACTAATGAACCGCTGTTTATTTCTGTTATGGGGGGTGTCCCTGGTTTTAGTGGAGATTCATCACTGTTGGAGGGGACACCCCTGTAGTAATAAACAGGGGTTTATCAATCCGGGGTCAACACTAACCTACTTTGGGATGATCCATATTGAGAGCCTAATGGCCTAATATGACAAGAGGGAGCCGAAATGTTTTGACAATCCCCCCGCTTGTGGGAGCTTTCACGGGACTGGGCACCTCTCTTCAACTGGGTGGATGGCCTGGATGGTTTCCTGGCTGGGACTCCAGGAGAGTTGACTTCTATGTTAGGTTGTTGAAACTTTCTTGATGTCTTTGGATGCACTGAATCACCTTCACCAAAGGGTAATTAACAATCAAGACCCTAAAACCTAGCTTTGAATCATGTCCATCAAGGACCACAGCGGAGACCGAAACAGAAGGACCCCTTTGGGTTCCACGTACCCCGTGGGTCTGTTCAAAGTGGCCAGACCATCCTTCGTGTCTTGGGGTGATCCCCAGATATGCAACCATGGAAAAATCGAGACCCTAAAACCAAGCTTTGACTTACGTCCCCCAAAGACCAAAGTGTAAACATCAAAAAAATCAAGATCCAAAGAAAATTGTTTTGGAGATCCAGGTCTCCTCCTGCTTTCACGTTTTCTGTTTTTTCGTACCATCGAAAAAGAACACCACGGACAAGGCGCTGCTGCAGCGAGAGGGCGCGGCTCTCCAGGGACATGAGCCACCTGCTGCAAGAAAATCCGATCCGATCCGCTGAAGGGGTTGGCTAGAAGGCCCGAAATCATAAGAGTCAGAATAGAGGTAGACCATGAAAACGGATGGCGAGTAAGTGGGGAGTGGGAGAAGTCGCTATGGTCTCAAATTCTACCTCTTTCTATCACATTTGTGAGAAGTTCCTAGAACAAATGGCAAGGTCCGAACATGCGATGACTATTGGGGGGGAACCACCAAGATGATATGTGGCTGTGGGTCAAAAATTGGTACCCAAAATGGAACCCTGGTAGAAGGAGACATGGCCTAAAACCTGCTGTTTTCTGGTGGTTTAATTTTGACACATACCCATATGGTAGGCTATGACCCAAAAGTAGCCTCTGTACCGCACGCGTTTCACCTTGAAGGTTAAAGGGACACATGATAGAGGTAAGCTATGACCCAGAGGCTCCTGCTTTCAATCCATTAGCCACCCCGAAGGTGGCTGGGGGTCTCAAACCCAGGTTGTTTGAAGGCCCTAAATCAATCGGGAGCCTCTGGTGAGAGAATATGGTGCCTCTTTTGATTTCATGTGGCTGTGAACCGTAGGCGTTTCACCTTGAAGGTTAAAGGGGCATAAAGAACACAAACATCTTTGGAACCCGGGCCTCCAATGTTAACAAATTTCCATATCCCCGGGTTGATATACTTGGCCAAACCAACTGGCTTGGACAGCTGGGGCTCACTCCTGAATCTAGCATGGATTCCAAAAGCGGGGCCCCCCCAAAAGGAGGTTCCTCTACGGTGTTGCTGCTTCCACATACAGGGGGTTAGGCACCGAACATCGCCAGATGTGGAAGAGCACAATCCAAATGGAGCCTCGTTCCGGGCTGCCAACGGGGACCCCTCACCCCTTGGGGGGGGGGGTCCAAATGACAACTGATGGACCTTGAAATGGGGGACCCCTCGGTTGCAGAAGGAAAACCGAAACGACATGAAACCAGCCACTTGGAGTCAAAGGAACGTTTGGTGCAAAATAATCACCGTTGCTCAGATATTTGCGTCATCCCCAGAGTTCCATCCCCTCGAAAAAATTGATGTTGGTGGTTCACTTTTGGTTTCCCTTTAAACCAACCCCAAAAGAGGGGTACCATGAAAAAACACAGGTTTTGGAGAAGGGAATCCCAAAAGGACAACCACATAATTGTTGGCACAGACCGATGGAACCCCTCCCCCCCCCCTCCCCCCCTCCCCCCCCCCAGACAGTCAGCCAGGCCGCTCGGTGGCATCAAGGTCCACTTGCTCGATGACTTGCGCGATGATATCCTCTTCCTCCTGAGAAACCGGGGCCCGGCTTTCTTCAAAGCCTCCTTTTGCTCTTCAAATCTGAACTTCTGCCAACGCCATCTGTCCAGAACCTGATATTTGCACTCAGTATGCTCAGCATACGGCCTGCTCAACCCCTTCCTCACCCGGCAACAACGCGAAGCAACAAAAACATGTCCCCAGTGCTGTCCGAGAAGCAGTTGTTGGACTCACTTGGCCCAAAAAGTGTCTGAATGTTTGGTTTACCACCAGTTTACAGTTCAGAAGATGGGGAATTCTTCGTTTGCGGGGGTTGGGACCCAGAAAGTTTCATCCGGACTCTGTTGAACCTGTAGGCAGCCCCAAGACTGCCATGCAACACCTGGTAGAAATCCGGGTTCATCCTGGCTCCAATGAAATGCAGACTGAGCCCAAAGAGACCCGACCGGTCAAGAATCCTTGAGTTTTCACTTTGAGCCGTGAAAGTGGCAACCAAATTCTAGCTCGACCCGATCCTTCTCTTCCAACGGGCAAAACCCAGGGGAAAAGCCGCTGGGTATTGAAAAGAAGGATGGTTGAAAAGAATGGGGAATCAATCCCTAGAAAAATGAGCTGCTTCTCGTCTTCCAAAAATCCGCCGTGGCTCCTCTGTTTGGGCTGTCTGGGCGGCGCGGCACGCTTTGATGCGCGCGCAGAGGGAGATAAAGGCGGGCAGAATGAGGCACCTGACCCGGACAGATCCGAGCGTGCAAAAAGTGAGAAGTGGGGTGTGTCTTTTGAGGCTACACTTTTCACCTTGGTTTTAAAGGGAAAGCCAAGGAACACCGAGGTATCCCTATTTTGGGACCCAAGTGATTGCTGAGTTCGAAGGGAGAATGAAGGACACCAAGACAAGAATCATTCATACCCTTCTGCGGGTGCAAAAAAGGAAAAGGGACACCACCCTAGGGAACATGCGTTATAAAGCCAGACAGCAAAAAGGGACACAAAGATCAAGCAGCAATGCAGCAGCATGCCAGAAAAGGTGAAAGACGAGCGGTCAGGCCGATTTACTCTGCTAGCATGGAACCAACCAAGGCCGAATTCGCACAAGTAGATTCGCCGAGTGGAGTTAGAAGCTAGTCTGCGAAAGCGAGTTATATGTAGGGAACCAACAGGGGTTTTGGGAACGAATGGACTTCTGCGAAGCCGCAAGGGATTCTTTGTTTTTTCGGGCTATCGGCTGGTTGCCAAACCCATAATCCCTGGAGCGAAAGCACCACAAAGGAGACCTTTTGCGCAAGAGAAGGGCCCAATATCCCCCCTAACTTAGGGGGTAGGGGGTAGGCGGACCTGACCCGGACAGAATGGGCACCTGACCCGGAGAATGATTTATCCAGTCTTCCCCATGAAAGGGAAAATGGAGCTATAAATGGAACTCCAGGGGTCACCCCCCCTCCCCCAATTCCATTAAGGGAGCGGGGATGGCAGCATTCCCTGGGAACCAAGGGCACTTGTAGGTCGGCTCGTCCGCCGCCACGTCCAAGGGAGTCTGACCCCCGGCCTCCTGCGATGCTACTAGCCGGGCGGAGGGCAAAACTGGGACACGAAATAAACAGCGCCCTTGCATTCATATGGCCGTGGGTCAAAACCCCGTACCCCCAGTGAACATCCCAAACTGAAATAGACTAACATGGGTGGTGCACCTATCCCAAAATGATACCATTGGTTTTGCATCATGGCCATATTGAGCACATGGTTTGGAGCTGGCTTCAAGAAAGCTAGCCCAATCTTGGATTTAGTCATGCATCATGCCAGGAAGAATAAGGCCGCCTGAAATCAAAACGAACCACGAGAAGTAGAGCCACACAAGGCGTGGTTGGAGTCCTGTTCTCCATTAAAAATCATGTAGGCACTTGAACACTAGGAAATCCGAAGGTTCCTTGGATTGAACCCATAGCTGTCGCTGTTGGGGGCATCATCCACAGGGTTCCATTGATGCCCCTTTTCAATATCACCCCACAACAAACAACGTACAGTATAGCAGCCAAAGGTATATGTTCAAGCAACACGCATAAACAACAATATATTTCCCCTATTGATAAAACGTACTCTATTGAAAACAAGGGTTCTTCCCAGCACCCAATTCTCCGAATGCTAAGACAACACTCAGCGAGCAAATTTTCCAACCCCAACTCCAGTCTTTCTAGAAGACATTCTGGAACCAGTACTAAACCGACACTTGCCAAACTAAGTCTAGGTCCTCCAGTAGAGAGGTTAGAATAAGGGTACCTGTTTTTCTGTAGTCTATTTTAGTAGGGGAGCCCTCCCCCCAAAAAGAAACGAGAAAAGTTGGCACCTAGCTGGGGGACCTAGAAACTGAATTTGTTTCTCGGAGATTCCAATGTTGAATGATTGATTGGGCCCGGAAAGGGGATATCCAGCCTAGGAGCGACGAGGACAGTAGCAGAACCCCCTCTGGAGCAGACACGTACCCTATTAATAAACATGAATTCGGGGTGTCTCTTTTTTGCCGGTACCCTTTTTGGTGGGTTTTAAAGGGAATCCAAGCGGAAAATCTGAACTTTGTGGGTCCCCCCAAAAAAGACAGACCCACTTATGAGGATTGTGAGGCTCGATCCTTGAACGAGCACCGCAATCTCAACAGCTCCGTGCACACGTCGAGCTCACCTCACTAGCTCGTGCCAGCGCGAATCAAAAGCCTAAGACAGAAACACGCGATGTGGCCAGATCTAAGTTGGGCGACCCAACAAATGGTGGTGTTCCTGTTGTTTTCCCTTTCAAAAAAGCTAATTACCCTCGAACAAAACACACACACTCAAACACACACCCGCTGTGGCTGTCAAACTGGCAATCGGGTGAAGTGCATGGTACAAGTCCCTCGCCTTGGTTCAGTCATCCCCTTTACTTGCCATAAAGGGAAGAGTGCCATCTTTCACTTTGCTGTAAGGGATCAACAAATTCACGCATGTCTTCGTTTCGGCCATGACTTCCAAGCACCCCACTAGACAACCCTTGTGAATTTACAATGATTGTAGCATCACAAGGGTCGAATTCATCCTTCTGTTTTGGAGTGAAATAGGCTGGCCTGTACGTGGCATGGATCCTTTTCAAGCCCTGGTTCCTGGCTGTGTGTCGCCTGAAGCCACGTGAACTCCGCGTGAACGTTCCCCAGGAGCCCACCCGGAGGTTGTAGAGAAAGTGCTATGCCGGCGATTTGTCAGAGACTAGGTCCTCCAGCAGAGAGGATAGAATACAGAAGGGGTCGTCATGGGGGCTGAGTTTTTCAGATTCCTGGGGGCTGAGTTTTTTAAGATAACGGAACCAACTTTTTTCCGGAGTCAGTTTTATTAGGGGAGCCCTCCCCAAAAAAAGGTAAAAGGGCACTACTGGGAGACCTAGGAGAGGACCAATCTCCCAGTTGCTAGAAATGGCAAAGCCTGGATTCATGGCTTCACTCGAGAGGCTTGGCACGCAGCGCGTCTTGGCTAGGTCACTCTTGACGACAAAGTCCTCTTTTTGGATGAGGGTCTCAGAACACCTGGGGGAATAATCTTTTCACTAGGAGATGACATAAATCCATATGAATATTTAATCGGCCACACCCAAGTTTCAATGACCCTGCAATCCCTGAAGGAAGACCCCCTCCCAACCTTGATTTGCCTACTTGGCTTCAAGCTCAGAAACTAAGGACCCCACATATTCCCTGGGAGGTGGTCTTTGGTCTGGGTTCTGGGTGGGTCCCTGCTTGAACCCCGCTTGGTGACTAGGTAATGACCCTAGTGTGAGTCCACTAACTAGGATGTACTCACTTAAGGAAGTTACGTTGTGAACCACGTACTAGATAACTGGGCTGGTCATCCACGTCTCCAGAACACAATGTCAAAGCCTTCAAGAAAGTGCTTAGTACCCCTCTGCAGAAAATTAGTCAGTGGGGCTGGGTAGGGTCATCCAAGTATCATCCAAGAAATTGGCTTCATCCAACCCTAAAAACTGGGTGCTAAATACTTAGCGGTCTACATAAAACCAAAAACAACACCCCCCTCTGGATATGGTGAGTACTCATAGCATATAGTCAGCATATAGTTGCAAACATCCCAGGAACACGGCTGGAGAACTGTTGTGGGTCCATATGCGAAAGAGTATAACCTTGATGTGATCATATCTGTAGGGTATGTTCTACTAGGTCCTCCAGTAGAGAGGTTAGAATAAGGCTACCAACTTTTTTATCTGTCTATTTTAGCAGAACAGCCCTCCCAACCAAAAAAGAATCGGTGAAGAAAAAGGCACTGGGGGTCCATGTGCTAGCAACTTGAAAGTTCT
Source organism: Effrenium voratum (assembly GCA_963377175.1). NCBI lineage: Eukaryota > Dinophyceae > Suessiales > Symbiodiniaceae > Effrenium > Effrenium voratum. The sequence continues at coordinate 335,403 of CAUJNA010003374.1, read as the reverse complement.
GCCAACCCCGCGGAGATCTTAGGCCCAAGCTGTACTGGGCCGCCACATGCAGCAGCGTCGTGGGATCCTCGCCCCGGCCTCTCGGGCGGCCGAGCAGTGGCAAGCAGTGGATGGTCCGTTTGGACTGGCGGATATGGCTGTGGGTCAAAAGCCCGGTTTTCCCCCAGTGAACATCCCAATCCAACCACTAAAATGGGTTCTAAAATGGTTGGTCAAAATAGGTGCTTAAAATGGCTTGCCCTTGTAAATGGAACCAAAGACTAAAATATGCGGTCCCCTGGCCCTTTAATTTTGAGCCACACCCATATGTTTGTTTTGTGTTACCCCTGCGAGTCAACGAAAGCTCGCCAGCCCAACATGACATGTACGACCCAAGATATTGAGATGTGTAACGATTTGTAGTCATAAATTTACATCAAAGAAAGTCACTTAGACCCAAACTTGGACCAGGTCCTAATGGCAGATTCCCAGCTGCAAACATGTGGACTCTGGAGTGTGCCAATATGCTCGCGCGAGGGGGCGGGCCCGAGAGACCCTTCACGATTTGGGCTCTTAGGGCGATTCAGGCTTCTTTGGGCTCCCACATCGAAACCTTGATGAAATCAGGCATTCTGTGAAGCTCAGCCCCTGAATGAAGCTGAGGCTGGAAGAACCCCCACCAGCACAGCTTTCGTGAACTGGACACCCTTTTGGTTGGTATTTAAAAGGAGACCAACAGGAAACCAACCAAAATGTGTGTTTAGGGGATTACTTATTGGAGAAACACCCGGCTTGGCCGTATTGTTGATTGCAAATGAATGGGGATGCAAGAACAAGTACTGTGAACTGCTAGTATAGCCAAACAAAGGTCAAGTGGCTGACATGAACGAAGTGAATAGATCCAATCTCAAAGCCGCTAACTTGCATTCCCAACCGAACACATAGGAACACTCGCACAAGTGAGCCATGGCGAAAAAGAGAAGGGCAGTTCCAACTTTAGGCAAGGGTATCGATCCTTGGGTGGTCTTCAACAGGCTCAATGGACGGGAGTGCCTTTGCATGTGAAACCATGCACACAATGCTCGTCCCCATACGCCTGATTCAGTCGAGTGGAAGTAGATGGATGCCGCAATGCCTTCCAGTATGGGGAAACACATTCACTCCGAAATAAACTAGAAACCAAAATATGTTCCATGTCAGTGGGAACTAGATTCGACATCAGAGACTTGCATCTTCTATCTTCACCCCTAAGGAAGGAAGGCGTTGTGATCAAAGGGTGCGAACCTTTCTGGATAGGAGATTCATGTTTCTCCTGGCCAACCCAAGTGACTCCAAATCTGCACATGTTTGGCACCAACTGCGCAAAGTCATGTCTGTTCCAAATCCAACTGGAAGCAAGTTGGTTTACTTGCCGGCCCCGGGAAACATCTTCCCAACTTTGAACCCACCACAAGTTCCCGGTAAACAAGGTTCTAGGTTAGTAGTCAAGCAACCCCCAATTGGAAATTTGATTTGGTTTGAACCCCGGGTTTGTTGCAGGTAGATGGGAAATCACCCCTAAACCACCAAACCACCAAACCACCCCTTGGTGGGAAGCTGAAGTAGGCCTCCCAGAAAGAAACACAAATAGGGGCTTGAGGCATTCGACGTCCTTGCCTGAAGCTTGGATCGGGATGTCCACCATGTACTTCGACAGCGTCCTAACGGAACAATATCGGAACCTCCAGTGCCTGGCGGCGACAACCTGCTGAACATTCGAGCGGTGGACACGGAGCACTGACAAAGTCTTGGCACAAATCTGACTTTGGCCATGCTTTAGCACTCAATCATTTTTGAGCGTCAAGGGACACCGGACCCAGATCACCTGTTAGAGAGACAAGCCATCCATATCCTATTTGGATATGTCTCTAAATAGAGCAGACCCACAACATTAAACATGGTATACCTTGCAGATTGCCTTTAAACCAAACCTTTAAAGGGTACCCATGGTACCCTCCAACGAATACGTCTCCGCGATGCGCAGCCCAGCGCTCCAGAACTTCGCGCTTCGGTCCTGACGCGGAGGTATGGCCGGCAGTAGGAGCGCAGCGCCTGCTTCACCAAGCGGCCACGGCGCCCCTCCTCGAGTCGTCCGAAGGAAATGCAACTCAGTTGCCCGAAGGACCTCGAAATACGAGGTAGCCTTTAAAGGGAAAACCAAAGGTGAAAAGGTCGACTTTGAACAACTGAGGCAACAGTCACTTCTGTGATTGGAAAGCTGATGTCCTAAAGTAACATTCACTTCCAATGTTCCAACTTCTGTGGGAGTCAATCCAATAGAATCCAATGATCGCCTTTGTGCCCACTTCTTCCAAGTGAACTCATTTGCATTCGACCTCCGCGGCAGAATAATTTTGATCAACCTCATTCTCACCGCTCAGAGTCACACAAGGATGGAGGTACTCACAGTGGAACCGGACAACTGCCATCCGATTGAAAAGGCCGTGGTTGTTGTGAGGGTGGCAGAGAGATGGTAGCTGGCAAACACGCGGCGATTTGACTCCTGCTTCTCTATCTCCAGCGCCTTCTCGATGAGTAGCCTCAGCTTCTGAGACCCACCGATCGAGTGGATTAGCCAACCGAAAGTCCCAGTCTTCTTCGAATTGCCACGAAATCTGCAATTTTTTACGATAATTCCAAAAGCTGATCTAAGGGATCCCCAAGTAAAGAACCTTAGTCATGCTGAGCTGGCCCAACACTCTGCAGACGAAATGGACTCCCCAAAGGTTTCAAGTCGCTCTTTTTGGGCAGGGCAGAAGGATGTATCGGGACTGCCTAGGGACTGCTGAAAGGCAACCCCTTCCCTTGGCTCACTCGATGCTTCCGCAATTTTCAGGGTGATGGGTCGTGATGGTTGCGGTTGTATTTTTTCAGCCAGTTTTCGGCCTGGCAGTCCATCTGGACACGTCAATGGAGGCTTGAGGAACCCCGAGCAAAGAGAGGAAAGTTCAGTTCCAGATGGGTCCAATGGAAGTCGCCGGATCCGAGTGTCCATCCCCTGCAGTGCCCATTGGCCATAGACCGGGGGGCCTCTAACGCTGGTATGGGAAGACACCCCTTCACAAATAAGTCTATGGTTCAAAGAATGGGAAAACAAATGGTTTATATGGTGCTTGCTATGATCCTGATAAAAGGGTAGTAAACTTAGAAGCATCAAGTGCCCATGGGGCATAACCCATGGCTCCATTTTGGGGTGGATGAACATCCATTTGCCGCCTATTTTGATGTTCACCAGGGGTTTCCTGGGTTTTGACCCACAGCCAAGTAACTCACATGTCCAAGTTGTTTTTTTGGCGGCCAGGACACTTGCACACCTGCGCATGTGCCGGCAGCATGCGCGAAGAATTGCCCAGCTCCGCCGTCATGGACCTCGCCTAGCATGGAACCGCGCCAGGCACATGGTTGTTGGATGTCCTGATGTCCCTTCAAATCCGCATGAAAAGGGTACCCTCAAACAAAAAATCATCAAATGGCTGTGGGTCAAACATAGGTACCCAACATGGAACCTGGGTAAATGGAACCAAAGACTAAAACCTGCGGTTTTGTGGTGGCTTAATTTTGACCCACACCCAAATGAGTCACAATCAAAACCCGGTATCATGATGGTTGACCATGGTTGACCCAGAACCATGAAAGGAAATACGAAGGCGGCCGCAACTATGGCTGGGATTCTTACTACCCTTCATCTACCCGGGTTTTGATTGTGGTAATGCGCACGCCCAGTTTTGGGCATGGGTTGTCTTACGGGACACCAGAATACGACGTGTAACCCAAGCCTGAGGGAGGCCCGCTGTCTTTCAGGTTGCCCGGACCTCCGACACCCTTTGCAGGCTGCATGTTAGAGGGCGACCCCTCCCAATCCCACACCGAATGTGACATATTGAGTTTTTACATGGAACCACTTCAAAGGCTCAGACGTGGACATAATTCACCGCATATCTTCGCCTAAATTGGCCTAAATGACATCCACCCCTTGGGTGGCCTATTAAAACATGGAGGGCTGCGGCCTTCATGCCTGGGAACCGTCCATGCCGGCGTCCAGGCATGGAAGCCATCGGAAGCTTTTTGGCCAAAAGGTCCACAGCTTGAAGCGGGGGTCCCACTTTGGTCAGAAAACCCGACATCCTCATGTGGCTGTGGATCAAAATTGGGCACCCAAAATGGAACCCCGGTAAATGGAGCCAAGGACCAAAACCTGCGGTCCCCTGGTGGCTAAATTTTGACCCATACCCATGTTGAGAAAGAAACTCGGATGTCAAATAGGGAGGGGGTCTGCAAAAACATCTGGAGCATACTCATCCCCTTGGTATCTCTCTTTGGAACATGACACATCATTGGAATGACAAATCACAGGCTATTCGGCCCCAGCGCCACACAGCGTACCATTTTCTTTAAGAATTCAGCTTTTCAGGAAACGTGCTCGTTGTGAAGTAGTACAAGGATGCGTGAAGAGAAGGGTGAATCACCCAGTGGGGAGGATTCAAACAAATAACACCAAACCACTCGGTGGTTTTCGGGTGCACTTGTTGAAACCCCTTCCATGTTGTCGACAGGTCTTTGTGGACTCTGTGAAGTTTCCTTCTCAGGTTCCCGTAGCCACCACAAAACAACGTGCGAAGTGGGGTTTGGAAATGAGTACCAACCCCCTTGGAAGTTTCCTTCGGGGGGGAGAAACAAAACTTATGGTGATATTCCTATCAAAATCCCTTATTCTTGTTCACACAACAGTTTCCTCCTATCAAGATCCCTTCGCGGGGGGGGGGGGGGGGCGGGGCAAAAATCATGGTGTTTATGCACCCAAGGATCCTGATGTTAGCCCCCCCCGGAAGAGTTAAAGGCGTAAGCGGAACCCGCAAGCCATGCAACTCATGCGGAATCAACTACAACGGTACTGAGGCGTTGCTCTCCTGCAAATGACCAGACACAATCTGAAATAATTGAAATCTAGGAGGGGTTTCAAACAAGGCAGGTTCTTTTCCACTTGCTTTTGTTTGGCTCCATGTGTCCATCTCCGAAACCCTTCTTCTCTAGGTCAGACAAAAGGGACGACCAGAGCAACATCTTGTGGGGTTTCCTAAATTGACGCCTACCCTCGGTTGCCTTCTGCTCCCCTGCTAAAAGTTTAACTTTTAGTGGTTGAATGGAAAACCCATTAGTTGGCAAAAAGTCAAAGTCCTAACATCCAAGCAAAATGCACCGAAGTATATACCCATGCCACGATTTTGACACACGCACACACCCATGAGTATAACAGGGATCCTTACATTATACACCTGAACATTGCCTTGTAAATGGTGGTTTCCCTGTATTCTGGTGGAAAAAGCCATGTTTCAAATGGGCAAACTGTATCTTTTGAGGAGCCCTGTATAACATAGAACAAAATATATGAGAAAACAAAAACAACCAAATTGGAAAAATGGCAAAAAACAACCCCCAAAAAAAAGAAGCCGCAGCCGGCGCTCCCCCCACGGCCCCGCCCGCCTGCATGTCCCCTCGCTGCTGCGCCTCCCGTCGCTCCTCCCGGTCCGTGCGCTCGGTTCTGTCGTCCGCGCGGTCGGCGTCGGAGTTGGTGGGGGCGAACTCCAGGGCCTCGGAGTTGTTTTTCTTTTTCGGACTTGCATTATCGTTATAATTCTTATTAGTGTTGTTATCATTATTATTATCATCATCATTATTGCTATTGTTACTTTGCTTTGGGAGGGGATGTGTTTTGGGGGGTCCATCAATTTGGGGAAGTCAAGAAGTCCCCAAAGGCACGCAACGGCTGCCATGGAAGTCCACTTGACCTTGTGGCCCGAGACGGGTGGCCAAGTGGGATGCTGAATGTTTAATGAGGCAATCGGCGAGTTGGGTTCATAGCTCCTGCAACCCCCCCCGAACGCACTGCAACCCCCCGTTTGTAAGAGAATTATCATCTGTTCAACTGGCTGTGGGTCAAAAAAAGGTACCCAAAATGGAACCCTGGTAAATGGAAACATGGACTACAACCTGCGGTCCGCTAGTGGTTTAAGTTTGACCAACACACCCAACTGTCGCAAAACCTGACAAAAACAACCTTGGACCGGCAAGTGAAGGCTCTTCGTCGGTTTTAGCTTGCTTTACCTCCAGGTGAGCTCGCAATAGATATGTTGCGTTGGTCGAAGGGCCTCGGCAGGAGTCTGCCAATCCAAACTTATGAGACTGGTACGGCTCTTCGGCACTGTATGATACCTGGGTGTCAAAACAGCTGTACATTACACAAATGCAGGTTGTGCTTGTGTTTCCATTTAAACCAACCAGGCACAGGTTGTCCGCAAAAACCAAACAGACACCACACACCACACACACACACACTCGCGTCGCTGCGATGATCGCCCATAGACCCACGTATACCCCAGCGGCCAAGTGGCAAACTTAAGGAGAGTGACGGTCTGCTTCAATTGACCCAAGTATAGCCGCTCGGTTATGGAAATGAGCAAGACAAAGACCTCCATCATGGGTGAACCAGGTTTTCGACTAATTCACGTGCTGGGGGCTCGTCGGCTTCACCAACACTAAAAACAACACCAGGAGCAGTCTCGGGGTTAGTCTGTGCTACAAAAACTTGCAGTCAGCAGAACATGCTCTCTGTTGCTAACCCCCCGCAATAACGACAAGCAGGTGCAACTCCTCAACCGATGCAAACACGCAATCAACAAATCCTAGCAAATGGCTGTGCGTACCCAGAATGGAACCCTGGTAAATGGAGCCAAAGACTAAAACATGCGGTCCCCTGGTGGTGTTATTTTGACCCATACCCAAACAACAGTTTGAACTGGGAAATGCCCAAACCGCCATGAACATAACAAACAGCAGCACTAGCCACAGCACAACCAGTTGCCACATCCAAGCAGCATAGTCGAAAGGCGTGCGGAAGGTTTGCATCTGCGTGTAGCCACCCCAATAGGTGGCATTGTCCTGCATCCAATGTTTGTGCAGCCCCCCCCCCCCCCGGCCAAAACAGGAGTCCTAGAATAGCCCCAATGAAGCCGGCCTAAGGCTCTGTTTGGGATTGGGGGGAGGGGTTCGTCATAGGAAGCCTGCGTGCATCCACTTCCAGCGCCTTAGGCTTGGGATGACGGGAAAACGGGTGAGCTTGTCTCATGGGGAAGCCTTCTGGATGGTGTGCCTTTGCCTGTCTTCCATTTGCTTCTGCCCCTAAAAAGACAGAAACATGTGTCCACTAGTGATGGATTCCCTTGAAACGAAAAGGACAACTATTCTCATGCAAATGGAAGCCATTCCTTGCCAAAGAAGGACACTGCGGAAAAAAGGGGGGTTCACACACCCCGAAAGTTTTGTGGGTTCCGACCCTCAAATTTGGACAGGGGTATTTTCAAGCATAGGGGCCCAAACAAGACCACAACAGGTTGGTTTCATGTTGGTGTAGCGGGGAACAAACCAGAACAAAGCAGGAAGCAACAGTCTGCGGACAGCTTCTTTTTCGCAAAAACGACCGCCATGGAAAGTCCACATGTTGGCAGGGGTGAGCTGAAGCTGGACAAATCGGAACATTGAGGGCCAATCGTCACGGAACAAAGCAGATGAAAACATTGGCAACGTCTCCACCTCTTCCAAGCGATGGATTTTCAGATGCCGCCAAACGGCGCCTGAGCTATGGAGCCTTCGCCAGGCGACTTCCGCCGGCTTGGGTCCAAGTTCTGGGGCTGAACCTGTCAGCTTCCCAATTGGCTTGGAGCTTGGAGGTGTTTCGGAGCGACTTCCCATTTACCCACAGGAATCACGGGTTCAAATCCCCAAACCATCCAAACCACTATAAGGATGACCTGAGACATACATTCAATTAACAACCGGAAGTGCATCAAAACAACCATGAGTTTAACGGATGGTGCCCTAGCCTATAGAATCTAGAATATTTCCAAGGGCATTCTGCCCCAGACTCGTCCTTTTTCCAAAGCCAAACTTGGGGCATTCGGCAGGTCTTCCCGGACATTCCGCTGCAGAACCTCCAGATTTGGAGCTTAGAACCAACTGTTTTCTGTCTATTTTAGTAGGGGAACCCTCCAAAAAGTTGGGAGAGAAGGGCACCTGGGACGCAGAAGAGAAAACCGGGGACCAGTCCTCCTGCGTGGGCACCAGATCTTTCACCCGCAGGTTCAAGAGCATCCAGTCTTCCTCAGGGCCAACGGCTTTTCGACCATGCAGTAGACTCAGCATTGCCGCATGACCATGACACAATTTGGTGTCGTAGTACCCCACTCCTCCATCTTCATTAATCAAGCCCTTTTACAGGTGGGGCGGTTCTGGTAAAGCAAGCCTGCAAAGCTAAGCCTTTGTAAGGCCACACTTGGGCCCGACCCCATCGCGCAACCGAAGCTGCTGAGCTGCCACGCTGATCCATCCCGAGCGCGCCACCCGCCGATGATGAATGACTTGCCATGACTTGCCATTGATCTCAATAGGGAAACAAGCAAACAAACCACGCAAACCAAACCCAGCGGTATCTGGGTGAATAATCAACTGGTGGCTGGCAGCACGCCAACGGTCATCCTGAGATCTAATTGCTTTCCCATGCTCTTCCGTGTACATTAAACTGGGAGAACAACTAGTAGTTCACCAATCTAGAACAAAGCAGCTAACCCCATTAAGCCTTCATTGTGGGTGAGGCCCTCGGTGAGTGTGCTATCGTTTGCCCAGATTGGCGGGAAGCGCTAGACTAGATCGTACGAGACCGTGACGCCCGGGAAAGGGAAACCTGAATGAGGCTTGCAATTTCAAGTAACAAACAGCTAACAGATGGTCAAAATTGGGAGGGGGGCCTTCTTTATATCCCCTTGAAAAGGCACAAGGCAAGGTCGAACCTGGAGCCAGCAAGGATCCAAAGGGGCCTGGAACACCTTAACACCCCGTGCACTGGATCTAAATCTGACCCTCCATGGCCGGCAAATCCGGACTTGTGTCTCTGAACTTTGAGGCCCGTCCTTGGTGGGAAGGCCATCTGAGGAACGTCTGGCCTCCATGACCCAGTAGTGTTCGGACAGGCCTGCGAGTCGCGAGTCGCGCGCAGGGGGAGTGCATAATACGCATGTGTTGCAATATGTCCAAAACCTGAACTAAGGGATCCCCAAGTAAAGAGAAGGTTTTTAACATGGTGAGCTCGTTTTACTTTAACATGGTGAGCTCGCCAACAATTATTCTGATTGTATCGCGGTGTATCCCTTTTATCCTTGAGCCGTGTGGAAATCCCAAATCCAAATCTGGTCATGACCATGGGCGCATATTTGTAGTTGCTCAAGCCTTGCGGGACGGGCTCCCGGGATTTTTTTTCCCTACGGCGTTTTCAATGGAGCTATGGAATCCTCAGGAGATGTCTTTGTACCCAAGGGCCCCCGCGACCCCAAGGTATACCTCTGAACACCAAGTAAAGGCAGTTAGTTTCTGGGAGCCCAATACCTTGAGCCGCTGTGTCAAACCATCTTGCGAAGTCGGATGCCTTTCTGCAACGATGGCCCCCCATGGGCCGAGCCACAGTCATGGTTCATGTTTGGGAGGCCCAGGCGACATAAGAGGAGCAATCCACTTTCGAACCCCCCGTTTAGGGACTTTCTAGTTGCTATCCCCTTGGTGTTCATGGGGAGGCGGGGTGCATGTCACAACATTTGTTTTTTGCTGGCTGTGGGTCAAAAATAGGTACCCAAAATGGAACCCTGGTAAATGGCAACATGGACCAAAACCTGTGGTCCCCTGGTGGTTTAATTTTGACCCACACCCATTTAGTAGTCATCGCGAAATGGTTCTTTTTTGCTGCCCTTCGGGCGAAAGCGATGTTTGGTAATTGCCTTTCGGAGGCCCTCCCCAATTACCCTCCTCCCACTAACATGACAACTGACAGGGGGTCCCTTCAAAAGGAAATTCATCTTCCAGGTATATCCCCACAGGTGCCATGTTAGTTGGAGGAAGGGTATCTATCGCGCTTCCTGACTTAAACCAAACAAAGTCCAAGCTCTTATCCGAATGGAATGGCCCCCCCTGGCACGGCGCAAAACCTTCAGCATCGTAATCGTCCGAGTAAGGAATGAAACCTGAAATGCTCATGGCACTGTTTTTGGATTTGTCAATTCAATCCAAATGGCAAAACTGCAGTTACAATTTACAATTGAATTGACATGTAGAAAGAAACGATTTGCTGAAAATACGCCCTGATAAGGGCTGTCAGGAGTCTTGTATTGGGTTAGCAGTACTGGGTCAATCAATAGGATAAGAGGCGGGGTCGGTTTTGGGTTTCCGCCTGGAAAGAAACAGGATCATACGCTAATAGGGGTGCATTTTACAATAGGGGGAAAGTATTTTGTCAAGAGGTCCTTTAGAAAGCAGAAAGTTCAGAAACTCAGGAGCACAGTGGGTTTGCATGACACATGGCGATCTGAACATGGTTGAAAAGCAGCTATTTGATGGCGCTGGCCTGAACAAGAGGACCGCCTCTAACTTTCTGCCTGGAAAACCGGCATGTAACGCAAGCAACAAAGCAGAGCCTTGAGCAACAAACTAGAAAAGGAGTTGGACCACACAGGAAACCAGCGCTTAGTGTACACCAAGGTTTCGGTACACGTAACATGAATTAACTTCTCTAAGCATTCTGCGACCATCCACACTTTCAAAGGGAGACCAGGCTCTTGCCCAAACTGATTTCGGCCCCTTCCGGACTTCGGTTCAACCTCCGGCTTGGTGCTGCAATTAAAACAACCAACTTCTCCAACCACACCCAGTTTGTTCTCCCAAATAAGCTTTCAGTTGGGCAAAGAAATGGGGCTACAGAATGCAGCAAAACCCAACAACACATCATGGTCGGTATGTGTCACAATTGGGGGGATCCCCCAAAAGGTGGGGTTAGTTGTGGCTTCTCTTCAAACCATGCCGTTTGGACAGGAATCTCCTTTTCTTTTGGACGACTCCCGTGTTGAGCCTGTGGCGCAACTGGAGCGGCAATCAAGGACACCCCTTGGCCGCCATTTGGCTTGTAAACCCAATTTGAAAGCTCACCTCGTTTTCAACCCAAACCATTCGGCCAAGAAGAATTCCAAGCCTCGTCAGGGACCCTACAACTCCTCAAGGACCCCCTAACAGACCTAACGGCTAAGAGCGTGATGCACCAAAAGTAGTATATGCTGAGGCGAAATGAGAGAACCTAAGGCATTGGTTTGGAAGGCTACATGCTTAAGCATTCCGCCTTTGGCCCGCTTTCAAGAGAAAACCACAGGAGGTTGTTAAAACAATAAGCATAAAAACATGTTGTTAAGTTGAATTGCCCAAACCCTGGTTATTGACAACTTGTGTGTTTGTGTGTGTGTGTCCTAATGGTACCCTGGTACACTTTGGCCTTGACGAAAATTGCGGAGCCGAAAGGAATACCACCATTCTGGGCGTCCCCCAATTTCGACACTTACTCCCCCACAGTTTACTTCTTTCAGAAGAATCTCCTTTTGGGAGATCTCTTTTTGCGGGTTCCACGTGAAACTGTTGCTATATATGGTTTTGGTGGATATACATATTGACACAGAGGGGAGAACCAAATGGCCAAAAAACATCTGACATTTGGCTGTGGGTCAAAACCCTGTACCCACCCCAAAAATGGGATCCACCCACGGCCATATTATGGGTCTGTCTGTCTTGTTTTTTGGCCAACCCGTCTTTGTGTGGTAAACACCAAAAGGACAACCACCATTTTGGGGGGTCTACAAAAAAGACACACCCATAGTACATATGTCAGGGTTCACCTTTCCTCTGGCCATTTCTCGCGCCTGGCGGCCGCGGCGCCGCGGAGCCCCGCGGGCTCTCCTCTCCTCCGCCCGGCCAGCGGAAGGAGTCGAAGCGCTCCGGGCGCTGGAAGCAGACCTCGAAGCTGGACTCTGGACTCTGAACAACTCGTAAGCTGGAGCCTGATAAGCGCGGATGCCCATCCCTTAGATTTCCCGGGACTCTTACACAACGTGTTTGATCGCTCAATGGTGTTTGGGGTTTCACCATATCGATTCCCGTGGTTGGCATGCGAAAGCGCTGACATGCACTGTTCCTCACGGGGGAAGTGCCAGTTGCTGGAATCCTCTTCATAGGCCTGGAGATGCATGATGGTGACCCCGGATTAATAAACCCCTGCTTATTAATATGGGGGTGTCCCTGGTTTTAGTGGGGATCTATCACTTGAACAATGTTCAAGGTGCAAGCTCTAACTCCAAGACTATTTGCTACATCCAGAGACACAAACAGCATTTTGTTTTTTTTTTGGGGGGGGGGCGCCAGAACCGCTTGCAATATTCTCCTACCCAAGCCAGGGGGACCCAGGTCCCTAAGACCCAAAGAAGGCTTCAGCGCAGCGAAGCGCCCCAAGTTCCCACGCCTTGAGGGTCACAACCTCCGAGACGTTATCCTGACGGGTGACAAAGGCCAATTGGGAATCTGTGCTGGGTCCCGTCAAGTGAACGGTTTCAGGGCTTTGCCAAAACATGGGCTGGTGTTCCTGTAAAACACCATTGTATTTTGTCGGTAAAATAGTAAACCAGCCAAAGAAACAACCTACTTGGCCATATGAACTGTTTGTTTTTTATCGGGAAACTCCTTTTGACTAAACACATCGTTTTCGGGCTCCAGGTATTCACGTCATGACCACAACGCGGGTCGCAAATCGACCTCGCCCAAGATCTCTTTCGCAGCCCGAAGGTCTGAGCCCGCGTCAACTGCCGCAAACTTGACTGAGCGAAGGCTCGGCGCTGAAGGCACTACGCCCAGGGCAAGCGCATGGAGTCCATGCTCAAATGGCCGTGGATCAAAATCCGCTTCCCTTAGTAAACATCCCAATCCCCACTATAGGTTCTAAAATGGGTGGCATTGGTTTTGACCCGCAGCCGCATGGAGCCCGTTGTCCAGTGCAGTTGCTTATACCTGCAACCACGGGTCTTGAACATAACTCGGGATTCCCGCCTTGTCATGATCGCCAAAAGCCACCAAAGTTCCAAAGCGCTCAAACCTCATTTGGGAAAGCACCAAAATGAGGGAGAGGTTCCTGGGAACTTGAGGAGTGACGATATGTGAAAGGCGGCATGCAAAATAGTGAAACCCAAAAAAGGAAACAATTTCACCTACCACTTGAACACTTGAAAGAGCATTCCCTGGCAACCACAAAAAAACACCTCGTTTCCCCATGTCGAGCAGCAAATTCCTCAAAGGGTCCACACCTTCGAAGGGAGCAAACACATGGCCCCTGGTTGGGCCCCGGTGCCGCCTTGCAAGATACCACAAAGGAGCCCCCAAGTTTAAAAACTCCCGGCAGGTGAAATCCTCCCCGGAATCAGCGTGCTTTTTTTGGTGATGGCCCCAAGGTGCTAGGACAGCGCTCCCTTCACCCAACAACACCTCAAAAGGAAACTTTCTTTAGTAACCAAAAGGCGATGTTCAAATCCGCCAGAAACTAGGTCCTCCATAAGAGGTTAGAATAAGGGTACCCTTTTTTTGGTAGTCGATTTTAGTAGCGGAACCCTCCCCCAAAAAAAGAAACGGAAAAAGGGCACCTAGCTGGGGGACCTAGGAAGAGAAAATCTGAGCCGCCCAGAGTTAGCATGGCGGACTTGCGCAGACCATGTCTGTGTCGCGACATCCCGCTCCTGGCGCAGCCAGGCAGGAATGTCCTGCAGGGTTGTTATGCCAGTTTCGTCTGGTGAGTGGAAGCACCGGATACTATTGAACAAAACTCTGGATTGCTTAAATGATTCTTAGCTCTTAGATGGCGGGGTCCAGGAATCCAGCACACAATTTTGTGAAACACATGCTCCAGCCAACACTCTGAGAAGGGGGGAAACAATAATGCTCACCCCATATGAATCAACCCCAGTTTGTTACTAGGGGGGTGTTCCCCTCCAAAAGTGATGCTTCCCCACTAAATCCCGTGACACGCCCCCCTATTAATACCCCAGATTAATAAACCCCTGCTTATTAATATGGGGGGGTGTTTCTGGTTTTAGTGGAAATCTATCACCTTTTGGAGAGGAACACCGCCATATCTATAAACAGGGGTTATTCATCCGTGGTCAACATTCAAGACATTTTGGCCCACCCCCGTCCTGCATGGGAGATGAATGCATGGTGCTGAAGGGCTTCCTCTCGCGAGCACTCCGTGCGATCCGAGAGATCCGTTTTGCTTGACTCGGCCGAAAACGGAGCGATCGCCAGTTCCACGCGTGCCACAAACGTCACGGCCTTGCTATTGCACCGCGCTACATGCTTGACACATTCTGAAACACTTCCTTAGGATCATCAAATTCAAAGAAAACCACCCCGTACAAGCCACTTTAGGCCTTAGAGTATCCTTGTTTGTTAGCTTTTTAGGAAGGGGCCGAATTTCAGGAGGTGCTTGTGTGGGTTTGCTTGTTTTTGCTGTTGTTTTTCGCGTTGTTTGGACTGTCTCGGCATGAGAGGCGCTTTTTGACAGGGTTTGATGAGGCAATCGTTTTCGCCTCGTATTAGTTTTCAAATGCAGGGGACTTAGACCGCTCAGCTGTTGTTGCATCTTGGCAGGGCTTGAAGACGCCCCCCCCCCCCCCGACCTTCACCCCTGGCTCCCCAAAATGGGAATGTTCGAAGTTCAGAGAGGCCAAAGACTAGGCTCATCATATTGCGCACCCAAACATTGCACCGTGGACCCTTCTGAATTCATACAGACAGACTCAAGAGATCCGCCCAAAAATGGCTTAAAGATTCAAGCAAGACATAAACCCTTGAAATGACCCTGAAATCACTCCCAACAAATGGTTGAAACAAAAAAAAATGCGAAGTCGCATGGCACTTCCGTCGAGAGTCGAACAGTCACAGAGATGCATGAAGCATCTAAGTAGGACTGCCGCAACTCGATTCGACACATCGCGACATCGAGCCTGGGGGCTTTTTGGCAGCAGAACTCGGGGAAGGGGATATTGTCTGCTCCGTACTCCTGCGAGTTGTGTGTGCGGGTGTCTCTCAAGTTGCGTGTTTGGTACGCCAACAGGTGAAACAAGGGAAGCCAAAACTGGACCAACTACAGTATCTAGGATCCCCTGTTTTGACAAATAGCTATATGGGACATTTCTAGGTGAGTTGTCAGTCTCATTGGCTGCGCCAGAACTACCAAAGGACTGACTCAGTTGACGTGGGTCTGAGCCGAAACCCTCGGCAACCTTTGATCAATCGTTCCATCGGCCTGTGCTTGTGGGAAATAAGCTTTGTGATAACAGTGTGAACCATCCGTATGACTACTTTGTCGCATCGAATCACTCAAGAAACATGTCCCACAAGCATGGTCCAGATCCATTGAATGCTTTCCGGCCTCTTCCAGCTTCTGCTTGGAGGGTGCCAAGATGGTAAATCTGAAATCCTGGAAGGCGAGCTGGTCGACGACGTCCAGCTTCCTCAGACATTAAAAGGCTAGACACATGATCTCGAAGCTGGCCTCCAGACCCCAAAACGAATCATGTTGACACGTCAAAAGGGGAAATCACATTTGGCTGCGGGTCAAAAACAGGTACCCTGGTAAATGGAGAAGTAGACTAAAACTTGCGGTCCATATCCTGGCGGTTTAATTCTGACACATGCCCATTTGGGCTGGTGCCAGTTGACCCATTGAGCTACAATGCTCCTTTTGGGCCTTTTGGGAAGAACTGACAAGCCAATGCGTCTCTGGGGGAAAATGACCCTGGCACCCTGGAGGTCTGTGTTGGTGCTCAGTAAATCGGGCAACAGACTAGTGTCAGACTCATCTGTGCCAAGGAAACTTAACCTTTGCCGGGTTTTCTTTTGGTTTCCCTTGAAACCAAGGGTAGCCAAGACGCGAACCCAGGGTTCATCTCATTGGGGCGCGGACGATCTTAGACTTCGAGCCCTTGCAGCAACTCAACTTACCGATTAATTGGGAGAACGAAGAGCAGCCAAACAGGAGACAACAAACAACAAACAACAAATGCCAGCTAAGTCTGGCAACGAAAACAAGACCTCGAGAGGGGCAACTACGGGGGCGGGCTTGGTCGTCACCTGAGCTTTGTCTTGGTTTCTTTCTATGATGACATTCTATCAATCCTCCGCGAACCCTTGCGTGTGAACCGTTGCTCCCGCAGACATGTTTGAGTCAAAACTGCCTCTACGGGCTTCCGCGGGCATGTCCCTTCCGTCGCCACAGTGTGGTTGATTTTGGGGTTCTATTCTATTGGTGCAGTCGCACAAGTCCTTTTGCAGCAGGACGCGACAGGAACGCTCAGACAGTCAAAGCAGCGGCGCGGTCTGTTTTAGTGTTGCTGAAACATCAGATGCACTGCTGGCTGCTGACCCTATTGTGGTTGCCATGGAAAGGCTACCCCGGTTTGGAGGGCTCGACTTCCGCGAAGCTTGCCCGCAAATCCGCCTGAAAAATGGAAGGCTGTAGGTCTGTTGCTCCTATTTTGACAAAGTTGCCCCCGTTGGTCTTTCCATCTGTCCTCGCATGGGCAACCCCTTTCAAACACAATGACCCAAATCATTCACAGAAAGTATGCAACTATTGCAAAATTGTGTTGTTTCATACATCATCCTTCTAAACCACAGTAAGTTTACGTTGTTTAATACATCAGCTATCCGCGACGCGTCCGCGAGGCAAACCCTTCCACAAACCTTCCGCTACTGCAGTCTGATGTCCAGCCGCTTACTTGGATCCTGCACCCACCTGTCAAACCCGAACCTTCATAGCGCCTAGGGCTTCGTCCTTGGCTTCCTAGGCCGGGAAATTCCCCCAGCTCAGCCTCTTAGGTGGAGTAAGAGGCCGCCACTTGTAGAAGCTACTTGTAGCTCGGCAATTGGAGGCATTCAGTGACCCTGGAAAAAAAGGGAACCTTTTTGGGGAAGACCATTTTGAGTGGGGCAGCCACCACTGAACAACTGAGATGTCAAGAACATGTGGCAAAGGCAAATCAACAAACGTCAAGCTAATTTCCTGCCCGTTGTGGCAAACTTGGCCTAAAAGACACCCCTATCTTCCCAACCCTCCCGTGGCCGTGGCCAAAACGTTCCCTATAGTTCCAACACACAAATACACAAATACACAAATACACAAAGACACAAATACAGACACACACGCACACAAATACACGCACACACACACACGACACACACACACCACACACACACACACACACACACACACACACACACACACACACACACACACACGCCCGCCCGCCCGCCCGCCCGCCCGCCCGCCCGCCCGCACGCGGCAAGCAGGTCACTTAGGGATCGCTCAAACGGTTCACTTAGGGATCACGGTCACTTAGGGATACACGCTCACTTGAGGATCACATTCACGGATCACTTAGGGATCACATTCATTGATGACGGAGGTGGGGAGGGGGGGGGGGGGGTTGGTATGATAAGCACACCCGCTCAACTGCTGCAGACCAGCCTGCTCCTTTACCGGATTACAAAGTATCTGGGGAGGGGGTGGGAGGGGGGATGATAAGCACACCCGCTCAACAGCTGCAGACCAGCCTGCTTCTTTACCGGATTACAAAGTAACATGGCTCTGGGGAGGGGGTGGGGGGGGGGGTTGGTATGACAAGCACACCCGCTCAACTGCTGCAGACCAGCCTGCTCCTTTACCGGATTACAAAGTAACATGGCTCTGGGGAGGGGGTGGGGGGGGGGGGATGATAAGCACCCCCGCTCAACAGCTGCAGACCAGCCGGCTCCTTTACCGGATTACAAAGTAAAATGGCTCTGGGAGGCCAGCCTGCTCCTTTACCGGATTACGAAGTAACATGGCTCTGGGGAGGGGGTGGGGGGGGGTTGGTATGATAAGCGCACCCGCTCAACAGCTGCAGACCAGCCTGCTCCTTTCCCGGATTACAAAGTAACATGGCTCTGGGGAGGGGGTGGGGGGGGGGGGGATGATAAGCACACCCGCTCAACTGCTGCAGACCAGCCTGCTCCTTCACCGGATTACAAAGTAACATGGCTCTGGGGAGGGGGTGGGGGGGGTTAATCCCAGGCTGTTTTTGACACACAGACACTGCACAACACCTCGTTACGGCTTTATAGAGATACTCGTATGTTTTTCAAACACCGCTTTTTAGCGCACACTGATTTAATATACCTTTTTCTGCAAAAACGATGTACAACATTGTTTGGTTGCCCTCATGGTATGATAAGCACACCCGCTCAACTGCTGCAGACCAGCCTGCTCCTTTACCGGATTACAAAGTAACATGGCTCTGGGGAGGGGGTGGGGGGGGGGGTGATAAGCACATCCGCTCAACAGCTGCAGAATAGCCTGCTCCTTTACCGGATTACAAAGTAACATGGCTCTGGGGAGGGGGTGGGGGGGGGGGTGATAAGCACACCCGCTCAACTGCGGCAGACCAGCCTGCTCCTTTACCGGATTACGAAGTAACATGGCTCTGGGGAGGGGGTGGGGGTGGTTGGTATGATAAGCGCACCCGCTCAAGGGGATGATAAACACACCCGCTCAACAGCTGCAGACCAGCCTGCTCCTTTACCGGATTACAAAGTAACATGGCTCTGGGGAGGGGGTGGGGGGGGGGCAATGATAAGCACACCCGCTCAACTGCTGCAGACCAGCCTGCTCCTTTACCGGATTACAAAGTAACATGGCTCTGGGGAGGGGGTGGGGGGGGCGGATTACAAAGTAACATGGCTCTGGGGCACACCCGCTCAACTGCTGCAGGCCTGCTCGGGTAACATGGCTCTGGGGAGGGTGGGGGGGCGGATTACAAAGTAACATGGCTCTGGGGAGGGGGGGGGGATGATAAGCACACCCGCTCAACTGCTGCAGACCAGCCTGCTCCTTTACCGGATTACAAAGTAACATGGCTCTGGGGAGGGGGTGGGGGTGGTTGGTATGATAAGCCACCCGCTCAACTGCTGCAGACCAGCCTGCTCCTTTACCGGATTACAAAGTAACATGGCTCTGGGGAGGGGGTGGGGGGGGGGGGGGCATGACAAGCACACCCGCTCAACTGCTGCAGACCAGCCTGCTCTTTTACCGGAGTACAAAACAACATCGTTCTGAGGGGGGGGGGCTTGGGTGGGGGGCATGATAGGCACACCCGCTCAACTGCTGCAGACCAGCCTGCTCTTTTACCGGATTACAAAATAACATGGTTCTGGGGCGGGGGGCTGGGTGGGATGATAGGCATATCCGCTCAACTCTTCTACCGGATTAAAAAATAGCAAACATACATCGCCAGGCTAACATATCAACACGCATGCATGCGCGATAAGACTTCTGCAAAAAGCGATCCCGGAGCGATCCATTTGCGCGATCCCTAAGCGAACCATTCGCGCGACGCCTAAGCGACCCACTGCCCCCCGCACGCACGCACGCACGCACGCACGCACACACCGACACACCCACACACCCACACACGCAAAAAGGGAAATAATGTGAAGGGCAAAAACGACATTGCCATTCTGTCCCTATGACAATAATTGAAGTTGATTTGTTCTTGACCCAACAAGTGATACCCCCCACCCCCGCCCCCCCTTCCCCACACACCCCTTTAAGGTTCATGATGTAGCCATGATGTAGTAGGCCCTGTCCTTGGCAAACCTAAGGCAAGTCCTTCGAACGACTTCTCGCCGCGCGGCGCGCCCTGGACCAGTAGCCACTCCACGTCTTTGTAGATTCCATAGATGGCCGCCCAATGCAAAAGCACCTTCAAGGCCACGTCTTTGTGGCGCATTCAGCAAGAATCATGTTTTCTCAATTGTTCAGTGACCCTGGAAAAAAGGGGAACCCTTTTGGGGAAGACCATTTTTAGTGGGGCAGCCTCCAAAATGAGGGAATAAGGATGCCACTGAACAACTGAGTTTTAGGATCAGGCCGTCAATCACCTTCCACTAATTAATATGGAATCTGATTCGGGCTTGCCGGAAAACCATATTCCTCTTCTGGTGAGTTCCATGTAGGTGGGAGGGCAATCGCTAACACAGGGCATCACCTGTTGACAGAACTCCTTTCTTTCACGCACGGCTGTATGGCCCCCACAAAGGAGTGCTCGTGCGCACTGAATCTGACAGGAGTTTGGTGGAATCCCTAAATCCTGCAGGTAAATGATGATCCAAACAACTATAAATAGAATGAGTCTTCAATTTGTTCCCTGCCAGCTTTGGTTTAAGGGAGCCGAGCGTACCTACCCACAGGCATAGCCGCGCCGTCAAGGTCAATCTCCGTGCCTTTATGACATGGGACTTTGGTGAGGAATCATTCATATATCTCAGTGGTGAACTGACTAGTGTTCTACATGACGAAAAAAATCCTCGACATCATAGGAATGCTTGCGATTGATGATTGACAGTGCTCCCATGTCTCTGCTTCCAAACGAGCCCAAACAATATGTCTATCAAGTCCACAACTTAGGATACACAACGCACGCATCATAGCTTCAGGAGATCAATCGTACCGAAACTGGTGATTGTTTTACCCACACACACACACACGCATGCATACGGAGGCCGACCAAAAAGCGACAAGCCAACAAATCAAACAACCTGGACAAAACAACCAAATCATAATGCTCACAACACACATCCACAAGACAGGCAACAAACACATGGCACCAAAATCGCCCAAACAGCACCTTGCCATCTGTGCTGCGCATGGAAACAAGCAGTGAGGGAGTCAAGTCGAACTTGGTGTGGTATTGGGGCACGATCTCGCAGCTTCGGCGCTCGCACCTGCGAAAGCAATTGAGCAGCGCCCAACACCCATGAAATGTTGGTTCTGCCAAACTGGCAAAAAGGAGATGTTTGCAGGTCTTATGATAAACAATTCAGGGCTCAATTCTGACCCAATCGCAAAGGTAGAAAGTTGGCCCTGCGTGGGAAAGCGCAAACCGAAAGCGGCTTGGTCTACCCTTGCGGCTTCATGATTTTGAGGATTGAGATGATTTCCGCTACCAGCCACCAGCAGGACCCAGAGTTAGAGGAGAAAACCAAATTCAGTACATACGTAGTGGCTGTCCCAATCGTGTTCTGCGGGTCGTGGCTTGGTGGCAATGGACACCATCTTGGAAGAAAGCCAATTGGAAGGCAATGGAAGTCTGTGTGCCAAAAATCAGAGGCGAAACCAGGCAGGAACACGGGAGCAGCACTGTGTCCAAATCAGGTAATCACGCAAAACACAGGAAACCAACAAAACGTTGGTGAAACAAACACGTTCAATGTATTGAAGGAACATCTCAGAGTGCCGTCCATCAAAAATGGAGCCAACAAAGAATAGGTCGTACGTAAGTTGGCAGGTTTGCCTAAAAGAAAAACCGGCACGACCGTGAAAAAAAGAAGACAAAGGATAAGTCCTACACAGGCAAATGTATTAAATACCGCAATAAGTTATCAACTTGCCAGTGCTTGCTTAAGGAAAACCGAACGGGCCAGACCTAAGAAATGACCGTCACTGATTCACAAATCCAACCCTTGCAAAAACAAAGGTCCTTGGGTGGTGCAAGTTATCGAACGGGAGCGAGCGCCCCCCCCCACATTTAGCCTTGAACAAGCCTTCTTAAACTGAAATCCTGATTCGGGTTAGGCTCCCTTCGAAAAGGAAGCACCAGAAAAAGGTCGGGGTTCTTTTGATTTCCCCTTTAAAGCCACCCCAAAACACGGCTTCCAGCAAACGACCAAACGAATACCCAGCCTTATGAATGTGTTCAAGCTCAACCACGAAATACTCCTTGTTCGGGCTTAAGCATCAACACGGAGTGAAGGGAATCAAGACAGAACATCGAAAACAGCTCAGGCACACGTAAATGCGCATGTGTGTGTGTGTTCATCCACGAAACATACCCCTTGTTTTGGGCTAGGTTTCAGCATACCAGGTGGCACAAAGTCACCCACACAACTTGCCCTTTCAGGTCACCCCCAAAAAGGCAAAACCATCCATCACCCACAAAAATGGCCTTGCAGGGTTTAAGCAAGCACCCCCCCTTAAACAAAAACAAAACGCGCACATACTAAAAAAAGAAGCGCCTCTTCCACCCCCCCGCCAAAAAAAAACAAAAAAGAACAACACACACACACAGAAACAAACAAACAAACAAAAACGGAAACGCTATGTCCACCGAAGCGGATGGCCAGCTTGAGCCGTCCACCAGAGCCTTTTTTTAGTCGGGTTCGGATTCGAGCGCTCGGAGAAATCGCCGGATGGATGGATCCCGCCTGGCCGCTTTGAGGGCGTAGTCGTGGAAGACCAACAGCTCCGCCAGCTCGCGCTTCCGGGGCTCGGCGCTGAGGCTGCCTGGCGGTTTGACCGCAGGCGCCCAGCGGAGTTGGAAAAGCGGCGGGCGAATGGACGTCAATCACATGAAGCGACTGGTTGAATAGACACACATCTACATATAAATATATACATATATACATATATGTGTATATATATATATACATATATATATATATATGTATGTATGAGGTATACATATATCATGGTCACACCTTTTCCCTATGATCCACCGTTCCTGTGTCTCCTTGAACAAATGTTTGTTTAGCCCTGTTTCTTGAGGTGTATAAATGATGAGCAGTTAACTGAACATAATGACATGTTGTTCCATTACTACCTGTTTACTAGCTCAGCTAGCGTTCATCAACTAAGCCACTCGACTTGAGCACGTGTTGGTTTGTACTTGTCTGCTATGAACCACCCAAGCCAAACAAGACGCAAATAAGAGCGCCACATGCAGACAGCAACCCAACCTGAGTTGATCCGGAGTGTGTCCCCTCATGGGGTGGGGAAATCAACCCCAGGTATTTGCGTGGTATGCCTGAAGCATGCAAAGACGCAACAATCCGGACTCCCGCACCCATTTCTGGCCAGGACTCTCCCTGACTAACCTCAACTACTGGGTGTTGGTTGTGGCCCAGGGATAGCCAAAATGTTTCCGCAAGAACACGCAACAAGCTCAGTGAACCTCGGGAAAATCTGCGGGCCCGAGGGTGGGCCAGTGAACCCCAAACATTCCGAGGGTGCCGTTGAACCGCTGGGACCAGGTGAAACGAAGGCATGTCCCACATCACCCGAGGAAACCAACCGGAAAATGGTAAGGCGACTTGAATCACTCAAAAAGAGGGGTATCTTTGGCGCCCATGTGGCATGTGGGAGCAATCCAAGCTTCAAGCCCCAAAATACCCAAAGTCCAACTCCGAGTTGCAACCAGGGAGCCGGGTGCGGGCTTGATAGAGAATGGAGTTTGCAGGGCTACACTGCCCGTACCGACCAACAGTGCATATTGACCAACTACACCAGAATTGGTCTTTCCAAACCGCGCCTCTCTTACCAGCCACTGGCAGAGTCCTACTTGTGCGGTGGAAGCCGGACTCAAGGCTCAGAAGCCAATGGCCAAACAGCGGCCATGGTTTCAAAGGGACGCCTAAAAAGGAAACCCATGGAGCTGAACTTCTTGTTGGCAGAAGCCCATTTGGTTGGTTTTACAGCAAAATTCCAAAGGAACCCCAAAGAAAACCGAGCGTTTTGAGAGCTGTCCCTGAGACAAACCTTGCGAGCCCAACTTTCGGATCGCCTGACAAGGAGGCCACTGGCTCCCGCCGTGTCTCGGTGTCGACCTCGATGTTGGGGCCGCTCCCACCCAACACACGGAGTTCCTGAAGCTGCAAAAATCTAGCGCTACCTTCCGTTTCCATTGTTTCCAGGCATCCTTCTTTCTAAACAACCACCCCAAAACCCTGGGGAAACAAAAGGGTGCTTCAAGAGAACGACGGTTGAAAAGAATGGGGAATCAACCCCTAGAAAAACGGTTTCTTAGAGTTGGAGGCGCTTGGGGCTTGCCACGGACATTAGCCACTTGTTCCGTGTTGCCTCTCTGTTGTACATCCTGGCTTCTGCCCAGATGCTTGCAAACCCTGCTGGTCTGCTACTTCAAGGGTGCGATCCTTCGAAGAAGGCACCGCCTTTTTAACCAACTGGAGGCTACTCACCCCAGGTGCCAATAAACAGTCGTTAGGTGGGCTACAACCAAAGCTGCTTGCTACTTATCGCGCACCCTGGCCCTTGAAGTGGGCATTGCCATACTCGTCTTGGGAACTCTGTCCTCTTGGGGCTCCTACCTGTCTGCTTCGGTTCTGCCGGGTTCGCAGTTACTTGGCCCATGGTCTAAAACTGTTGCTGTCAGATTCTGGTCCGAATATTGACCTGAAGAAATATGGAAAGGGAAGCTCCCACAACATTGCACCACAAGGTGAGCCACAATCAAAGCCCGGTATTAAACTGATGAACCCAGAACCATGTAAACAATGTATGGCTGGGATTGTCCCTTACTACCCTACCCAGGCTTTGATTGTGACTCACGTGACTCTTAGCCTGCCCAAGACTGAGTCACAAGTTCTGAGGCCGCGGTCTTCACTTGGTTGACGTTGGAAGGGGAGCAAAAGATTGAGTGTTAGCAGTTAAGTGGGGATTTCCCACTCCACCACAGAAAGCAAAAATGTGAAATGTTTCCCAACAACAGCCATGTTCAGGAGGAAGATACCAGATTCCCTGAGCGCAGGCTTTTCCGAGGCCGGCGCTGCGTCCTCCAGGTCGCTGTCCTCGCCCGCGGCGAGGTCCAAAGGCGTCTTCCTCGGAGAAAGTTGCATCCCCAAAGCCTTGGACTCAGTTGTTCAGTGACCCTGGAAAAACAGGGAACCCTTTTCGGGGAAGACTGTTTTTAGTGGGGCAGCCACCAAAATAAGGGAAAAAGGGTGCGATCTTCTTAAGGCTCTTAAGGGAATTGACGTAAATCTCGGAAGCTGGCCCAAATCTGACGCGTCGACTGCTTCAAATGAGGGTTAGTTAGGGAAGCAATGGCAAATTACTGTTCACAAACTGGAAATGGCCACTACAGGGTTCATACCCCGCACGAGTCTTTCGCCTCGTACTTGGCCGTTTACCCTCCGCTGAATGGTTTGGTATGGTTTGGTTGTAGCTGGGGTACAGAAGGTGGTCTTCACCCATCAATTCATTTGGCGGACAAGAAATTAGTGGGGAACCTGTCATTGTCGCTCAAACAAAAGATTAAACCCAAGCAAAGATGGTCACTCAGTTCACCAGTGATGAACCAATTGATATAAAATCTCAACTTCGGCATATCGTGGCGAGTTACGACAACTCAGCAACGTGTAAATAAAGGAACAAAGGTTTCTTCGGAGCTCAAGGTGAAATTTGGGTGCGGGGCCTGATGATCCCACGCGTGCTCATCTCTCCGCCAGCTGGAGCGGATAAACAACCCGCAAATATTCTGTCTGCCCCTCGCCTCACAATGGCAGCCTCCTTTTGCAGGATCAGAAAGGAGAGGCTAAATTAAACTTGGTGTTTTCAACAAAAAAAAGGTTTAAAGCCTTTGAAGAAACGAACATCTAGGTGTGTGTATAAATGAGAACACCTTCAAAACGGCGGTTTCCTCTTCTTTGGCCTTCCTCGAAACCTTTTGAAAAAGGTGACTGAGCCACAACAAACACCGGGCGGCTTCAAAGACCTTTGAACAAACGAAAGGGACCCAATACCCTGCGATCATGGCGGCAGGAACGGCTCAGAGCAATCCTGAGCAACAAAAACGAAACTGTTTCTCGGCTTGTGGTTGGATGACCCCAACGTAGTGTGTCCTTCTGGCATCCCTCTAAACCTACCACAAAAGGCAACCCACACAAACACAAAACACAACTTTCTAAAACCAACAAACCCAACAAACCCAACCAACACAAACAAACAAACAAACAAACAAACAAACAAACAAACAAACAAACAAAACAAACAAACAAAGAAACAAACAAACAAACAAACAAAACAAAACAAACAAACAAACAAACAGGCAAACAAACAAACAAACAAACACTCAATCAAACTATCAAACAATCAAACAAAAGAGAAACAAAACAACTACAACCACACAGACACACAGACACACAGACACACAGACACACAGACACACAGACACACAGACACACAGACACACAGACACACAGACACACAGACACACAGACACACAGACACACAGACACACAGACGCACAGACGCACAGACACACACACACACACACTTTTGTTCTGTGGGCGTTTCCCAGGCGAAAAGGGCTCCCTCGGCCCTGCGACCCCAGCGGCTTGGTCCCGGAGTAGGTGTACTTGGCGCCATGCTGGCGCAACACCCTCGCCAGCCTGAGGTCCGCAATCGAGTCCCGACGGGCAAAAAACATGTCCAAGAGATTCCGACAAACATGGGTGTGGGTCAAAAATAGGTACCCATGTTTGGAACCCTGGTAAGTGGAAA
Source organism: Effrenium voratum (assembly GCA_963377175.1). Lineage (NCBI taxonomy): Eukaryota > Dinophyceae > Suessiales > Symbiodiniaceae > Effrenium > Effrenium voratum. The sequence goes on along the minus strand of CAUJNA010003374.1, from coordinate 309,095 downwards.
CATGGACCAAAACCTGCGGCCCCTGGCGGCCTATCCTTGGCCCATACCCATATGAGGAGACTCCGACAATGATGATTCCTTTGGGAGTGCATTGGGTTACCCCAACATGAGACATGAAACCCAGGAGCTCATTTATGCCGACCCAGAAATCGCGTTTGAGCCCAGCCACTCAAAGCCAGCCCCTCCCCTAGGCTTCTTTTGACCGATTCCCTTGAGGAAGTCAAGTTGAAACCCTCTCTTTCGCGAGTGATGAGATACCCAAGCCATTTTTGGGACCCAGATGGAAGCTAGAGTCCCATCCACATGCAACCTGACCATTTTCTTTCAGGAACCCTCTGATGGGTTCCATGTTAGTGGACAGGAGGGCAAGGTAAAAGCCTGCAGTTTCTGACTTCGGCATTTAGATGTCAAGATGATCGGCCAAAAATATTATCAAAAGGTATTACTGAAAACTGGGCTGTCCTCAGATCTTCCTCGAAAAGTTAACTTTTTGTGTGTTAAATGGAAACTACCACTAAACACTACAAGGCTAAAAAGCTAAGGGGATGGCTGGGAGCCGCCAAGGTTAGTGGACGAGGAGGGTAAGGCAAAAGCCTGCAGTTTCTGACTTCGGCCCCAAGATGTCAAGATTATCTTCCAAACAAAATCTCGAAAGGTATTGCTCAAAGGATGGCCAACGCCCAATACACACAGCCGCGCTGTTGGTATTGAGCAAGGCTTCTCCAACATCCCCGTGCCATACGGGCAGAAATTTGGCCCCTGGAGGCAAACCGCAGGAAACCAATCCAACTTTCTACCCTTGCGGTTTGGCTATAATGTACGTGCTTGTGCTGAGTAGGGAATATGGGAATATGGGAATGGACCCCCAAGCATTCCCTACCAAAAGGTACCGAGTTAATTCAAAGCACACCCTATGGCCCCAAAATGACGACGTTTCCTCGTTCAAGGAAACCGCAATTGAAGCAATTACACCCATGACCTAAAAACGATTACGTTCATCGTTCAAGGACCTTTCAAGCGAACGCACAGTTGAAGTACACCCTACACCCCGAAATGGTTACTTTCACCGTTCAGGGGAACCCGCACATTTTCCAGTACACCCCGCCCAAACTGGGCGGCAATAGGATCACGGCGCCTACTAAAACCCGATAGCGGCGAAGAATCATTCCCCAATTCCCCTCCTTCAGCAGCGAGTTGAAAGGCTCGCAGCAAACCTGTTGAGTGGCAACCCGTATCCCTCTCGCCTGACGTTCCTGCTGCGACAGGCAAGGTGCCACAGCGTGTGCCGGTTGCCTGGGCGTGCGCTTGGCAATCCCGGACGTATGGCGTTTTGGGGAGTCCGTGGCAGCAAGGTGCCAACACAGTTGAACATGCGCAAAAGACCTCTTTAATGCCCCAGGGCCTGGTTGCTTCACGCATGTTGCCCTGGTTGTGGCTGTGAAAAGTGATGTTGGGAGGGAATCCGAGGCATGTCGCCGCTAGCCGGTGGAGGACTTGCCAGTCGACAAGCGCTTTCTAAAGGAGGAAGACCATGGCTCAAACAAGTGCCTCCCAGACTCCTAGAAGACTCTGGCCCAGCAAACATATGCAAAAACACACATATGTCGCATTAAGGCATTACTCACCCACATGTTCCGCTTGATGGAGTTGCCTTATTGACTGGCTGGTGCTTCAAACTTCCCCGTTGGCTCGTTTGCTGCTTGATTTGGGAAAAACATGCGCTCGTCCTTAGAATCTAGAAGCCACTTACAAACAACTTCCAACTCGGCTTATCCAAGGCCAATCTCCTGGGATAAACCATCAGGGTGCTTAAGCGAGCAACAAGCAAGACACGTAGATAACGCTGCTCCGCCTGGAAGACGGGGTGGTAACCGCGTGTAACAGCACTGGAAAGGACCAGAAGTGGGGTGGACTCCAAATTGGCGTGTGTCCGTTTCTAGGTCCTCCAGTAATAAGGGTACCCATTTTTTCTGTAGTCTATTTTAGTAGGGAACCCTCCCCCAAGAAAGGGTAAAAGGGCACTACTGGGGGACCTAGGATTGAATTATTGTGGTTTTGAACGAAAAGAAAACCATCACGTAGAGGAAACTCATCGCAGGGCCCAACGAACTTGGGTCGGGGAGTCCGGAAGCTATTGGGATCTTTTGCGCCTTTAAGGCACAAATGGTAGAGGAGGTTAACATCCCTTTCCGGAGCTTGACGTCCTTCGGAACGGCAGCTTGAGACAAAAGACAAAAGGCGAAGGCTTGCCCCAAAGACCGGATCAATCGGCAAAGGGGTAGATCTGGCCGTGAAATTTGGGAAACCAACGGAAGCTCCAAACTGATTAAGAAGGCCAAGCAGCAACCATTCCCTTCTCATTAGCGGATGGTTTTCTGAGGGATGGGATGGCTTTCTGAGAGGGATATGTGTGCCCTGGTAATTAATTGGTGTTTTTCTTGAGTGTCTCCCTTTTCCGTGGTTTTCCAGGGATTTTCAACAGGAACGCCACCATTTTGGGGGGTCCCCATGGTTCAAAATCAAACCAATGTGTCTGCCAACTTCAGTTTTGATCATCCGTGAACGGCTTGGAGCAAGCCTGTTTGCCGTGACTGCCCAAATGGAAACCAGCGGCTGTCCCAAGGGAACATCACTCGCTATTTTGTGATGATTTTAATCCCAACCAACCAAATCCAAGCCAACATGATATGACGCTTCCCCATATGTGGAACTAACGACATACTAAGTACCCTGCCCCTTCAAGCAACAATTCACCCAACGCGCAACTACGCACGCCTTTCTTCGCCGATCAGCGACCGAATCTTCGATTCCAAAACGGCAGCCTGCCGAATCTTTGCCAAAGGCGTCCTCCGCACGCAAGGGGCTTCCATGCCGTGATTTGTCCCTCGACCCTTTGAACATCAGAAAACTTTAGGTCCATCAGCAATTTCAGTCATAATCAAAATCCGGTATTAAAATGGTCTACCCAGAACCATGTAAAGAATTGAGAAGGCGGATATCCGCAGCTATTTATGGTTGGGATATGTTGGGATTGTCCCTTACTAACCTTCATCTGCTCCGTCTTTTTCCAAGTGGCTCATTTGAGGTAGGCAATCTGAGCTAACACATTCTCGGGGCTTTTCGAGTTGGAGCTTTGGGTGGCAAATGGCGGGCATGGCATTGAGGTTTATGCTCTCGATACCTTTCTGGCGGACTCAGCCTACGTGTCAGGGGGTTGGGAGAATGCGGGGTTCCCACTCTGCGCTCCAAAAGGCTGTATTTTGAGGTCCCAAATTCCATCAGGTCATGGGCACATGGCTTGTGAAAAAACATTCCTTCTGGCAGTTCGCAGGACTAGTCTGCCAATTCAAATGCATTCCTTTGGCAGCAAATACAAGAATCGGCCTGCTTCCAACAACCCTGCTTCTGGGGACCATTGCTGGTTTGCCACCAAACAAAGCCAAGACAAAATGTCCACTAAGCAACCGGCTCTCCGTCAAACCCAACAAATGGAACCCCCCTTTAAGAGGATCGAAGCAATCGCTCCGCAGCACATAGGGCGAATTCCTCATGTCCGCGAGGGGGAGTGTCGCGCGGAATGGCAAACCGTCTGCCGCGAAATCGGAAACCGAGAGTCCGAGCTGGAGAACTGCTCCAGCCGACTCTTGAAACACCTCAAAGGCTGAATGTAAGCGTGTGACTTCTATTGCGGGACCCTCTGGATGTTGCATGGGTTCAATATGTATACTTTTTTTAAAAATATACATATATATATATACACATTATACAAACATACGTAGGAATGTGCCAAAATAAGGGGACCCACAAGGTAATTTGTTTCCAAATGGGGTCCCTTTCTAAAACAAAAGCACCCCTGTGGGCCAAGCTGACCATGGGTAACCCTTCCCATTAAGTGCTAAAAGTCACTTTGTTGTGGTTTCCCTGATGGACATCCCATATGAGGACCTTGTGAGCAACCCCCATGTGTATATTTACAAAGTACACACTCAGCCTCTGAGAACCGTGGGAACTTTCGCGAGATACAGTGGCGGATCGGACGAATGCTCATGAAGGATAACTTCTCCGGAAACCTTCACTGCTTCACTCAATGCTTGGATCACAGGTGTTTTTTCCAAGGACTTGATCAACATGATTTATCTGGGCAAGTTCCCCTTATGATGTTAATGTCCACAAACCAGCGTCTGCCACTTCTGCAATAATTCCAACATCTTGGGAATCACCTCCAAAGTGGCTGGTAGACATACATTCCCACCTAAACGATGTCCACCAGAGGATGCCCAACTAAAATTCACACCCTATCATCTAGGTAAGTATAAACAAACCAGGTAAGCCCTGAAAAAAGCAACTTTCAACGATCCATTTGCTTGTAACCTCATCTCACGTTCAACCTTGTGGGCATGTCTTGCTCAAACACATGCAAAACTGGGAGTGAAGCGCCCAAATGAGGGCTGTTCAACCCGCATGGGAGGGAAGCTCAGTTGCTCAGTGACCCCGGAAAAAAGGGAACCCTTTTGGGGAAGACCATTTTTAGGACCCAAAAAAAAGAGGAAAAACCGTGAGGAAGGGATCCCAAGAACAGGAGACATGCTGAAACAAGAACGACCGCCTCTGGCTCGCATGCTCCTCAAGCCGAGCGAGCGTCGCGAGCTCCGCGCGCTCTGCGCGCCCGGGCGCTTGGTTCCTAGAGCCACACAAAGATGCGGCCCCAAAGCAACTCAGGGAGGACCATCCTTGGTGAAAAAACTCAGGCGCGACCGGCGGGGTGTCCATGTTCAACCTAGATGGCCTAGGTTTCAAGTTGTATGTTGCCGACCCCCAGTCTTTGAGCTGCTTGGATTTGCTGCATTATTTAGCAAAGGGAAACGATGTAAGGTGCTAACCAGCACGTAGGGATGCGTAGTGTCGAAGATTTGGCTTCAGACAGCAAGTTGAAACATCACCAACCGAATGGAGCTCACTTTAGGTTCACCTGGGCTTGGTCAGGTGGGTGTGCATTTTAATGGGGGGCCCTTTGGTGCATCAAGGATGCAGTTTTGAGGTGGTTCCACCTTCAAAAACATGGTGGACATCATGTAGGTGGGGATTCATGTCCATCAAGGACTTCTGACATGGTTCCCCCTTCAACATAGCCAGCTCATCCAACCAGTACCCATTCGCCGTCCGGCCCTCGCCTTCCTCAATCTAAGGCTGTAGAGGAGACCACCAACTGGGAAGTTCCAGGCAAGCCACCAGAGGTGAGGCTCTTCTTTACCTCTTAGGTTTCCTCAGGCTTCCCTTTCGAGAGGGAAAGTCACCTTGGGACGAACTCCACCAAGTCACCAATGAAGGGTTGCGCAACAACAAAACAAACAGGGGATTCACATTTGGGCACTCAGATCCTATTCCCCGCAAGCCCGTGGCATAAAAACGGCGGATGTTCCGAAGCGAAGATGTCGTTTTTGGATGAAACAGCCTTCTGTTTGGCTTCCACCACTGCGAAAGCAGCATAGACACCACGATTTGTCTTTGAGACCATCACCCGCCTGCAGACAATGATGGAAACTTAAAAGGGCCGCCCAAAGAAGATTTCTCTGGTTTGGTGGGCTCCATGTTGATGTGCAGAGTAACCTCGAATCAGTTGGTTCGCCTTTTGGCTTCCACCCTGACACCCAAACTGGTTAGCTAAACATGGGGGGATCCTTGAATCGTAGGACACCACTACAAAAGAAAACCGCTGCCATCTTGCAAAAAGGATGTTGCGGGTGCAAGCGGCTTTCAAGCAAATTCCCAAAACACATTTTGCGATTCTCTCAGACTGCGATCACTTTGCAAGACCCAGCCAAACTCAAGGGCAGCCAATGGTTTCCCCATGACGACTTTGTCACATTGAAGGGACTCTCCTACCACAGAAAGCACGCAACCAAGGTCTCCTTCAGTGGGCATTGGCCGAGTCAAGTCCTTCAGCATCCAGTTCTTTGGTCAACTGGACCGCAGATTGGACATCTTTTGGAATCTCTGCAAATGGACTAACCCAGACCAGCAAAACCACATAATCTGAAACGCAAATGTCCCTCAACCACCGCGCCAGCTTCGCCTCTGAGCGCCGTGCACTTTGGAGCAGCGGAGCGTGGCCACAAAAGCCGCCGCCAATAAAACTCCGTCCAGCAGCAGCAGCCGACGCTGCTGGCTCCGGCTCATCCTCGAGGTCTGGATAGACAGAGGGTCTGAATAACAAATGGCTGTGGGTGAAAAATATGTACCCAAGATGGATGCTTGGTAAATGGAAACAATGACTAAAACCTGCGGTCCCCTGGTGGCTTTATTTTGACCTATACCCAAATCAATAAACATCGGCTATGAAATATCAAGTCGTCAGGTACATCCAGCACACATTTAGATGTTTCCACCAGAAAAGGGGCAACTAAGGGGCAAATCCGGATTGGGAATCCATGTGCTAACTTGCCAATCACGCCACTGTAGCCCTCCCCTTTGGTTTTCTCTCCGTGGCTGGCAAGTGACATGCATCCGTGGTTTCCAGCAACAGCCATGAACTCCGAGGTCCCATCTAAACGGGTCAGAGCGCCGTAAAAATAAAGGATCGGACACAACATGGTCTTCGTCTTGTTGTTTACTACCAAACTTGTCTTTCGAAAATATGAACTTCAGAAACTGGGGACGGGGGACCTAGAGACAACATATGTTGGAGGGTGTTGAAGGGAAACCAGACGGAAACGATTGAATATCAACTTATTTGTCGGATGATTCGGTAAGCGAACCCGAAACTACGCAAATAACAAGCAGAATGCCTGAACAAGTTGGTAATAATTCCCACCAAACATGGCTTGGTGCAATGAAACCCCGTTCCAACAGGAATGTTGCCTTCCACAAGAGAACCAGGTCCACGAAATTGGAGGGACGGAACCGACCCCTCGTTGATAGGTTGGGGGCGCAACCCATCAGGCCTGGATCCCCAAGCTTTGGAAGCACGCCAGTGTGAGCTGAAGGTGGGCAAAACTACCGTTTAGCTGGTTGCACATAAAAACCTGCCAAAAGCCTGCCAAAAACCTGCCAAAAACTGTTTGTTGAAGCCCTGCTCGAACATATCAGAACAAAAGGCGCAAGATACGATCACCGAAAACAGTAGAGTGATGCTCGAAATCCGCCCAGAGAAGAATTTGGCTTCGACATACAGTTGCAATCCAAGAACATTGCGGAGTGCAGTAATGAGTGCAGTCATGCTTTCAACCACCGTTCTAGAAGAAAACATGATGTACCCCAACATGTAACAACAAACATAAGAGTCGTGAAGCTATTCAGCAGCTATTCTTGTGTTGACACAAGCTAAGGCTCCTGTCTGTGGGTGCGGACCTCATTCCAACCGCCCGACTCGTCTCCAGTGGAGGTCGTGCATGGCCAAAAGCTGTTTGCACGTCCCTGTGAGCTGTGGGCGTCCTAGGTGACATTGGTCAGCAGAGCATGCTCATTGGTTGGCTCATTCCCACTGCCACTGGCAAACAGTTTGACAAAAGAAAAAGCAAACATCTAAATCTGCAGCTAACAGACAAACCTAAAAGCAAACACAAACAATGACATGGCAGCAAACTTCAAATGAACGTCTTCAAAAAAGATACCTGACTCCTCATGCACGCCAAGCGATTGAGCACATCGAAACCCATGGCCGCTAAGCACGGATACCCAGCACGGAGCTATATGGCGGCCACAGACGAAGGTTTGAGTCGGCGGCCGAGAGGATCCCAACGCTTCCAGTAGGCACGAGTATAGCAAGGAACAGAAGGAAACCATCGTGTAAAACCTGAAGGGAAAAGACCGGTGACTGGAAGCACTGGAAAGATAAGAAAAGGACTTGGAGAGTCGCTTCGGGGATGCCAGTTGTGCATGAACCTTGCAATTGTGTTGTTGACAAGGTAATTGCCACAGGAAAACCTTTCTCATTTTGCGGGTTCCCCCAATCTGAAGCCAAACCTTCTGGTTGGACATATTTCTCAAATTCAGACCTTGGCTTGACCAAGCTTTGTTGGCTCAGGCTTCAGAAACACTTGGCGCAAAAAACATGAATTTTGCCTGCAGCAAACGTTCGCATTAGACGTGCTGTGTCTGCCCATGCAACGTCAACTGCCTTCCTCCCCCCCCCCAAAAAAAAGAGAAAAATGAAACAAGCAAAACGCATGACCGAATTCAACTCATCAGAGGTCCATCCAATCGTTTCCCAATCTCAGCGCCTTTGAGATGCCCGTTTTTCTGGGATGGCTCAAAACAAATTGACCAAGAGCAAACCAAAGAGTCATCCTTCTGCACTCCGAGAGGTTTCTGTAGGCATTTGTAACTTGATTTTCAACCATAAGTCCCACTGTCCTACATGAAGTAGGCAATCGTTGATCGGACCCCTGCTCGGGCCACCTGGGACGCACAAAAACACCCCAGAAAACCATATCCCGTGCCCCAGACCTCAGCGGCCCTGGAAACATTCCTTTGGTAGTTGTTCCACAGAAACCCCTCCTTTAAAAAGAAGACGCAAGGGCACATGGACCCTTTCCAAAGAGTATAGACAACAAGAGGTCCTATTCAGGGACCATGGTCAGTTTGGTTCATGGGACGGACCCCTTGGAGAGGTGGGTATCACTTCAAGGCTCTTATGTGAGTCATGGCAACAACCCAAGAGTTGAGTGGTCTATAGTTCCGGTCCAAGGCACCCGGCCGTCACGACAAACGCACAGCCCGCGCACGCCGCGAGCAGCGCGGCGGAGAGCATTCGCCTGGCGCGAAGCCTCGCCATGGCGTTGGCTTCCACGGATGGGCGGTTTGAATGGCGCGCTTGAGCAGCTGCGGGACGACACGCCCCGGCAAAGGCCATGGGTCTGGGTGTCGTTTGGGTATTCTTCTTGGGGGCTGGGTTTCAAAAGGAATCAAAAGGAAACCACCTATTTTTACATATACATCCAAATGAATGTATGGCCATATTGAGTCTCTTTGGCGAATGGTCAATAAGGAGCTAACCTAGTGGTTGCCCGGGTTCATCGGTTGTCCATACGTTCAGCCTTTGATCTAGACGTAAGCAGAAGGGTCCCGTTTCTGTGAAAGGCGTTCTGGTGGTTTCCGGGACGAACAGCATCCGAAAAGGCATCCCGCACCGCCTTTGCACTAGGGTTCTTCTTGAACCTGTTTCACCCTTTGAGGCGTCCAGTGCGCGAGCGCTGGGAGATGCGTTCCACGCTGGAAGGCTTTGACAATGACTGATCATTCACCAAAACATGGGGAAGGTTCCGTAGTAGTTATGACGGAAGTGGGAGCCAAAACCCTGATTCCCACCGCCCTGTACAACAGTGATTGAAGGAATTGAAAGACCTTCAGTGCATCCCTTGGTTCGTACCAGATCGTCTAGATTGATGTTCCATAGATCAGCTTTTAAGAAATGCTAGTAGATTGAGTTGCAGCGTTTCAGCTGACTTCTTGAACCACTGGTTGATAGTAAGCAACAAACCAGAGTGTGCAACGTCCGAGGCCAACCATCCCGTATTGTAGGGATATCCACACATCTCGGTTGCGTTCTGCTCCCCTGCTGAAAGCTTAACTTTTAGTGGTTTAATGGAAAACCCGTTGGCTGGCAAAAAGTTTAAGTCCTAACATCCGAGCAAAATGCACCAATGACATGACCGATGTTCGATCTTCTTTACAATGGTTGTTTCAGGCAACCCTAGGGCTAACTTCCGCACTCCTTCCAGGGATTCTTATTTCCAAGCCAGCACACCTGAGGCAAACGGCTGGCTTTGGGCCGAGGTAGGTCCCAGAGCTCCAGTGGCCATGGAAAGGAAGGGCGCAGATCTTGAGGACTTGTTTGTCTTTGAGAACACCATATTCATTGAATCCGTTCAAAGACTTCGGGTTGTTCTTCAGCGGCCTTTATCCAATTGGAACGGGGTTGTGGGATTGCAACTTGATTAAGCCATAGCCATACCTGCTTGCCCATTCTCTTCAAGGATCTTTCTCTTCAAACCTTGCCCTAACTTTCTTTTTTTTAAGAGGGCGATGCGTGAAGAGAATGGGAAACAACTATCAGCATGTTACTGGTCCAGATTCACATGGAAAGCCCCAATCCGATTCCCCCTCTAAGGGGCCCCAGCTTTTGGCAACATTCGGAGCGGCTCAATCGACCAAGGCGCAGCTGGAGTCATAGTTCATAAAGGATTTCCGTTGCTTGGCCCTTGAGGTGTTAATCCACTCCTGGCCAAACAGCTTTGTCTGGGAGGAATCGCCTAGCTTTGCCCTCCCCCGAGACCCCACCCTAAACCCAAAAGTAGGTTTTTGGGGACCAACTTTCCAAACATTTGAGGCAGTGCGTGGAGGGTAGCCAATCGTTTAGCCAACTCTCGGACAATCTTAGCGTAGTTCCACCCATTACACAACTTGAAGGGACATGTACTGAAAAAGAAACTGCAACACTCCCCGCCGTTCCGAATGCAAGGATACTTTTGCTGGGGATGGGATCCGGATCCCCCCATTCCCATTCCATTGTTATAGCCCCAAACCGGAAGATTAACTTATACCATGAAATTCCAGTAAAATTCCAGTGGGTTACCCTATTCTAAACCAGGGGCCGCCAAAAGTTGCAATTGACTGGCGGTGTTCAATTGAAACCATCGCCACTGTTGGAGGTTCCTAAAACGGGACACGGCTCGCAAACCCTCCAAAAGGCGCGGGGATCTCCAAAACCCTGCTGGTGCTCAGCGAATGAGGAAATGACCCCAAGAAGAACCATCCATTTCCTATAGTTACCCTTCTTCGGACAGAATCCCCCCCCAAAAAAAAAAACTGGTCATTTTCCCATTTCTCCTTCCCTAGCGGTCACCCGATCGCAGCACGAGAGCTCCCATTTCCCCTCAGGGCCCTTCCGCCCGGTTTCTCTGACGCTTCCGTCCGACGCGTATCCGCGCTTCCGTTTCCGGCGGCTCCTTCAGGGGCGCGGAGGCGCAGATCGTGACCCACTCCTCCTCCACCGGCGCCTCGCTCGCGCCTCCCTTGGCGCCTCCCGAAGGCCCGAAGGCCAGAGGTCCCTCTGACGGGCTTCAGGGGGGAGAAGCCGAGGGGGGGTTAACTCGTCTTCAAGTGACCATGGGGTGCTTCCGGTGCTTTTTGTTTTCAGGTCCATGGAATTGGGGGAGGGAAGGTGGGAGGGGGGGGTCCCCTTCAAGGGAGAATGGGGTGGTTCCCTCAGATGAGACCCCACCACCATGGAATTGGGGAGGGGGGAGGTGGGAGGGGGGGGACCTGGTCAATGGAATTGAACTTGTCACAAATGGAACTCCAGATTTTTTCCCCGCCCACAATTTCAATTTTTGAGGGTGCGGAGTTTCTATGACTTACGACCACATGAGTGTGTCCAGTTTTAGATGCTTTGTGTTATGGGGGGTGGTTCCCCTTTCACCAAGCTGAGGGTCCCTCTATATTTGCTACATACCCACTCATACCCATTGGCAACCACAAGTGCCACTACAATTCTCCCCGACGGACCTCCCCACGCTTCCCACCGGAGATTTTTTGGCCAGCCCCGACTGACAGCTGGATCATGGTGCCTCGCAAAATGACCTTCGCAAATCATTCCCCGGACTGCATTGCAGGGACAGTCAGGCGAGTTGAGGGCTTGATGTCATACCCCCAAAGAGTGGATAGTGCTGGGTCTGTCTCAAAGCCTCAAACAAAAAGTGGCCGTTCGCTGGTTTCAAAGGGAACCAAAAGAAAAACCGCCTATGTGTCGTGAGCATTTGGCCGTGGGTCGAAAAAAAAAAGGGACCCAAAATGGCTTGCCCTGCGAAATGGATGGACTAAAACCTGGTGTTTTTGTTGTCTGTTTTCTTTTTTGTGGTTTGACCCACACCCAGTTGGAGAGAAACATCCACCTCCCCAGCTCAGCTCAGCTCAGCTCAGCCCGTGCCTCCCCGGCCCAGGCGAAGGCCCTCCAGGGTGAAGCTGCTCCGGCCGCGGACCTTGTCAGAGTGCATGGTGGGCCTCCGCGAGAGCCGAGTCGCCAAACGATGAGGGTTTTTCTATCCAGGCCTGGGACCCCGGACAGGCGCTTAGTCTCCTGCTGGCTCCCCGTGGAAAGAACCAAAAAGTGAAACCCGCCACAGGTGCTTAGCTTCCTGCTGCCTTCCCTTGGAAAAACAAATGCCAAACCCAACTTTGAGACACCAATTCACCGCCATCTTCCCAAAGGTTTGAGGCAGTTTCCAGGGCTCCCGGGAAAATGAGCGCCTTGTTTTGGGTTCGTTAAACTTACAGCGATGAATGGAAAAGGGGGCAGACCTGTTGACGCCATGTTTGGGCAAAGGCCGTGCTTGAGCAGAAATTGATCTGCCAATCTGCACTCCCACAGACTAAGATGGAACCCACCAAAGGTCTCTTAAAAGAAAATGGTCATCCCGCGAAGATCGTCCAATCCCACGAAGAAAGATGTAGGTGGTTTTTGTCCAATGCTTCAGGCGATTGCCACCACAGTAAGGAAGGTTTATTTATCTCTAGGATTCTACACATGGAAAGTTCCTCTGGTTGATTCTTCGTGTCTTGCCCCAAAGCACTGGGTTTGGCATACCTCCAATGGGAAACTGCAGAACATGTGGGGAAAGGATTGAGGAGAAGTTGGCCAGGGTAGTCCTTGTTGTTACCTTGTCACAAGGTTAATTAGACATTTGCCCCCTGGAAAGAACAAAACAAAAAGACGCAACACCAACTGTAGTTTGGTCATTGTGTTGAAGTTCGGAGCAATCTTTTGTCGGGAGAAGGCTCTCGAGTGTGACGTCTTCTGAAACAATTGATAACACCATCAATACCAGCCCAAAGGTTCATGATAACAGCCTATTGAACATGTGGGACCCCTGATCAAGTGCTTGCCAAAACATGGCTATATATATATATCATATATATATATATATCAGTCAGTGCATACCTTCAAGCGTGTTCGAGCTCAGTTGACTTGCAACATGAGGTGATTCAATTATCAGCAACGCTGGCTTGATGGTAAACACACAATCCAGTATTTGAAAGGTCGCTCCCCCAATGCGCCCGTTCTTGCATTCTTATTTCTTCATGGCCCTCACAAGGCATGTACTCCGTGTGTTGAGAGGTTGTTCCAAGCACCAAATGTAGACCAGCCCACAGCCGTAACCAACACCTGGTATCAAACGGGTCCACCCAACACCATGCGCCGAATCAAATGGCTGAAAGTCTCTCCTACTACTGCAATCTTCATCTACTCAACTTTGAATGTGTCTCATCGATCAACCAGTGGATATAACATCAACCCAAATCAAAGGATCCCTTTCATTTGCGCTGTGGTTTTTGAAGGGTGGGAAATTTTCGGTTGTGGATATCCTGGTGCAACACACACCACGAAACAAGCGGGAAGTAAGGAACTAGCTTCATTCCATCTGCCATTTCTAGAATTCCAAACACCTGAAATTTCAGACATGCATGGATTGTTAATTTCTAGAAATCCAAAAACCGGGAAAAGGAAGCATCTACCCCAGTGGCACACAAATTTGGGCCCTCCAAACAAGCCGCGAGTTGAGCTTGAAGGCAATCGGCGCCACCCCGTCCCGGGACAGGCGGAACCTGCGATCAAGGCCGCTGTCGGTGTCGGTGCCGCCGCCCGTTTCCGGGGCGCCCGCAGATTGGAACCCAAAAAGACAACCTCTTTTGGGGGGGGGTATGTTTTGGTGTCCCATGTTGATTCGCAGAAGAGGAAAAACAACAATCATACGCGAAATCCGAAAACTCTGAGGCGGATGTAAATTTCCTTGACATCGCAGAAAGTGTCAACATAGAACAACAAGTTCGACGGTCCATAGCATCTTCCCTGCGAAAGGGCCCCCATCCGAGTTTTGCAGAAACAGCCCCAGGAAAATCACGAAGCCTCGACTTCTGGTTGCCATCTAGGAAAAAAACAAGTATTGTGCTGGGCGAAGCCGCAGGAAAGCAACCTTCATCATGGAGGTCGCAAATTTAATCTGCTCAGAGAGGCGGACAAATGAATCCTTTATCCTCCCTCTTGGGTTACAACAAGAGTTGGACCCTCTGGAAGTGATTTCCCTCCAACTAAGAATTCTCACTCATGATGCTTTTGTTTGGCCAAGCCTCGATTGGAAAAGCCCACACGGGCATGTCAAAAAGAGACTTGGACCACCAAAATGGGTGTTCCTTTTGGATTTCCTTCAATCCGAAATCGGTGCCGGTTCAAACAAAACACTCAGGCGATCACCTTTGGGGTTGCCTGGACTTTTTTGGGCCTGACGATGAAGCGAACGCCTGCCAACTGAGGCAAAACATAGGGCCTATCAGCCAAAGAGGGTCCAGAGATCAGATAGCCAGATTCCGGCCCAAAACGCGAGTTGTTTAGTTGGACATGTTGGCAAACACGGGTAATTGACTCAAAGCAGTTGCTAAAACTACTTGGTTCAGCGCTGACACATAAGCAAACGAACGAACAAACAAACAAACAAACCAAACAAACAAACGAACATTTGGGCCGTTATTGCGAGCCACAAATGGACCTGAACAAGATTGCTCACCAGAAGGGCGTAAAGGCACAAAACCACAATTAAACAAAATGTCTGGAAAAATGGCAAGGCGTTTCGCCGTAGACCAAAACTGGTACACCAAAAAGTCAACAGGTCCGGACTGGCTGCCCAAGGTATTCAACCTCGTTGCTTTTGAGCGATTGACCCGTTGAACCCTCAGACTGAAAGTAGTCACACTCTCACAGCCAAACCAACAAATATACCCCCGGTCCCCCACGTTACAAAGGCCATAAGTTCCAGGAGAAACATCAACCCGAACTGGAAAAGAGAAACGTCAATGGAGCCAGGATCAAACTGGATTTCAAGGAGCCACCCAGAACCACGTCAAGGGTAAAAAACAAGCGCGGATATCTGCACCTACTTACAAACACTTGTGACTGTCCCCCGATCTTCATCCCAACTTTTGATCGCAGAACCAATGGAGCAACCATACACTAAACTAATGGATCCCAGCTGCCTGGTCGTACCCGTTTTTGATTCCGAAGGCTCAGCACCCCCCTTGGTTTCCCCTTGGTGCCATGACAACAAAATGAACAAAGGGAAAAACTAACAGGTAAGTAAGGTCGATTCGCTTTGGGCAGGTAAGAAGGACTCCCTTTTTCCGGTGTTACGGGGTTTCGCAAGACATGGGAGCGTTTTTTTTTAAGGGGACCCCCAAAAAAGCTTGTGGCTTTCCTTTTGGTTTCCTTTAAAACCACTTAACAAGGGTTTCCTTTGAAACCGACCAATGTTGAAACAAAGGCTTGAAAGCGGGGAAAAAAGACACACACACACACACACTAGGTGTCCTTTTGGGAAAATAGACGGCCCTGGTAAATGGAATAAAGCCCATCCAGTGCCTTCTATTTTTAACCACACTAACCTAAAAAGAATAATTCCTATGGAAACACATGGGTATGGCTCAAAATTAAAGAGCTGGGGCAAACCGCGGGGTTTTACTCTTCTCCATTTACCATGCCATTTTGGAATTCCACTTTTTTGAGCCACAGCCACATCTCGTCTTTTCACTTCCGAGGAGCTCCAGCACCGTCTTCGTGGGGTCCGGCGAGGCTCCCGGGGAGCCCTCCAGGTAGGCTCGCGCCCCGTTCCTTGGTGAGAGGGGAAGGCGAGTTCAGGCGGTCTAACGTTGACCCCATATCAACCAACCCCTGTCTATTAAATTTGGGGGGTGGTTTTGGCCCCTCCAAGAGTGGTCAGGTGGGGGCTTACCCCGAAAATCAAAAGGAAACTGGCCATGTTGGGGACCACTATTGTGAGAACCCGCTCATAATGTTGACCCCATAATTTAACCAACCCCGGTCTATGAAACTTGGGGGGTGGTGTTGGCCCTCCAAAAGTGGTTTGATGCCCCTCGAAGCCGCACAACACGCAGAATAAAAAGGAGCCCTGGCGGTTTCAGAGGTGGCCTAAAGAGATGGGGCATGAGAGGGGACCGGATGGTACGCGCACGACTTTCTAGTCTTGACTCTGATCCCTGAAGTATCTTGATGGTAAGGGGCAGGACATGCGTTTGTGTTAAAGTAGGGAGACTCTTAAAATGGGTCCTCCGTCCTTTAGGTTTCCGGTGAAAAAACCCCTCTGAAAAGGGTACCACTATGGTACCACTCAACAAATTGGCAAAGCGGAAAGTCGGACACCGCTAGTCGGACATCGTGCAAAAGGGGAGTCGGACATGACCCCCCCGATGTTTTAGTCTGGGACAAATCGAACTAAGTTGAATTGAGGTGAAGGGAGGTGTCTGTGTCTGAAAACCCTTTGAAGCATGGTGTCAAGGACCAGGCAATGCCTTGGAAACCTCGAAAAGTGGGGTAAGCCAATCACTTGAGGCAAAACCTCCTGGGAGCAACTACAGTCACTGACGTGGGTGTGGCTCACCCAAATGGGGGCCCGAAACGGAACCCCTGGTAAATGGACAAGTAGACCAACACCTGCGCTGCCCTGGCGATTGCATTTTGAGCCACACCCACAATCGAACCGATTTCACTATCGATAGTCCCAGCCAAAGAAACTGATGCGTTTTGGCGGGTTGGTACCTCCTCTGCGCTTTCTAGACCCCAAGAAACCATGCGGTGGAGACGCCCGAACCCTGGGCCCTAGTACCCTCAAAGGAAAATGCATGGACTCGAGTACAAGGCTTGTGATTAATGTCAGTTGGTTTCATCGCAAATTAAGGAAGTGCCTGACATATAGCTGATTTTCCTTTGGTAGCCCTATAAAACAACCTCAAAAAGGGTGCCAGCAAAAACAATACGCCCGTGTGTGCAATGAGAGTCTCAGACTTTGGAACTTCCTGGTGATTAGCGGGATGTCCGATGTTGGTAGAAATCCTTCACTCTTTGGAAACAGCATCCCATGCTTTTTTCCAGGCTCTACTTCGACACGAGGTCAGCATGCAGAAACCATGTAGCTCATCTTGGGTTCGCAGGAAACACACCACTTTCCAAAGGGTGAACGGCACAAGGTCAGACAGAAAGGTAGACCGATCTTGATTAGTACAACAGGATGGAGATGGCCACATACAGTTTAGTAATTAAATGAGTGTAGCTGCCATTCCTGAGTGACTCTGATGTAGTACAATTGAATATTGAGTTTTGCAAGCTGCTATGACGTACGACTATATGATGAAACCGCAATAAGCATCATTTACATTCACAATAAGTACTGGACCCCCGCAATGGGTGGGTTTTCCTTTGGGACCCCCTTTTGATGAAAAGCGTATCCTCAGAAAGAACTCCCAAGTAGTCTTCATCTGATTTTATTATCCACACCCCTTAATCACCAAAAAAACAGGGTGCAGATATGTAAGCCAAATATATTTGAAAAAAAGGAAAACACAACTGTACGAGCTCCAAAACACACACAGACCCAAATATCGATCACCAAGCATAAACATAACACAACAAAACAAAAAATGCTACTCCGAGCCCAGGCGCGCAAACTCGAGCCACAGCTGCAAAGACTGCCAGCCCTCTGGTATCGCCTGCGCATCCAAAGCATGCACAAACAAAGCTTAATGAGTGTGTCATGTTTGAGGGTACCAGTGTTTGGGGCTGTAAAAAAAACAAAACAACTTTTTTGACACACAAGGCATTGCATAGTTTCCTATACCCTCTTTGGCTTACATGGCTTAGCCAGCTATAACAACAACAAAAACACCCAGAGGAAACTACCCATGTGGGTTCTCGGATTTAAAGGACACACCCAAATCATGTAATGAAACACCAGACCCTTTCCCTGGGCTTGGCGGAAAAAAAGATCCGCAACCCACCCCAAAGCAAAGGACCCGCATACTAAGCTGGCTCCCCAGGTACGCTTGCCATCAAATAGGCAGAACACTGCCATTGGATCCACCAAAAGCAAAAAAGGGGCATGCAAAACAAAGCAATGCGCACAAAGCGCAGGATAAAGCAGAAATGCAAAGTGTGCTCAAACATCTACATTGTGCACCAAATCCAGTTGATGCGGAAAGCTGCAACATTGTGAAATGCAAAGCTAAATCATGCGCAAACAAGCCCTGTTCTGAAAACACACACACACACACAGATTCACCGACAGAACGAATTGACGCACTAGCAACAAAAGAGTTCCAACCATGCTAGCTGTTGTCTCATGATTTGGAGGGGATCATGCATGGTAAGGTTTAAACTACCTCAAAACAGGAAGGACATCAAACATCCGCAAGTTCCGCAAAATAATTGCAAAGAAATACAACTTGGATCCCCAAACAAATGTCCCAAGCTCCAGGTCGAGGCTCACAGCGCGCTGTTGTCGCCAAAATTGTTGTCGCCAAAACCCGTTTAGGGACGATTCTTTTCGCCCATCGTTTCTTTTTCGAACAAAGCTCTTTTCTGTTGTTACTTACTTTCTGGAAAGAAGACACTTGAAACATAGCAAACTATCTTGCCAAGTTCTGCTCCAACGGTTCCCGCCGAAATTCCATTGCCATTTCCGGGAGGGGATGTTCAGGTATGGAGTCCACTGGCAGCGACGAGTAGTTCTTTCAGCTTTCTGGAGGGGGCACAACTGTTCGATGTGGCTCCACGGCTCGGATTCCATGGTCTCTCAACAACATTTTGGACCTCAATGTTGGCCCCATATTATTCAAACCCAGTTTATTAATACAGGGTGTCCCCGGGTTGTGGGGAATGATCACTTTTGGAGGGAACACCCCCTATTAATCAACTGGGGTTGATTAATTTGGGGTCAGCATTAAACAGTAAGAACTAGCAAGACCACGGCTTATTTCCAGTCTTCACAAAACGTTCATGGTTGGAGTTGAAGGAGCTGGACGCGGATCGCGGGTGTCAAATAGGGAGACCCTAGGTTAGAATAAGGGTACCAACTTCCTTTGTCTGTAGTCGATTTTAGTAGGGGAACCCTCCCAACCAAGAAAAAAGGTGATAAAGGGCACGATCCTGGGGGACAGCCTTGCCCCAGCAGGCCTCCATGAGGCGATGTACCCGCTTTTCGGGAAAAACGTTCAACCCGAAATCTAGGATGTAAATCACCTGGAGTCTCCATGACCTAGCGGAAATCCCAGCGCATCGCGGCATCGTCTTCTCAGCCTTGCTGGAGTCCTGACTGATGCGGAAGAGCATATACTCGTCCGGCAGATCAGCCAAATGCTGCTCGATGTCCTGAAAGGCTGGTGGTTGACATGGGGGTACAATTCTACCCATTCTCCGCATGATTGATATGATTGAAGAAAAAAACAAAACAAAAAACAATACAAACCATGAGTAGATAAGTAACAACTTGCGTAATGTTTCCACAATCTTGCTGCTTCTCAGCAGGGAATGATACTTGCAGTGACACCAAGCAAAAACATCCCCTATGGTTTCCTTTAAGGGATTCCAAACGGTTCATTCCCAACCCTCGGGTCATTCCCTACTGAGCACCAGCAAGAAATTCGGGGACCCCAAAAAAATGGTCGGTTTCCCTTTTACTAAAACCCAAGCAAGAGTTCCCCCAACAGGGACACGCCCACATCTTTGCCATAGCTTTTCCGAATGGGGGAAACTGGACCTCCAAAAAGCGGACCCCATAATCGGCCCAAGTGGAAGAAACCCAAAGCTTAGATATGCTTAGATCCAGTCGATTCGCTTGCATCTGAGTTTCGGAGACATGGACAGCCACAGTCAACATATTGAACGTTGTGAGTTCTACGTCCCTCCCAAACGAGCCATAGACTACTGATCATATTTCAGCCTCTAATATTATTCCGCCAAGGTGTCCAGCGCGCCAAACTTGGAGCTCAGTTGTGCAAGACAATTTGGAACGGCTTCAGCGGGGAAGAGGCCCTTGCCTGGTGATCAAGACGCCTACGGCTGATTTGAATTGGAAGCTTCGGGGGCTTCCTCTAACCTTAAAGCAAATCGGGATCACTTTGGGTTTCACCCAGCTTTCGTTAACAGGGTTGCCAAACTCTGACCCGATTTCGGTCCCAAACACCGTCCCCCTCCTGCAGGAATGGATTGCAACTGGCAGCCTTCTTGATTCATGGCTGCCGAATACCTATATAACCTCTATTACCGACATGGGATTCCATTCGCAATGTCCATTTTGTCACCTTCAAGCGGATTACCCATACAAGTCGGCCAAGAGACTTACTAAAAATCGACTACAGAAAAAAGGGTACCCCTATTCTAACCTCCCTACTGGAGGACCTAGCACACATGACGACATGTCCACTGAATGGTGGTTCGCAGTGCTTCCAGTTGCGAGCGGTCCGAAACAGTGGTTGGCAAGGGGGGACCTAGTGTGTCATCCAAAGACCAGGCTTGCCCTAACAGGCCTCCATGAGGCGATACCACTTTCGGTCAAGGTTCAAGCCTAAACCTAGGATGTAAATCAGTTCTGGGTTCATCATTTGGGTATGGGTCAAACTTAAGCCACCAGGGAACCGCAGGTTTTAGTCCTTGGTTCCATGTACCAGGGCAAGCCATTTTGGGTACTGATATTTGACCCATGCCCATTTCAGTCAGATATCAAAGATGTCAGATGGTCCCAAACGTTGACCTGCAGTGGGAAACAATTGTTGACCCCCAAAAGATGCAAAGGTCGAGTTGCTTGGGACAACCGAGCATGTTGCCTCCCTCTACGCAAACAATCTTAAGCTTCCAAACTGATGTGTCCTCGTAAGCCGATCTTAACGGGTTTCCTAAATGAAACGAGGGTTGCACAGTGCTTCCAGCCACCAGCCACAGAAGCGTAACCAATAAGGTTGTTGTGCCTCTAAAACTGTAGGGATCGGTTTACTCTGCTTACTTACTGTAGTGGAAGCCCCCCTGTGCAGGAAACCTGCAGGGTTCCTCCAAAGAAATTTGAAGCCCATGGAAAATGATAACAGGGCCCAGTACCATTCTTCTACCCTTGTTGTTTTGGTCATTGCTGCAAGGAGAAGCGAGCAACCCTGTTGTGACTGCCGTGAAAGGAGCTCCTCAATGATATCCGGGACGTCGTTGTCAATACCGTACTCACCTCGGAAACGTAAGGAAACTGCTTTTGCATGTGTCGCAAAGCTCCTTGAAGAATACGGTTGTCTGGAAAGTTACTCCTCTTGTATGTAATCAGAAGAAACCGCCAATGTAAAATCTGGGAAAAACAACCACCTGGCGAACTACAATACTCGCAACTGGAAGCACTTGGGGGCTTGCGCTTGGACATCTCAACCATTTGCTTGTTTGCTCCTTGATCCATGAGAAACTCGGGCGTCAGTTGCCCATGCAAAAGCCTATTGTTCTTCTTCATTGAAAAAGACACGTTCCGCAAGGTTGTGTGTGTTTGTGTGTCTGCGTGTGTGCGTCGCTCCAGGGCGCAACCAATTTCGCGTGAGTTGCGCCAAACATCTGCCATCTGGACCCAGTGCTTCCAGCTACCAAATTCCTCAAGGGCTTTGGTTCGCTGTATGGTCATGAATCCATGGGCCGACTGGACACTTTCCCAGGCCCTGGGTCTTCTGAATCTTTCCCAGGCCCTGGGTCTGAATGGTGTTACCAAAAAGACGAGCCGAAGGATCCCCGCCCGCGTTCCGGAGGAGAATGGGGACAGGGACCCCCGACCCAAGTTTCGAAGGGCTCCACCCCCGGAAAATGTCCATGTCTGACTTTGATCACCTGCAGAACAAAAGAAAACAAAACAAAAAACACAAAAAAAAAACAAACAAACAAAAAAGAAATAACACATGACCCCAGTTCACCCCCAGCTCCGAACCTCTGTGGCCTTCCGAACCCCAAACCCCAACAAAACCCGAGGCGCACATGTCCCAGGCGATCTGCGGCAAGTTGTTTTTCACCGCCCAGCTCAGAGGCGTCCTTCCGAGACGAACGAAAAGCAAAACGCAAAACGCCCGGAGCGGAATGCGGGGGCAGAAGGGCGCCCCGTTCTTTGAGAGCTGGAGATTTAAGGAACACTTTACACAAAGGGCACTCATTCTGGTTGGTAGTTGGTTTCATTTTTTCCCGGAGACTCAGAAATCAATTTAAAAAGGATAAAAGGACACCACGTCCGGAATCAGTTGCACTTTAAACGGAAGCTCGGGAAGAGTTGGGTTGAAGCCCCCTTCCTGGAGTCTCCATGACCCTTTAAAAATGATTGGTCGTCACCAAAAATAAAGGGTCATGGACCCATGTTTGAAGCGCCATGGAGACTCCAGGTTAGAACCTCCCTACCCTTCAGGCTCCGAGACCCAAATCCAGTGGGTCAGGAATTCTCTGCGCGCTCCAAAGCACCTCGCGAATCACAGGTTCAGCGATCGACTTTGGATCCTTGACGAAAAGTAGAACAAACAACTCGGGGTGTTTAAGTTCTTGAAACAAATGGAACAAAACCGTTCGTCCCCCTTTCGGCTTGCTAGGTTTCTTCGATATTTGTTGCGAACACATTTGGATTCCTGCCTTTTCCCGGAATCTCTTATGCCCTTGCTTTCCCGAG
This sequence comes from Effrenium voratum, assembly GCA_963377175.1. Taxonomy (NCBI): domain Eukaryota; class Dinophyceae; order Suessiales; family Symbiodiniaceae; genus Effrenium; species Effrenium voratum. The sequence goes on along the minus strand of CAUJNA010003374.1, from coordinate 286,596 downwards.
AAACAATATGTTTGCCATGTGGAACCCGACGCCACACGTGTTCAATCTGGTCAAATTTGCTTTTTGGCTTTGCCACGGCCAGTCGAACTGATCCGAACATTCCCAACTTTTGGGAACAAACGGAGCAACCGGTGCTTTCAGCCACAGGTAGCCAGTTGGCTTACCTCTAGGCGTAATCATGAATGGTGTCTTTTGGTTGCTCGCTATGACAAACATCAGTTTGCCACCTCAGGATGCCACTTCATGCTCCCAGCTCTTCAAACGCGGATTGGTAGTGGCTTGCCTGACAGCGCTGTGGAATGCTCTTAGCATTGGAACTTGTGCCTTTAGCCTCCCATAAAGAACATGGATTTCCGCTATTTAAAAGGCGCCTCACTACTTACTTGGCCCCCTGTGTCAACCTTCAAATGGGCTGTTCACACCTCCCAACTCATAGCGGGTTTACAACCCCGGGCATAGCCAAACAGCGGCATGAGGCGGCCAAGCAAATGGAAGAGGGTGACTATGTGCTTCGTGGGTTAAAGCCACCTTGGCAGACAAGAACACACACAACCCCCGAGCGGCGGAACAGACACACGCCAAAACAAAACCCAGCCAAAAAGCGGACCACGATAAAACACGCAAACACCAAGAGCCAAACATGAACAACAGAACACATGCGCACACACACCAAACGTCACACCCTCTGAAAGCGGCCCTAAAGCCGCAGTTTCCAGAACATACTCTGAATATGAGCTCATAAAGCGATGGTTGCCTAACAACAAATGACATGGACGACAATTCCTTGTGACCCTGGCACACAAAGTGGATGGACAACATCCAGCACCAGGGATGGATAGGGCCCTATAAATATGGGAGAAGAAATCAATCCCGCGCGGTGCGGTTTGTGGATTTGTGGTTTTCCCCCTCAAACCAACCCCAAAGTGCCAAAGAGGCTACCCTCAGATCGGTTTTTCTGAGACCTACCACGTCTATGTGTGGTTCCCCGTTGATTTTCCGGTTTAAGCCAACCCAAGAGGGCGCCCTCAGACCCTTCCGGCCACTTCCGCCGGCCTCCCCACGGTGTCCGCGCAATTGGCCGCCCGCTGCTCCAGCAAACGCCGCGCCAGGCATGGGCCGGCCTCGCGGCTCAGCGCGGCGGCATCGATCCTCAGAGAGATGGACTAGGTCCAGTGGAGAGGTTGGAATAAGGCTACCAACTTTTTTCGGTAGTCTGTTTTAGCAGGGGAACCCTCCCCCAAAAACAGAAACGGTAAAAAAGTTGGCACCTAGCTGGGGGACCTTGTGGATTCTCGGCTTTCCGCGGGATTGGTGGTTTCAGGGCTGTGGGAAATGGAATCGCTGCTGTGATACACCAACAAGGGCTTTCCAAAGACGAACTCCCCATAGCAAGGGGGAGATTCCCTTGTCTCACGGAAGTGGGGATAAACCCCTTGATCCCACAACCCTGAGTGGTTTGGAGGTTGGGGCCAATTTCCTATTTACCCTCTACACCAACTAATGGTTACCTGGAAAGGGGGGCCCAACAAACAGGTTTGTTGGGGGGTCCTTTCCAACTTGGGAAATGGGTGTGTCTTAGAATAGGGGGACCCTTCAAACATGTGGCTTTGCCATTGGGTTTCCTTTGAACCAACAAGAGCACCCTCAAAACAACACATGTGAGCACCACACAACTCAGTGTAAACTTGATATCACACGGGGCCCAGCAAACACCTTGCAACAATCAAAAGAGTGGGCTGCACCGATTTCGGCCCAAAGGGGGCCTGAAATAGAAGGTTTGACTTCATGGACATGGTTGTGGGAAATAGTATTTCCGTGATACCAATGTGGACCATGTCCATGATTACTTGATCACCGTAAAGGGGATTCCCTCGGTATCTGAAAAGCTGGCCCTAAAACCCCATTTCCGACAACCATGACATTGGGGCGCATCCCCCTAAGTTCTCTCTGGCGAAATTGGGTTCCCCCCAGTCCTCCCGAAAACAACCATAGACTGCCAATGATGTGACTGGTTCACATACGTCGATTCGAATCGATGTACTTCTTATTTATGTGGTTGTCTCGTAGCGTTCATTGCTGCATTCCTCTGACCTTCGATGCTTGGCTTTTCTTTGGCTTCCCATTGATTCGAGCATGCCCTACAAGGTTGTTTTCGTTTGACCTCTGTCTGGGACCCCTGGACTCAGTATACAGGGCGTCCTATCATAGAATTCTATCCCCGGGCTCCGCACTGCGTTGACTCCAGTCACGAAGAAGCAGGGGGCGTATGGTGTGCGGCGTGCGGGTCATCGTAGCCCTACTTATTTTGGCTCGCAAGGGCTGTCGAAGCGGGGTAAATGGGGTTTCTTCGGGTTGCTGGGGTTCTTTCAGGAGTGAAAGGGGTGCCTTGGAGAACTCTAGGCTCCCAAAGGCTCCCTGAAGTTTCCCAAAGCAACCCAAGCAAAGGCTTCGCAACAACATCTATGGGGCATAAATTCCAACTTCTGCAACCGGGCACAGTCCGCGAAAGGGTTTCCCGGTCGATAGGAGTCAGCTCCAGGGCCCATCATTCTACCAACCTCAACCCCGCATGTCATCGATATGGGGAAATGAGCAGTTTGCAGGGGAGACCAGGGCTCTAGCCTGTATTTCCCCCGTCAACATGTCTCTCGACTTAGGTGAAACTCACTTTACATGTGCCCAAGAGGTGACGTTTCAAGTCACCAAAGAGGGACACATAGCTAAATATAAATATACCTGCAGTCTCCAGGACGCTTTAAACATGGGTCCATGACCCCTTTATTTTGGGCAATGACCCTGGATGGGATGCGGTCCGGGTCTCAAGCCCTCAGCCGCTCCGCAGGCGTAGTGCAGCAAGGTGCCCTCGTAGCCCGCGCTTTCGCCATTGGCTTGGGCCACCTGAAGCAGCCGAAGCAGCTGAAGCTGAAGCTCTTCGACAAAAAAAACAAAAAAATCGTGGCGAAATCTGCGAAGCCCGGCTAAGAGTTGTAACACTTGTAGTGGGTGAATACGGAAAACCCCTAAAAGTTGGCAACAAGGTAAAGTCCTAACATCCAAGCAAGATGCAACAAAGAACACGTGCGGGGAGTGTTGCTCAAATGTGGCACGGTCTGCCCAAAACTGGGCTCTCCGTTTTCAGATCCCTTTCTGAAAGTCACTATCTTTCAGTGGATTAAATGGGAACCCCCCCCCACTGAACCCGAAATATCTAAAACTCACTAAACCCGAAATATCTCAAAGGTTAAGGGGATGGCTGGGAGCCACCAAGAAGACCATTATGTATTGAAACAAGAGGGCAAACAAATGTCTGCTCCGACTTTTGGTTGGGACTGCCCCTTGCCAATCTTCACCTGCCTGGGTTTCAACCCGGCCAATACAATGGTCTACCCAGAACCATGCAAAGAATTAAGAAGGCGGCCACAGCTATTTATGGTTGGGAGCATCCCTTGCTAAGCTTCATCTACCCCGGCTTTGATTGTGATTGGGCCTCACCCAGCGAACACCCCGTTCATCCTTGCATCCCAAGCGCCCTGCCCGGTGGCAAAAGGAAACCCGTTTTAAGTTTTTCTCCATCTTCCCTGAAAACCCCCAAAGAACCGCACAACCTGAGTGGATGGCCCAAGCAAAATCCAAACTGTCTCTGTGTGTTTACCACCAAAGATGTCTTCCCAGGAACTCAGGAAGTAAGGAACAGGGACGCCACTGAACCGGTTGTTTTGGGGATGCAACATGGGAAGCCCAAAGATCCAAACAAGAACCATCGGCTAGGCTGAAAGAACTCGGACTTGCAACGCCAAACCAGTCGGCCCAGCAACCCACTCGCATAGTGCACCCTCCAGTGACTCGACGGAGAAAAAAAATCACGGCCCTTTTTGGTTGGTTGATTTCACAGGGGAAGGCCGCCCACAACACAGCATTTGAAAAAAGATGCCCCCCAATCCATCGTGGAGGGTGTCTGGGAAGCAGTGACCCCGCCCATCGCCCGAACTTTCCAGCCCGGGGTTCCCGAAAAGTTCCCAGGATAAACAAGATAGTTGGCATTTGGCACACAAAAGCTGAAGGATGGAACCGCAAATTGTGCATCAACTGACACTTATTCTAGTTCTTTCTTTTCATTCAAATCGCTTTTATTAAGATTTCCCCTGTTGGAATCTTCCCATCTAAATGTTGTCTTTACAGATGGAACTTGGCAGCTGGGGGGGGTTTACCTGACCCGGCGCACCGGGCGCCATGGGGCTTGGCCACGGGGCTTGGCAATCGAAGGGTTCACTTGATTAGACACCCAAATAGACACTGGGAGGTTCCTTGTGATTTTAGTCTTGCAATAAAGCCCAGAAAGGGCTTAATTACATAACTCTGGGAGTTTCGTGGTCTTTCTTTTGTTTGCCCTTTAAAGGCTACAACAAACTCAGTGTTGAGATGCCCCATGGTTCCGTCCCGGATTCGGACAAGCCACGTGGAGCTTCAACTCCACAAAGTCGCGCAGCGCGTTGGTGCGCCGACTCCGCTGCTGGATGCGTTCCAGCTCTGCACCTTGAAACGTGTGAACCGACGCCGCCCCCGCCATCCCCGTTTTGCTTGGCAGTCGAAAGCCCCCGACAAAAGAAAGGCCGAAAACACGCCACCGCCCCAAAAATACCCGACCAAACTTTTTATCCACCGTTTGTGGTTTTCAAAGCTCCGAACTAACATGGCTGCGCGCAAATGGGTAACCCCGAACAAACATAGCCCCCGGCATCTGGCAGGCCCTGGTATATAATTCAAAGTCCCTCGGCTTTGGCGTTGGAGGTGTATGTTGCTTTGCTTTTATGGGGCTGGCAACATCTGCAGCCTGGGTTGGTATTCTCCCGGGACCTTGTTGACCGGGAGTTTTGGTTTTTTGGGGGCAGCGTCCCAATCCCAAACCGGTGATGGGGAACAACCAGCCAGCCAGCCAGCCGGAACTCTTCAAAAAAAAGTTCCAGACAACAAAAAGCTCGCATCTTCCCCCACGGCAAAATAAAGTACGTATGTTCGACTCTGGCAACCGTATGTAGTATGCTTCAAATGCAGAACAATTTCGAACAAGACCGCAGTTTAGGGGATAGAGGGAATCATCCAACGGCAATTAATTCAGCTGTAAACCACCTCAAAATAGGAAGGGACACCAAACATCTACCAAATTCCATATTTGCCTACAACCTGACATTTGAATTGCAAGGAAAGGACCATCATCTGTGAAATCGGTGGGTCTACTTTTTCAGTGGAAGCGAAATAATAATTAAAAGGTATGCATGTTAATTGGGGGCCTACCTGGAGTCTCCTTCTGACCCTTTAAAAATGGTTGGTCATTACCCAGAATAAAAGGGGCCATGGACCCATTTTTAAAGGGTCAGAGGGAGACTTCAGGTGTATTTACGATTTCCAGTAGTGATTCATTCCCTTTAAAACCAAGAGGGAGAACATATTCTTAAGCAAATGGAAGGACTTGCTTGTAAAAGGTGCATGTACGTCCGTGTGCCCCCATTTGTAAAAAGGTCAGAAGGAGACTCCAGGTATGCATGTAAATTGGGCACCTAGACATAGGTGTCCTTTTAGGGGAAATAGATGGCCCTGGTAGATGATTATGGCACCAGGTAAACCAGGAATCGAAACCCATCATTTTTCGACCAACACAACCAGAAAGGACACCAGTGGACCTAGATTTACGTCCACCAACGTCCCTTCGGCTTCGGCTTCGAGCTTCGATCCGATCCAGGCGGCAGGAGCAGCAGTGGCGCAGCTCCGTCTCCTCGGGCTCGCTGGCGGAGCCCGCGGCCGGGAGGTGCTCGTGGAGCTGACATCGTGGCCGACGGACCGACGGACCGGGGGGGGGGGGGGAGCAGAGGTGGCCCGAGCTGGGGTGGGTGGAGCAGATTTTGGTTGGAAAACATGGGGGAAACTGGAGGGAAAAGGTCTGGAGTCTCCTTCTGACCCTTTAAAAATGGGTCCATGACCCCTTTATTTTGGGTGACCCTATTTTTAAAGGGTCGTGGAGACTCCAGGTTGGAGCACATTTAGGTTGGAAAACGAAAGGGGGCAACTGGAGGTTGCAGGGCAAAAGTGGAGGGGGTTCCACGAATTTCAAGGTTGACTGTTTTTCGGAGGAGGAAAAATAGTGGGTGGAACAAAGAACAGCCCCGCTGGGTTGGAAAACCAACCTGAAAAGGGCATACCAACTCCAAAAGCACACACCCAGATTCAGGGCTAGAAATGAAAGGTCGGCCTGGATCTGAGGAAAAGACCTGAGTGACCAATTCAAGACCCCATTCCAAATCTGGCCGAACCAGACCCATCCCACGAGTCCTAAAAAAAACTCCCACCATCCCGCGGTGAACTCCTTCAAGCGAACTGGATGTGGCATGGAGTCTCCTTCTGACACTTAAAAAATGGGCTCACGACCACTTTCTTTTGGGTGACCCCATTTTTAAAGAGTCATGGACCAATGGAGACTCCAGGTACATGTCCATAGGCCGAGATGCTACACGCACCTTTCCTACTTTGAACATAGCAAGCGGCCTCCAGCTGCACGGACGTGGTTGGGCCCCCGCTTTACATGAGTTAGCGGGGATAGTATTGCATGAGCTCAAGAAGCGATTCAGAGCCATAGGGCAGTCGTAGAAGCCTGAGAGTGCTTCTTACTCAGCCAAAGTACTTGCTGGTGCCATAGGCGGGAATGAGTCGCAATGACCAAGGAAAACCATCCCTTGCGGTTTCCTTTGAGGGGACCCCCAAATTCATTCCCTCATTCCATACTTATCGCACCAGCAAGATGAACATCAGTTACCCGAGCCATTTTTTGCCGATTCTTGGAAAACCGACCCAAACAACTTGGAGAACATTCGACATGCTCACTTTAAGGGAAACAGAAAGTGACTCACCGTGGGTCCAAGCCAGTGCTAGATCATCTGCGGGTTGGTCAATCCCTCTCAAACTGCTTTTTTTTCCGCTGTTTCCTGGCTGATGAGTGCGGACCAACCATTCTGGAGGCTCCCTGACTGATCAGGATACTCCATCTGCAAATGGCTGTGGGTCAAAAATAAGTACCCAAAATGGAACCCTGGTAACTTGAACCAAGGACTAAAACCTGAAGTCCCCTGGCGCTTTACTAATGAGCCATACCCAAATGAATATTGTAGAGGAGGCTCCCGTTGTGCACCCCGACATGGGGTCCCCAAACAAGCTTCGGGTTCGGTTTCCCCCGGCTACATTCAGACAGCCCGACTGGAAGCCCCATAGAACTCAGGCAAGCAATTTGCATCTCTGTTGAACCAACATGGGATGGCAACCCGAACCCCAATGAGGACATAAACAAACGCGCATCCCTACCATGGAAAAGATACACATAGGATTGTGTTTCTAACAAACCCGTTGCTCGAACCGAACCAAAGATCTCGCCGAACTCGCGGATTTCCCTGGCGCCTGCGTCAGCGACTGCTCCACCACCGCCTTCAGACTTTTGAACCGGTCCTCGCAAATCCATCGATCGAAAGGGCCGAAGGGACCCGGCCCAAGTCGAAGCGCCCGCTTTGCAAACCCGGCGAACCCGGCGAACGGGGAGGTCTCTTTTTGCCACCTTTGTGTGGAAACTTGATCGACCCCCCTTCTTAGTGAAGGATTCCCTTGCTTAAGCGGTCGCCCATGTTCTCACAAAAGGTGGCAAAAAGACGCCCATGTGGGCGAAAAGAACACGGTGGGGTACTATAAATCCGCCTGAGATAATGATACACATAAGTATATCTAATCTTGTATTGTACTTTTGGTTCTGCTACGATGGTAAAGCTTCTCACAGGCCGTATCATCCCTATACAATGAGGCTTGTATGGTCCTCATAACGACATAGCATATTAGTTTACGGGTGCCATCAATTATACAGTTCTTTTTGCAGGGAGGGGGACAGTGTGCTGAACTCTGTGGAGGTCGGGATAACTGTAATACCACTGCAAGGCCCTCTCAAAAGACTCATTCATGGGAAGGTTATCACCGGACAACAATCATTGTGCTGAATCTCCATGGGGCTTGCACACCTGCCAGACCCCCAAAAAAAAACCGAACCACCCCGAAAACCACTCCTGCGCAGAAACCACCGAAACCGGGGCCCAGAAAAACCAGCCCTTGACGGATGCGCGCCCGATGGTCCGACGCCGCCACCAAAATCCCCCCCAAAAGGCCACTGGGGCGCGGGCGATAGTGTTGTGGGAGCCTCACTCTCACCACATGTTCCAACAGAATGCCTCATGGCCTGACGGTCTTTGATCTTTTGGCCGCTGTGTGCAAACAAAAAGCAGTGTGGCTGTGGGTAAAAACCCTGGAAACCCCTGGTGAACATCAACATAGATGCCCCATGGCCATGTGGGGATTCAGAGCTGCTGGGAAAATACACAAAGAAGAAGCCACATAAAGTGGACAAGTTCACTGAAACACGCTGTGAACCCTTGTCTTTCGCTGTTTGAGGTGCTCACCGACACCCAAACAAAACAACCTCACCCCAACGTATCTGGAAACAACAGGTTGACCTTTTGATCACTTTAGGAAACGGGCAACCAAATCCAAAAGGCCAAGCCGTTCAATGGCCGATACGTTTTGAGCCATGAACTCGTGTGCAGTTACGGCGTTTCTAGCACACGACTTGCACATCGGGCAGCGAACACCTTGACGCGTGCATGCTAGACCATCTGCTGTGTCAACATTGGATTGAGGAGGGGCGCTGCAAAACTTGTTTGCTGCTGTTGTTCTAGTGCGGAATGTTTTTTTGCCTCTAGGATTCATTCGATCAGTTTGTTCCACTGGATTACTCCGCCCCTTTTTTCTAGCGCCGCGCGTGTGTGAAATGAGCTCACTATAAGATAGAGGCCCTCTACTTGGGGACCTCTTACTTCTGGTTTTGGGACTATTACAACGCTTGAAAATTGAAATCACTACGATGATGCAGCCCATCTCCTGGTAGTTGGCGTTGTGCTGGATGGATTTCATCTCCTCAAGCATCTTCTCCAGCAACCTCATGGCATGCTTGCAGCACAGATGCTATGGCTCTGAATCAACATTTGTTGGGAGCGTTCATTTCTCGGTTTTGAAGGGAAACCAACACGCAAACCGCAAAGCTCCCAAAATTGACTGGCATGTCTCTTCAAAATTGAGTTCCCTTTGCAAGGACAAACACATACTTCTGCATTGATGCACTGTTCATTTGTTTACTTTTTGTAGTTATCAACATATCTATCTAACTTTTGCTGGTGGTCGAAATTATGTTGTTTGTACATTGTGTGCCACCTTCTGAGCTTCTGCCGCCTAAAGGCAATTCCAACAAGGGTCCCTAATGGGTTTGTCTCAAACATGGGGGAAACCAAAGATGACCGTTCTCCCTCTGGCTTCTCCCAAACAAGAAAATCAAGCCCAAAGGCCGAAAGAAGACAACCACCATGTTTTTGGGGGGTGACCCACCACCCCCGTGGGATTCGCGGCTCGTCCCCGCCCCCAAACAGCCGCGCGGAGACTCGGTTGCTTGCTGCTCCGCAGTGGCTGAATTCAGAACACCCCTAAAACTTGGCCAAAAGGTTATGCTATGCAGTCCCAACATCCCTTGGCAAAATGCACTTCAGGGATCTGCAGGGTACCCTTTTTGGGGTTGCTTCCAAGGGGAACCCAAAGTTTGGAGGTCCAAGTCCCTATTTGGACACATGCCCGGCAAGCAAGTGGTATGCGTGCCCCAGCCGATGTGCCCCCACCCTGCCCCAAACCCCACACCACCCAAACCCCTTTCACGTCCCTTGACTTCCCCACCCCTCAAGAATCTTTAATGATCACACCCTGGCAGAGTTATAGCTGGAATTTTCCCCCAAAAGAATCTGGATTCCCTCCAAAATAGGACACCACCCCAGGAAAGTGTTGGAATGGAAGGCGCCAAAGCTTGACAAACCCTGGCAGAGTGAACTGCGCCAAAGAGAAACACCTCCGAGTCAACCGAGCCACAGCTTCACCGCGCGGCCGTGCCGCATCTCCGCGGCCAGCTCCAGCGGCGCCTCCGCGGGGGTTCGACGGGATCCGTCCGCAAGCGCTTGGTTCCTGGAGTCTCCTTCTGACCCGCTAACAACGGTTGGTCATTACCCAAAACAAAAGGGTCATGGCCATGGACCCATTTTGTAAGGGTCAGAAGGAGACTCCAGGTAGAGGGGAATCAACTTGTTCAGGAGTTCTTTAGGTGCCGGAGTTCGTCCATCCGAGGCCGTTGATGTTCTGTGGAGGTCTGGGCCCTTGAATTGCGCCCAATTAGCTTGTTCTTGGACTTTGCAACAACCAACCAACCGACCAACCGACCAACCGACCAACCGACCAACCAACTGGTTGGTTTCGCCACATGGTGTGCTTTAAGCTCAAAGTTCCAGATATACTTGACTTAGGAAAATTGCGTGAGGAATGTAGCTGCTTAGCATGTGACATACGACTATTATTTCTATGTAATTATTTAGTGGTGAGCCAAGCCCTCATTGCTGGGGGGGGGGGGGGAAGGAACTGGCCAAAACAGTGCAGGATATAGGGGTGTATACCTTTTACAGCATCATACCTGTTACAGCATTTTAGGATCAGCCAATACCCGAGCTTGACTCACAACCTTCTCCTTGTCTGATAGGACATGCGGTGGGTGTCCATCCCGAGCGGGTACCATCTCAAGGTGTGGGGATACGAGTGGAGGGGAGGGGCAGCCGCTCGCCGCTCGCGACCATCTATATGTTAAGCGTGAATATTTGGTATAGTGTGCGCTTATGATCATATTTGTTGTATTATCAGTCTGTGTTGTTGCTTTATTGTTCAATGTATATATATATATATACATATTATACAATACATATAATATTGTACATGTCAATGTATATTTACCAAACAAAGCAGGATGTGAAAGGATGCATACTTCCCTGTCCCCGAACCGTCCCGATTCCGGGCTCCGGAGAAAAAAAGAAGAAGAAAAAAACGAGCCTTGCTCTCACCCGCATCCTTTATGTTCGGATCGAAGCGCTCCCGATTCACCAGCAGCGCCAAGAGAGTGCCTTTGCCGTGGCTGTGGGAAGAAAGCAATGGCTTTATCACTGCGAGGGGGGGTGCCTTGGCATCACAGACAGCAAGCTTGAAACCCAACATCGATATCAACCATAGCCATTGCCCAGCGCAGTGACGCGGCTACAAAAAGGAAAGCCTTTTTGGGCTGGGGAAAAGACATCTCGAAAGGTACCAGAGCTAAATTGTGGTTTAAAAGGAGACAACCCAGAAATTCATTGAGAACCCTACAAAATGCTCACTTGAAGATTCACAGAATCAGGGCACCTTGTTCTTGCTGGCTCTCAGCAGTGAATCTTTTGAGCGGCTTTAGGAAGAAACCTGAGGATGCCCTTGAAGGAAACCACCAGTGGGATGGTCGGTGGGCATTCCCTTGAGTCTCAACTTGCCCGATGCTTTTTGGCAGTCGCAACGTGGCCCCCAGCACCCCAGGAGGCTTCGCCCAAAACCCCAACCTTTCGACGGCCAGTTTCAATCAGATCTGACCTGTTGGCGTTCCCATGCTGGGGTTCCTATGTCCGATCTTTGCCCAAAGTTCATTGCCTCAAAGCGAGCCCTTCTATAGACTTCCTGACAAAATATATCCAATAGCCACCTGCTTTTCCGGGATTTGACAAAATCAACTGGCAGAGGCGGCTTCGTTTTTGGCTGACATGCATCCTTTAAGGGACGCTGTCCTTTGAACTAACATTGCATATGTATATATATATATATATATTTACTTACTTTGCAAGTCCTGGATGACCACCCCACGTGCTCAGTGGTTCATGACCGAATCCTATTTAGGGGATCTAAAACTGGAGTCGGAACGCCTTCTTTCTCCCCCCAACTTGTCACCGGGGTAGTGATTAATGACTGGGAGTTGCCAATGAGGAGTCTTCCTTGGGTCTTTCTTGCAACCACGTGCCTCACTTGCACAGCGCCCAGAAGCCATTTACTTAGGCACGGAATGAAAATTGGAATGACCCCCCCCAAAAAAACAACAACATCCATTTCCCATGGCTTCCTCTCTTCGGGAATCTCCAAACGGTCATTCCGTTTCTCATTATCTTCCCTCTGGTCCACTAACATGGAAATCAGGGGTCCCTTTTTCAGGAAAATGGTCTTCTCAGACCCCTCAGGGAGGTTCTCCGTTGGACTGGAATATACCTATCGCAGCGACCGCAAGTAACTCATGAACATCACCCCAAGCTCCTCACATGGCCATGGGTCAAAATTCAAAACGTACCCCCAGTGAACATCCCAATCCAACCACTAAAATAGGTTCTAACATGGGCGGTGAATTCACCTACCAACCAAAATAGTATCCCAAACGGTTTCGACCCACAGCCATGTGTGAAAGCTCTAATCTGGCTGTGGGTCAAAATGGGTAAAAATGGACCAAACCCTGCGGTCCCCCACACCCATACCCACATTACCAACCAAAATGGGATTATCCCCACTAAAATAGTTTCTAAAATGGGCGGTGAATTCACCAATCCCCCAAAATGGGATCCCATTCATTGGTTTTGACAGCCATATTTTCCCCTGGCAAACCCCCCTCCCCGGCAAGCCACTGCGCGGAAAACCCCCCCCCCCCCCCGGCAAACCCATTGGTTTCGACCCACGTCGCCCCGAGCGAGTTGATCGTCGATCCGAGGCGCCGGTCTCTTTGGGCACCTCGTTGCGCGAGCCGTTGGGCCCCGTCCCGGAGGAGATGTTGGCGAGGTCCAGCACCTCCTGCTCCTCGCAGAGAACGCGACAGTTGGCCGGTTGGGCCCACAGCGGAAGAAACCACTTGTAGACAACAACGCCTTTGGATTTGGTGGATTGGATGGATGGTTGGATGGATGGTTGGTTGGTTGCTTGGATGGTTGGTTCTGGATTCTACCTGGCTAAGTTCTAGCTAGGGGATTGTACCTCATTTATGGGACTCCCGGCATATGCAATGCAAGTTGTGCAAGGGTATCATTCTACATGGTCAAATGCCAGTTTGCCAGAGGACATTTGAAGGCGTCTGGCTTGTGGGGGATTCAACTGAGTAAATCAAATAATGATAATTACCCGTCTTACGGATTCTACCTGTATTCTACTTGGCTAAACCTTGACTGGTCATTTGAGTGAAGATTATTTCTTAAGTCGAAGGCTCAGGACACTGCTCAAAGGAAACAAACATTTGAACCAACTCGTTCAGCAGGCCCGCGGGCTTGGTCTGAACGAGCTCCCTTTGCTTTACCTGAGTGAAAGGGCTTCTGGTTAATACAATTGTTCTCAACCTTACGGAAACCATCCCACAAGGAATCCTGACATATTCACGTCCATGGACCCGGTAAACAATTTTGTTAAAACCAAATTATGCAACCGACCGGAATCTTAGCAGACAGAAAAACACGATATCCAACACCTAGTGATTCCAGTTGGCCGTATAGGCAATCAAATTGAAAACATTCCGATTCCAATTTTGTTTGCTTGTACACAACCAGAAAAGGAAAACACACGCACACACACACACACAACACACACACACAAAACAACACACAACGCACGACACACACACACACACAGCACAACGCACAACGCACAATACACACACACACACACTTGAACTTGTCTTTCAGCAGCCCCAGCCCGAGTTCACTACACCGACCAGCCAGACAAGTGCCTACCCATTTCAGCTTACCGACATCCACTAGGTCCTCCAGTAGAGAGGTTCGAAGTCTATTTTGGTAGGGGAACCCTCCCCCGAAAAAGAAACGGTAAAAAAGGGCACCTAGCTGGGGGACCTAGTTAAACATATATGGCTGTCGTGAATGGGGCATGAAGCCCTATCTAAACCTGTGCAACCCATCGAGTTCGAACCAAACTAAGCGCGACATCCACGTGGCTTCGCGTGTGGATGGCGCCTCCACGCCATGCACCGCCAGCAGATGCAGCACCGTGTGGCGCTTCGAGCAGGCGACGTCCACGTGCCTGGCGCGGCGAGCGCAAAGCGAGCGGAAAGCGAGCTTCGAGGGGCGGCTGGGGGCTGGGGTCGAAAGGGAAACCCAACGGAAGTGAGAACCGTTGGGATGTGTTTATCTATCTATTATATTTTGTTTTTATTATTACTAGTTTTCTTTTTTTTTGGGGGGGTGTTCTTTTTCTTGTTGATCTTGTTGGGCTTGAAGTTCCGTCTTGTTGAGCTCTTGTGGAGCTTGTTGGAGGGTACACCTTTGGCTTGCTTTGAAGGGAAACCCACAGGCTGTTTGGATGGTTCCTCTAGTTGCCGTGGCATTTGTTGGGGCGCTGGACACCTTGGGTTGGCATCCCTTGTGGGTTGTTGCGACCAGAAAAGGTTCAAACTATTTGGGTCTCCACTACATGCAGGTATAAGGGCACAAACAAACAGAATCGGGTAGTGGGCGACGTCAAGAGTTTGCTTAGTTGGTTCAGGGCTCGGGGAGGGGGGGCTGCTGTGCTACCCTGCACCCAATCGAAGTTGAAGAGCACCTCAAAAGGGCCCTTTTCAAAAATATGTGTTGTCTTTCTTTGCTCTGGTTACAACTTTCAATCTTTGGGGTTCGGAAAGGCACTTGGTGAAACAAAGGCCCACCCTCCCCCACCCCCCGCCCACCGCCCACCCCCCGCCCACCCCCCGCCCGCTTCCCCGAAACGACCGAAACCTCGGCGCATCGGAACGCCCCCGGCCTGGGGCCCCAGTCCTTGATCCACTCCAAAAGCTGCCCGCCGATGCGCTTCATGCGCTCCTTGTCCTTACCGGGCTGGTCTTGTGCCCGGTTTTGCAGTCATCTAACATGGTGGGGGGGGGAAGGAAATACGAAGGAGCTATGGAGGGACTAAAAGGGAAAATAAGGGAATATCATGCAAAACTGCTCTGAAGATAAATGAAGTTTGAAAATTTGAAGGGCCAATGAAGAGCATATAGAGTTACAGGCACTCCTCAGAATCCAAAGGCACTCCGTTTTGTTGCACAACCAAAAACTGCCCAATTGGTCAGTGGGATCGAGAAACATCGCGCGTGCTTCCGGAGTCGAAGGGGGCGAGAGATGGCACCTGCCCTGAAACTATCCCGAGGCTGGGACTGTTGTTTCTCTTATTGCAATTTAAAAACCCAAAGGACACCATGATTACAGTTTCCTTTACAATTTGTTGAAAAATAGTGGTCCTTTTGCCGTACCCCTTGTTTAGCTAGCCATTTGGGAGAACACCATCTCCCCACTGCACAGGTTTCACCGCTTGCCGGCTGTCCTTCTACCGAATCCTTTCTCTGTGAACAAGTTCATATCTCGAAGAGGAAACGCACTCATCTTCAGGCGGCTTTAGTAGACATTTGACCAAGCTGGTCTGTACTAACACCCCAACAGGCGCGTCTCAAAATAGGAAATTGGATCCAAACGAAGCGACACCTACAGGGTGTTCTCTCAATTCCCCCGAAGCGCATCCTCGAACAGGGTTCTTCGAAGACATCCACCAATAACCTGATTCACAAAGACACCTTCCAAATCAGCCGAAAAATATGATACTCATGGATAAATGTATCTCACTCTCATGAACCTCCACGAGGCTGGGGGGGGGGGCTATCGCTGGATAAGCCTGGGAGAAGCCTAGATAAGCCCCTTAGAAGGCCTCATGAAGGGTGACACGCCCTCTCGGTCCAATTCCTACTGACAGCCTCAACATGCCCTCAACACTTGGCTGGTCAGAAAAAGCACCTGCAACAAGTTGTCCGGTGTTCACTTTGTGCTCGTTGGGGACATTGTCATCTTCCACTACGTTGAAAGGTTAGCTTGGTCATACCAGAGAACAACAACAAAACAACACACAGGTGTCACAGGATTCCTTACAAGATACTAGTACCTCCAAGAACCACCTGCTTTACAAGAATTCGGATCCTCTACATCAGCTGGCCTCACCCAATCCTGTAGATCAACTGGCCTTTTGGGGGGTGTTCTTCCCTGGCCAACATTTGTAGCTCTCTCTCTCTCTCGTCCTCAAAGCTGTGCAAGTCCCCCATCTCCGTGCCTCAGGTCGCACCCCAAAGTGCCGCCCAACAAGCCATGCAATGACGCTGACTGAGCAACAAGATGCCTGATTCTCAGGCGTTCTTTTTTGCTTCCATTCCTTACCATCGCTTGTTGAAAAAGGCGTGTTAGGTTTTGGCGTGTTGTTGTTTCTGGGAAGGATCCCTGGGTTCAGAATGGGGCTCTCAGCCCCCCTAACAAATGCTTTCCGACTAGGACCAACCCAAGGCTTTGTCCATGGCCTGAAAACAACGGCCAGAACTATGGGAAGCAAACCCCCTTTGCGCTTTTTCCTCTGACCCAAATTGGGAACCCTAAAGACCCCAAAACACCAACTCTTTAGCGCCGACAACTTGGAAACGCCTGAAACAGGATAAAATCCCATACCCTGAAGCAAGACCTGAATAAACCCCCGAAACAATACGGGCGATTCGCGTATGTTTCACCGTAAGGCGATGTCCAGAACATGCTGGCCCAGATTGTTGTTTTCTTTTCACAAACTATAATTTCAGACTTTGCCTAAGTCATAGTCTACCCGGAAAAAGACATGGGTCTGTATCCAAATAGGGGAACTAACAAAAATGTGGTTGTCCTTGGGAGCTTCCTCCAATGTGGGTGGACATGAACCTCCACCTAGTCTCCACCAAAGACTCCGGAACCGTTAAAATTCACACCCATTTGGTTTGTCCCCTTTTTGAGGATAAACCTTCTCGGGGTGGTGTCTTAAAGGGAAACCAAATGGAAAGCCGCAGCCATGTTTGGGGCTATGGCTCCATTTTAAAGAGCAGACCGTGCTTTTTCTCGCCGCGCGGCACCACTGCTGGAAGGTCTCGAAGAGAAGCTTCGGGTAAAACGCCGAACCCCCTGGCGAGCTCATCGACCGCTAAACTGGAGACATGGAAACCTCCTGAAAAGAATGGCACAATGTCCGAGCCCAAAAATTGGTGAGGGCCAAAACGAGCTTGATTATGACTCTCTTAGGGATCCTGCAGAAAACCACCAAGCAAGGGGGACACCCGCTGTTGAAAAGGCGTGAGCAAAGGAACCAATGTAGGTGAAAGGTCACAAGTGAGGCTTCGATTCCCACTTCTTTGTGGCGGCTGTTTCAGGTTGAAGGGTGTTGGCGTAGACTGCACAAACAAATACCTGGAGTATGATGATATATGGGCAACGCTCAAAGTGGAATCACCCATGATTCATGTCGTTTGCCTGTCATTATTCAAAGCATCAGGGAGCAGTCAGTTTGAAATACCGTTGTTTTGTCTTCTTCTCTTTTTCCACGTCGCTTTCCGAGAATCTGGCTCTTTTCTTGACCGCCCTTTTTGATTGAGGCCGGCCACCCAACCCCATGATGGGACCCCACGGCAGCAAAGCCCCAAGTGACATATACAGAGTATAGAGATTGTTCAAAATAAGGTGCCTGGAAACTTGTCTGCCTTTCGCCGTTCTGTTGCTGTTAGCCCTTTTCGAATAATCATATATAGGTCTGAGCAAATCACTATCATTCACAAACTCGAAATTAGGAATCGCAACCCCCATAGTCAGGTACCACAGTCGAAATGCCGGCAAAGCTCGATGATGGTCCCTTCCAGGTATGTGTCAAACTAGCCGGACCCCCAGAAACCCGCGATGTTCCCTGTATGTTTCCCTGTACCCGGAGTCTCCATGACCCTTCAAAAAAGAAAATCCATGACCCCTTTTTGGGTAATGATCCCATTTTTAAAGGTCATGGAGACTCCAGGTACACCAATCTGGGTACCCCCGTTGAACCCCAATGGCTCGGTCCGACGCTCCGAGCCGCTCCGCTCCGGACTCCGCTATCCGGCCTTCCTGGGGAGCAGAGACGCCCCGCTTCTTGGGGATGTAGTAGTCCAGCGGAATTTTGCTGTGGCAGTCCTGACCGAAGACCAAGGGGGTCTGTACTCGGTTGCGAAATTTGCTCCCCTGCTAAAAGTGAAGCAAAAAGTTAAAGTCCTTACATCCAAGCAAAATGCACCAAAGTGTACTTCAGGGATCTTCAGGGTACCCTTTTTTGGGGTTGGTTCGAAGGGAAACCCGACGGGAAACTACCTGTTTGGAGGTCCAAGTCCCTATTTGGACACATGCCCAGCAAGCAAGTGATATGCGTGCCCCAGCCGATGTACCCCCGCCCCAGACTTCCCCAACCTTAAGTCAAGCTGGCAGGGTGTACCCCAAAGGAATCTGGATTCCCAAACACAGAACCAATCGCCACAAATGAACTAACAAACTACATAAACACACAAACCAACACCTACACAGTCAAACAACACACGCATACCAGAGACATAAATCATTTTGAGCTCAATGTCATGCGAAGCTCTTCCCCAGAACATGTGGAAGCCAAACAGGCAAGTACCAACGTCGCTCCAATTGCTTTGGAAGACTCTAAACGAGTTCTAACGCATGAGTTCCAGCATGCACCATGCATGAGTGTCCATTGTTGCAAGCTACAACCTCCAAAAAACAGAAGTGCCACACTCTGCCACACCTCATATATCCTATGTCGGTTGGTCAAAAAGGTTCAAACTTTGTTTGTGCCACTACCCAAAAAACTAAAAAAAATCCCGGAAAACAGGAGTAAGGGCCCTGCGAATGTTTCCAAGCGCAACTCTTGCAAGGAGAGCCCTTCAACTCTCACCCCTGTTTGCTTGGAGCAACCGAATCATTCACTTCTGGGGCACTGCCCCCATTTGTATCCGTCAACTGGTTTTACATCCCGAGTCAGCAGCCAAGGCTAAAAGAATCTAAACGACAATACTCCCCCGCAGAGTAACTAGCACCGAATCCAGAACTCCGTCCGTTTTAGCGGCATCTCCTTTTGGGGGCCGCATTCTTGCGTACGATGCTATTTTTTCAGGGAGAAGCACCGCACAAAACATCAAAAAAAACCTCAGCGAAACAACACATGCATCAATCAACCGAAGGCACACATCACGACCAGCTCAAAAAATCATAAGCTCATAATTCATATTCATGATTGACCAAGGGTGCCCTTCGTAAAGCGCGGCGTTCAAGGGAGGAACATGAAACAGGGTTGCTCCAAAGAAAAACATGGGTCGCTACAGGAAGACTAAAGGCAAGTGGCCACTTGGGTGTCTTGTTTGGGGGTTCCGCTTTTTTTCCGGTTGGTTTCAACAGAAAAACCAAAGGGAAAACAACGAAGCCGCGGGGTTCCCGACTTTGAGACACGGGTTTCCGTTCTGTTTGCTTGTCACAGCCCGCTCCGCGAGCCCGATCTGTTCCCGATGCTCTCTGAGCCTCGCTTGGGCTCGAGGGGCTTAAGGAGCCCAGAGAACAGATACCACTGTAGCAGGCAACCAGCCATTCGGCTTTTGGCTTTGAAAAGGCGGGTTCCCATTTCCCTACACAAGTAAATGGATCCAGTGGGGAGAAGGTGCAAGTCCCAACCTCTAAACCACCAACTTTGGTTAAATGGATCCACTGGGGAGAAGTGCAACTCCCAATCTAAATCGTACCAACTTAAGTTCCGAATCGATTCGGCGCCTGGATCAGGCAGTGTCTCTTCATGTCATCGGGGTAGGTTTCGAAGAGCCACTGGCCGAGCTGATGGAAGTTATCCTGAGGACTTCGCCGGGAATCCAAAGGGCTGTGCCTCGCTTTTTGGTTGGGTGATACCCTTTTTCGGGATGGATGAAAAGAACACCAAAGGAACACCACTTTCTTTCAGGCCTCCTATTTAGACACATACCGAAATATGCCGTTTCCCTAAGACAACCGGAATAGTAAAATGGTGTGATGCGGGTTTGTCCACCAAAGCCCCGCCAACGGTTCACACAAACAAGAATATGGGTAAGGAGTCGACACCCGAAACCCAATAAGAAATAAGGTCAAAATATGCCAGACAATAGGACGATAACACAGTAACCGTGCTTTTGCGGGAAATTTAGTCCCCCATAGCCCTATCAAAATGGGAATAGACTGCTGAACATGTTCGACCATCCAATCCCCTTCCCCAAAATAAAACAGGAAAGGGGACCCGCTAGGCTTGTTCAATTCCTTCAAGAAGGGTCCCAAACCGCTTATTGTTTCTTGAAGGCTTGATTCCTTCGATGTCAACTTCCAGGACAGCTCTGGTCAAGGGTGGTAGATCAGGCGTAATCAGAGACAACCAACAAAACAGGCTTCTCTTTTACTGCCATTCGGGTCACTACTGTTTTTTGGGTCTGGTTTTCAGAAGGTTTTGGAGTCAAACGAACGGCGATCTGTTCAACCCGAAGGGGTCCGATTCCCATCGCCATCGAACGCATCCCATGAAACCCCCATGGGCCCATCAATTACCTCGAATCAATGCATGGGCTTCCCACCGAATTCAACTCGAATTCAGGGCTGTGGGAAATTTGACCACTTCTGTGATACAAAAAGAAAGGGCTTCCAACAGACTAACCGTTGTTAGATGGGGAATATGTTTCCCTAAAAAGGGCTTTTCAAAGACGAAGGCCGCCTTTTTCCTGGGGAGATCTTCCCAAAGACAATTACCCCCCTTTTTGTTTGGGGGGCAATTTTTGCCTTGTACAGAAGCGGGGAGTTAAAAAACAACCCCAAGCTTCTGATAACCCCCCTCCCCCCTCCCCCAGTGATCCCCAGTGGTGGAACGTTCAGTGATCCCTGGTTGAGTTTTCGCGGTCCTGCACCGAGTAGTGCAGCGGGGACTTCTTGGAGGGTTCCAAGGACTTGAAGGCCACGTCTCCGTCCTTCAGCGAGTTGGGCACCGCCTCGCGAGTCACGCGTCGAGGCGAGGCGAGAAAGCCACGTCTTTTGGGGGGACCTGGAAGCCAAGCACCAGAAGGGTAGCCTCAAAGGTCACACAGGTCCCAAACACAAGTGCGAAATAGACACACAAACAACACAAACAAGAAGGTCAAAGACGCAAACACAAACAACACAAACAGACACACAAATAGGTATGCATGCACAACAGGAACACACACACACACACACAAGGACACACAAAACACACACCAAACACACACACACCAAAAAAAAACACACACACACACATAGCCCTGAATCGTGCTTCGGTCGGTCTGGAGCCACCAAAAGAACAGCAACCATTTTGAAAGCTTCCCTGAACCTGTCCAATACTGATCAACACCGTGCTTTGTTGGTAGTTCTGTTGTGGCTGTTCTGTTTCAACAATGTGAGCGGATGGGTTTCAAAGTGTGTCTGCGTGTTTGCCCGTGTGTGTGTGTCTTCGCACTCCACTTTGGGGGCCCCTGCGACGCGCGCACCCCCCGCCCCCAACAGACTCTCCTTAAGGAAGACAAACATAGATCAAGACTGGAGGTGTCTTTGGGGGAGTGGTGTGTTTTGTGGTTTGGTGACGTATTGGCCTTGCTTGGTCTTATTACGGCTTATCAACCCTCAACCTTTGGGGGGGGGGGGAGTCGGATCCCTAATTATGCAAAAACGGGCTTACATGGGAAAGGTGGCTGGCTGGTTTCAGAAGAACTGCAGCAAGCCTCATGCAGAAAGCTAAAGAGTTGGTGAAGCCAAGGACCCTTCGCAAGGCATGAGCATAAGGCAAAGTAAGTTTGGAGAGGGGTCTTGGGGATGGCGAAAGGATCCCTGAAGTGCTCCCTGGATCAAGTGATTGACGGTGCAACTGCTTGCGAGTTGAGAAAGCAAGGAACCACTCAGTGACAAACAGTGACAGCCCGTGCAAGCAAACGCGCATAATGATGATGTTGCAGCACCAAACACGGACAGGTCGTGAATTGCATCCTCTGATCCGAGCGAGGTACTGTCGTTTATTCATCCTGGGCTTCCATCAGAAGTAGACCTCAAAGACCTCTCAAGTCATCCACACGTCGCCTCGTCCCCCTTATGTGGTTCCACTTGGCAGGCTTCTACGCATAGGTCGCTTCCCACAGCTTGGTGATTCTCCCCGCAAAAAAGCTCCTCTCATACTGGACTCATACTCGCCTGCAAGCTTCCATCGAACCCGAACCGGGGTCGGTCCATGACGAGATGCTTCTACAAATGGATTTCAGTTTTGGGGAGCTCCTTGGTGAATCTACGGCGGAGAAATTGAAACATCTGCAATAGGGAATCCCGAAACAAGCTTGTATTTTGAGCTTGAATTGGTGTGTTTTCTTACAAACAAGTGGTCAGTTCGGGTCCACAATCGGTCTTCCCCTAAACCAAAACCACATCAGGTTGCAGATCCGCTTTCGGCGGACGCACCTTGACCAAATTCTTGCACATCTCCAGGTTGTTGCTGTTGCTGGCCATCCGAAACAGTTGCCAGAAGTAGTCCTTGAACTCATCAACACTCACCTCAGTGCCCCAAAATCAAGTGAGGCTCTAGGTTCTGTATAGGCTTACTATAATCTTCATGGAAACGGATAGTCGACCCCCCTGCTAAAATTGACACTGCGGGGTTTGAGTGCTGCTCACCTGAGCGCGAGGCAAGGCCACACACGGCCAGTGGCGCTTGGCAGAGCTTTGCCTTTGACGCTTTTGGTTCGAAATGAGACTGCCATTCGAGCGGCATTCAGTGCATCAGCATTGACCTGACTCTTGCAGGGTAAAAAGGTTGCGGGCATTGCCCTAGGGCAAGTACTTCAAAGGTTCGAAAGAAGCCGGACAGTTGACCGAGTGTTGCAGTACAAGCAAAGACAGCAATTCCCAGACCTCCAGTGGCCACGGGAAAAAGGGCGCCGTCTATGTTGATTTCAGAGGAGTCTCCCTCCGAAACAACACAAAAACCACACTCGTGGTCTAGGATTGTTTCCATTCAAAGCCAAGCGATTTCTTTCTGTGACAACTTTGGCCTTCAGGCCAAGGGGCCTAAGTGGATGGTGCTTGCCTGCATGGTTTGCTTCGTGGGGCCACCTCCATCGCCAGAATAGCTGAGCCCCAGATGAATCTACGAGCTCGCGGACTCCGCTCACAGGACTCCAACTTGTGGCAGGAATCTGAAACAGTCTCCAACAGCCAAGATGGAAGAGTGCTCGCTTGATGGCATGCTAAGTAAGAACATTTTAGCATGCCAATCGGTTGGTTCCCGTTTTAGATGGAGGGGGTGATTCGTTGCAAGAGGATCGAACAAGTTGTATGGTCATCCGGATGAATCCAAAGTTGGCCTTCATGGCAACTGGGTGGTTGCATGGGGGTTGCTGGGTGTACGTCCGTCACCAAATCACGAAGAAGGCTGAGTCGGAAGAACTCCCGCCCCCAAAGCCAAGGCACATCCTGGGTCTTCTTGGAGAACTCCCGAATCTTTTGGTTCAAAATGCTCATGGGCTCCACCTGCTCCACCTGTCGCGCCCACTGCTCACCAGTGGCTAAAAGAACCCTGGAAAGAGAGCCCCTCCCAAAGGATCCCTCAAAACATGAGGTGTTTTTTTTGTTGGGGTCCTATGTTCAGAACAAGACAGCCAACAAACAAACCAACAAACAAACAAACAAACAAACAAACAAACAAACAAACAACAAACAACAAACAAAATGAATAATTGGCTGGCTTCCTATTTTACTCTCTGTGCTAAAATCTCCGTCTGGGTTGCTCGTCCTTAGGAACCAGCCCAACACAACGGATGGCACCCTTAAGACGAGGGTATTACCTGCTCCATGACCAAACCACGGTTGCTTTCTGCTCCCCTGCTAAAAGCTTAACTTTTAGTGGTTTAATGGAAAACTAATTGAAAGGGGGGGGGGGCCACCTTTTCCGCCCAAATGAACAACAAAACGCCGCGGCCGATCATGTTTGTCCACCCGCAAATCCGCTCCCCTGTTAATAAATCCTAGTATGACATCTCTTTGTTCAGGGCGAAAAACAACATGTTGCCCCTTTGCTTTAAATATACTGAACCAATACTAAGCTTCTGACAGCCCTTACTATAAGGGCAGGGGATCATCTGCGCACACAAATCTGGATCATCTGTACACACAGGCTTTCCTCACTTATTGCGCCATGCACTCTGGATCATCTGCGCACACAAGGTTTCTGTCATCTGGCTCATCTGTACACACACACACTTTTGGCAGGGTGGGGGGGTGGGGGGGGGGGATTGGTAAGCACACCCGCTCAAGTGCGCCCGCTCAGCACTGTGGGGGGGGGGGGGTGGTGGGGGGGAGGGGGGAATGGTAAGCACACCCGCTCAAGTGCACCCGCTCAGCGCTGTTTCCACGCATGCGGAAGAGTAGCCCGAAGGGGTGGGGGGTGGGTGGGGAGGCGGGGGAATGGTAAGCACATGCCTGCCACCTAATAAGCATACCCGCTCACGTGCAACAGATGGGGTGCGGTATTGGGGAAGGGTGGGGTGGGGGTGGGGGCTGGGGCGGGGCGGGGTGGGGCACACCCGCTCACGCGCGTCCGCCTAGCGCTGCATCCACGCTTACCACCTAATAAGCACACCCGCTCACGCGCGCCCGCCCAGCGCTGCACGCATGCCTGCCACCTGATAAGCACGCCCACTCACGTGCAACACATGCCTGCCGCCTTAATGAGCGCCTGCTCAGGGTGGGCTGGGCTGGGGTCAGGCTTTGGGGAGGTTGGGGTGGGGTGGGGCACACCCGCTCACACACGCCCGCCCAGCACTGCGCACATGCCTGCCACCTAGCAAGCGCACCCGCTCACGCGTAACAGATGGGTGGGGTATTGGGGAGGGGGGGTGGGGTGGGGGTGGGGGGGTGGGGGTTGGGTCCGGGGTGGGGCACCTGCTCACGCGCGCTCGCGCAGCACTGCATTCACGCCTCCCACCTAAAAAGCGCACCCGCTCACGTGCACCCGCCCAGCACTGCGTGCATGCCTGCTACCTAGCGCACACCCGCTCGCGCGCAACAGACGGGGTGGGGTCTTGGGGAGGGCTTGTGCATAGCAGTAAGCACTGCGTGTACAAACGATCCGGGGCAAAAAAGGCCCGCGTGCAGAGACGATCCGGTCCCGTGTGTACAGACGATCCGAATTCCGCGTGTACAGACGATGCACTGACCTTACTATAAGGGTACTTTCAGCACTTTCCTTCCTTTTACTGTAAACTCAAATTGTAAGCTGCAATCTTGATTTCGCCCTGTAAATTCAAATTCAATCTTTCAAAAGTGGTTTGAGCAATTTCATTCAAATTCCTTACTCGGCAAATGACGATGTTTCATGGTTTTTGTGCCCGGCAAAGGGGGTACCCCATTTGGACGAGGACCGTAGTGGTACAGTACCACAGAAACAAAATGTGTTCCCCACATATTAATGTGTGGGGGTGGGGGTGGGGGTGGGGGGCGGCGATTTTTCGAATAGGGGGCAGGGAGGAAAAAACAAATAAAAAAACAAGCAAACACAATCCAAGAAGCAAACCTGGCCGCGGTCTGGTGATATCCAAATTCCATCATCTGCAAATTCGAGGTTACCCAGCAACCCCCCATCCAGGTCGCATGTATCTTTACTTGATCAGCTCGCTGTTGTCTGGGGGCAAGCCCGAACCTTGCTTGTGCCCACTAATGAGCAACGTGCCTAATACTTAATTTGGGAAGCTACCCCCATTCATGTCCTCCCGGAATAAGCCAAAGACTAGCAGTCATGGTATCAGTTGAGCTAATCTGAGTACCTAGCTTGGGAAGAGTTCGACGCCGTTCCGCCAGCTTTCCCACCAGGGTGGGGCAAAATTGTTTAAACAGCCAACCCTGGCCCCTTTTTAGAGGAAACTACAAGGAGGTTGTTTGAACAAGTGCCGGACAACTTCCGCGAATGCTGAGGTTGTCTGCGGACAGCAAAAACAAGTTGACCAAGGGTTCTTTAAACAAGTGCCTGAAGTCTCCTTCTGACCCAAAAATAAATGGGTCCATGACCAACCATTATTTTGGGGGGGCTGACCAACCATTTTTATTTTGGGTCCTTGAGACGCCAGGTGGTTCAGCCGCTTGCTACAAAGCTGATGGCCCAACCTCCCATCGAATGCGAGGCGTTTAAAACGGAGCGGACCTCGCCCTCCTTCCTCCTCCTGGCGCGAGTGGCAAGACCCAGCCATCGTCTTGGCCGCCGCATGGTTTACAAACCTACGTGGGGTCCAAATGGGCGCTAAAAATGAGGGAGGGGGGGACAAATAGGGGTTCTAAGTCATAAGTGGTTTGTAAAGAACAACCGGCAAGGACAGACTAGACTCTTCCCACCAAAGGTTTGATGACCTTCCCTCCTCACCTCAAAGAAAGTGATGAACTCATGGCATACCAAATCATTTTCCAGCCAACTCCAATCAACATTTGGTACAAGCACTTAGAGGCTGCGCTTGGGAGTGCCCTTTGTGTAAGCTGACTTGGGCATATTTTTACGCGAGGATATGGGAGCTATGGGCTCTGGGCGGGTTTCAGGAAGATTTCTGGGAGACTCCGGATCCAGCCCAAGTACGGGTGCTGTTCCTTTGGTTTCCCTTGAACAAACCAACATGGGCATCCTCGAAGGAGCTGTTTTGCTCTGACAAAGCATCACTCTCCGCTCCTTTCGCTCCCATTTGTCCAAACAAGACATGGGCAAAAAGAGAAGGACACATAGATGGAGAAAAGGGAAGGAAAAAGATCTACAGAATTAATATTTATCGCACAAAGACACAGGACACTTATTTTTGGTGCAGAAATCCTCTTTTCAAGGGGTTCCAACGGGATTTTTCCACCTCAAAGCCGTTCAAATCCCATTGCTGCCTTTTGAAGTGCTGACTGTTTGGAGGCAGCCACCAAGAGCAAGCACCAGCAAAAAGTTCGAATGTTTGGAACTCTCTCTCTCTCTCTCTATCGCAATCTCTGCCCTTGATCTCTTCTAGGGGGCTTGCCTGATGTTGAACCAGAAGAAAAGGAACCACTTTCGAGTGGATTGTGCTAAACAGAGGGCTTCGCAATCCCTAATCTGTATTGGAACACCACAAGAAAAACACTACCATCCGGCATATAGGATTAAGGATCCAGTTTGAACAACCCGGGTAAACGGCAGCTCAAAGGAAACACTCCCCAAAAATAATTTTGAGAACTCATCAACTAGGTCCTCCAGTAGAGAGATTAGAATAAGGGTACCCTTTGTTTTCTGTAGGGGAAACCCTCCCCCAAGAAAGGGTAAAGGGGTACTACTGGGACCTAGTCAAAATGCAACTTCTTTGAGTCACCCGGCTAAACCCAAACCTTTCCCGAAGAAATCTCCGTCTTCCTCGGATTCGCTTAAAGGGACATCCGCCTCCGGGCGCACATCTTGGTGATGGACTGCCAGCCTCGACAGGAAAGGCCGGGAAAGTCACGGCCGACCAAAAAACAAGCAACGGGAGGAACAAAGTCAAACCGCCAAACCTCCAACCAAGGAGAAACTGATCGAAGTGCTTGCAAAACAACATGGGCCCAAAATTCGAGGAAGGACAAACCGCCAAGCCTCCAAACAAACTCAAACCGCCAAATCTCCAAAACATAATCTCCTCCCCCAATTAATGAATGACCCCCATTAATAATAAATGCAAATCCGGGGCCCGAGACCAGATTTCCACTCCGCACAATTGATTTTTAATTGCGCCAATACTAAACCAATACTAAAGTCTTGGAATCCTTATTAGGGGGCACTTTTAACAAGCTTCCAGCCCCACTTTTAAGCTGCGACTGTCTCTCCCCCATACATGCTGGCTAACCTGCCTGGCTGCCAACAAACAACCAGTAAACTGAAAAACAAATAGAATGACACATGAAATTTCCTTATTAAAACGCTTACTCGCGGACCTTACAATTCAATCCATTTCCTCCAAATCCTACGCGAACCCTCACATTGTTGGAAAAGCAAAAAAACCCAACCCCGAAAACCCCAATTAAAAAAAATAATCTATTTTTGGGAGGATTTATTTATAATAGGGGGGGGGGCGTATTTATTAATAGGGGGAAGAGATTAGAAGGCTTGCAAAACAACATGGGCCTAAAATCCGAGGAAGGACAAACCGCCAAGCCTCCAAACAAACTCAAACCGCCAAATCTCCAAAACATAGAAGGCTTGCAAAACAACATGGGCCCGAAATCCGAGGAAGGACAAACCGCCAAGCCTCCAAACAAACTCAAACCGCCAAATCTCCAAAACATAGAAGGCTTGCAAAACAACATGGGCCCGAAATTTCCGAGGTTACACTTCCCCCATGACGAAAAAATGGCAGGGAATGCTTGTTTTGCCACATCCCCAGCGCCTCGATTGTCTCGTTTGCCGAGCGGCAGCACGGGCAGAAGCAGCGAACCCAGGGGGACACGTCCCTCAAGGAGGCCAAACGGTCCAAGAGTTCGTACTGGCTGGTCTTCTCCTCCCACCTCGTGAGGTCGAGATAACAATCATCATGTCTCAAGTCAAGTGCTCCTTTGAGGGTTAGTGAACCAGTTTATGCTGACAAATCAGGCGCACAAATAAGTGAAATGGGTATGTGTCGAAACACCTCACCCTGCGATGCATTCCAGACAAAACAAATAGACATCAGGGTATATCCCCAGATCAGCCGCAAAAATAGGTCAACTGGGTATGTGTTAGAGAGAAAAAAGAAAAAAAAAAAGAAACCAAGCGTTGCCCGAGTCGCTGATTGGGTGACCAGGCCTCCAGATCCCACGAGAAAGAAAAGAGACCCGCCTCTGGGTAGCCGCTTTACAAGGGACCCGCCAAGGAAACGGGCACCGCTGGATGTATGTGTTTCTTCCAAGATGTAGCTTCACCCAACTCAAAGGGCACGACATGCCGACAAACAAAAGACCTTGAATTCTCGGTGGGGGTTGCGAACACAAACCCAGCCTAAGCTGCCTTTTTATTCTGGACACCATAGTTAAAAAGGTTGAAAGCCTTCATTACGTTGCGCTTGGTCAACGTTCAACAAATAGGTCTTGTGTACTTCCCTTCTACCATCCTGACATAGACCAGCGCAAAGGTATATATCATCTGGCCAGTTCATACACATCTCTATATTTTCAACCACCAAACCCCCGGGAACCAACGGCCAAGTCATCCGCGAGCTCCTTTTTTGCCCCTGACCGGTGAGCTCGGCACGGGCTAGGCTTCGTCCGAGGCGCTCGAAGCGCTGCTGCACCCAGAGGTCCGGGGGGCCGCAGGTCTTCAGGATCTCGTGGATGGTGCTCTCCACCTCCTCGCTCGTTTTTGGGGGGGGTGGGGCTGGCAGGGGGGGGGGGAGGAGGGACGGGGGGGGGAGGGTGGGGAGGAGGGGGGGTGGTCAAGGTGTTTTTGGGAACGGAAAAGAAGAAACGAGATCTATATAGCTTCAACATCATAGAGGTGTTTTTTGCGTAAGTTGCTGCTTTCTTAGGCAATTATTCCTTAACAATTGTTTTCATCCTTCCAATGTCTCTCTAAATATAAGATAACCCTAAACTGCTCTGGATCCGGTCAGGGAACACAAAGGCAAACCATAATTTTGTTTTGTTGATCCCTCTCTTCCTTTCCGTCCGTCCTTCCCTAATCCTTTCTTCTTTCCTTTATTTCTTCCTTCCGCACCCCCGTTCCTTCCCGTTGCTTCCCTCATTCATTTCTCCCCCTTCCCTTCCCTTCCCTGTCACCCTACAAATGCTCTTGACCCTTTCTAAGGTTCCTTCCAAACCTTGGGACACCTTCGATGGGGTCCGCATTTTCTGAAACACCAAGAATCACGAAAAAGGATCCCGGTCGATGGTTTGTGCGGATGATGTCGTATTGTTTTTTTTGCAAACTACACACACCCCTGCTTAAAACCACGGATGACCCTCTCAAGGCTTGCTGCTCAGTAGCCCACCGCAAGTCCGCAAGTTTGGCCGATCCGCAGTGGGAGACCACCACAAAATAAACCACTACCATCTAGCATAAGAATCAACGAGTCTGAACAACTCGGATTTTTTAGAAGTTCCCTTCACTGAAAAACAGAAAACATGTACAGATCTCTTGCAGAACCGGTGGCTGCCCTCTCCTGGAGCACTTGGCCAAAATCGATGTCCCCCATTTGGAGGCGAGCTTTCAGCAGAGTCAGTCGATTTATCAGACCTCAGCCGAATCGAATCGGTGGCACGATTCCGCCCGGATGAACTCAGAAAGGGGTGCAACTCGACCAACAAATTGATCCCTGGCTGCCCGATTACTAAACATCACCACCGAATCCCGGCAAACTGGAAGCCTTGAACGCCTTGTTTCCTGAGGTTGCAAGCGCAAAGGGACTGCCGTCCATCCAGAGAGGGCGATGGCCACCCCCCTGGAATCCGTGCATCGATCAGACAGCAGGTGGAAAATGGCCCCGATGCTTTTGAGACCGAAGCAAAACATATCTCTACACTGCTCCATCACTCAAGAAGAGTTCCTTGATGGCACAGCCAATGACGGTCCAAGAAACTGCGGAGGAAAAAGACGCAAGCCGAAAGGCTCATTTCCGACCACCGCAAAGCTTGAGAATGGAGGCGGAACACTGCTTTACGGAGTGAAGGAGTGAAGCATGGGCTTTCCCAACTTGGACCTCTGCGTCACCATGGTTCACGATGGCACTTGGTATGCAACTTGCTGGCTTCGCAACCAACCGATTGAAGTGGCTTCTAGCACTCCGAAGACCGGGCAATGGCTGTCTGTGTTCTTGGAGGGTTCCTTTTTCAGGTCGTCTTGAAGGTTTTGGATACATGGGACTTCAGGATTAGAAAACCCCGGTTGAGGGAGCACCCCAATAATCCACTAGGTGCAACCCGGGGTTGACATCAAACAGGGACCCTTGGAAACACAACGTTTTCTTCGTTTCTTGCTGCTCCCGCTCGGAGAGTAAATAAAAGTTGTCTGCTTGTTTTGGCTCCCAGCTTCGAAATGCGATCAGAGTAGCATCACACCTGCCTTAGCTTTCTCTCCACCAAACGTATCTTTGATGCTGGGGTTCATTTAGTAAAACTAGTTGCACTGCGAAACAAAACAACTGTAACTGAGTTCAGACAATCCGGCCAGGAACGAAAAGGGCGTGCAAAGCTCCGGGGTGGTCAAACTCATGCCTATATTCCTTTCTCAAACATTACCGCACGAGGAAACTCATTTTGAAAGAGTGATGCTTAGTCGACAAAGTCGAAAGGGGCATTTAGGGACCACTGTGGAACTCCGAAAGATACCATTCCTCTCGGCCCGAGCCGCTATTGTAGCGCTCTGAGGCGAAGCGATTCCTCGCATCCGGGGAGTTCAGAGCTTTTTCTGCAAAGTGACGATCCAAATGACTGACACAAAACGTCTCATCCAACGAAGGAACATCATGGAATTGGACAACCCTAAGGCTCCCGATTCACCACGGGGCGGACTACCAATTCGGGGTCTTGCGCTTGATCCAGCTACAACCCCCCACACCCCAACACACCCCAAACTCTCGACCCCTGCCTGCGAGGCCCCAAAAGAACATCATTTAATTTGCTTTCATGTAACGCACTAATTACTAGGCGAGAGAGGAAGGTGAGCAAGACTTGTAGGAGCTCCCTGTGCCTCCGTTTACCTGGTAGGTACAAGTTGCGTTTCTCCTTTCAACAGCGCGCGAAGTTGCCTGCTTCGCCCCGCGAAACCCTAACCAGTCGCAGCCAGGGTTTCAAGGTGACTAAAACAGAATCGTGAACTCAGTCCCATTTTGCATGCCCAGTGCCGAAAAAGCGCAAAGTTAAAGAAAATAACCGCTTGGTGGAAATTTGGCAGGAGCAGCCACAAAAGCTCGGTTTTAAGCCAGCGTCGTGCCGTGATGAGAATTTGCTTCGGTCTGCGACAAGACTGGGCGTTCATCATGCTCGCAGCACACGCTTGTGTATGACCGCGCAAATACGAACTGCTTGAGCTAGCTCAGAACACGGCGGCCAACCAATAGGGTGTTGCCTTGCCAGCTGCCTTTGAAGAAATCGGCGGGCGTGTAGCACTCAAGGTGCGGCGAAGGCTACGACAATCAAGCGCAGCTGCAACATGCAATTGTTGGCGGGCACACTGGCGCATTGCCAGTCACAAAAAGCCTTTTAGGCGTGGCGAGGAGTTAGGAGCACAGAAAACGTTTGCTCTGCGTAAGTAGGTATGCACTGATCCATTCAAAGCTTTGCCAGTTTCTCGGAACTCGGGGGCGGCAGATGTCGTGGGTGATGCAATCCGTGCCACCCTGCAGCCAAGCCCTGCATAGTCAAAAAACAATCATGAAACAGCCCCTCATACAGGTCAATAGCAGATGGTCAACAAAGCGCAAAACAGGTCTCATGACACAGACATCCACGCGTGGCCCATCCGCAAGATCCCAGAGCATGGTGCTTGGGGCTTGTTTAAACTGGGGTTTTGTCAGGGGATCATTTTTGCGCCGATGTCTTTCTGACGCTCGGGGAGTCATGGCGTAGATTGTTGAAGCCCGAAATTTGAGGAGGCCAACCGACGCAAACTGACGCCGACCGACGGCTTTCTGACGCTCGGGTCGTTGAAGTGTCGTAACTTCGCAGCCCCAAGGAGGCCAACCGACGCCAACCGACGCCGGCCGATGGCTTTCTGACGCTCGGGGCGTCGAAATGTAGTAAGTTTGAAGCCCCAAAGAGGCCAACCGACGCTAACTGACGCCAACCGATGGCTTTCTGATGCCGGGGGCGTCGACATGTAGTATACAGTTTGAAGCCCCAAGAAGGCCAACCGACGCCAACCGACGGCTTTCTGACGCAAGAGGAGGCCAACCGACGTTAACCGACGCTGACCGACAGCTCGAAACGTCGAACCAACCGACGCCAACTCACGCCAACTGACGCCAAACCCAGCATCCCCAGCAACACCCCCTCCATCACCTGCAAGGAAGAACTCCCGACAGGTTCCCAGGCACCACCAGCAACTCAACCAGATCCCTACACCAATTTGCGTTTGGTGTCTGCGTTACTGTCTCGAGAAGTCGCGTGTTTGCCACTGACAAACCTGAAAAGAGCTGCAGCCGGATGGCGGTTTGCGTCGGTTAGCGTCAGTTGGCGTCGGTTGACCGGCGTCGGTTGAACAGTCGGCTGGCGCCCTTGGTCGGTTGGTGTCGGTTGGTGTCGGTTGGCGTCGGTTGGCGTCGTCTGGCGTCGGTCGGCGTCTTGGCGTCGGTTGGCGTCGGTTGGCGTCGGTTGGCGTCGGTTGGCTTCCTGGCGTTAGTCTAGTTGCGTCGGTTGGTGTCGGCTGGCGTCTTGCGTCGGTTGCCTGTGGTTGGCGCTGGTTGGCGTCGGCTGGCGTCGGCTGGCGTCGGCTGGCGTCGGTTGGCGTCGGCTGGCGTCGGGTCGCGTCGATTGGCGTCGCCTGGCGTCGGCTGGGGTCGGTTGGCGTCGGTTGGCGTCGGTTGGCGTCGGTTGGCGTCGGCTGGCGTCGGTTGGCGTCGGCTGGCGTCGGCTGGCGTCGGTTGTCGGCAGGGGACGGGGGAGTTTCATTATCTTCCGAAGTCTCACGCGCAGCAAGCTCAAGATCGGAGACTTTTCCTGCTCGCGACCGATGAGGGCGCAGTGAACCTCATGGACCTAGGCAACCGCTGAAATTCTGAATCTTGCAGCAGTGGTTTTGGCACATCTTGCCGCGCAGCCGCAGACATGAAGTTGCTACCGTAAATGTTCCTGCCTGCCCCCTGGACAGCCGCAGCCGGCTTTGCTTGATGTTCCCATCTTGCCCCCTGGACCCTCACAGCTTGAGTACATGAGTGTCAGCCAGCCCCGGTTTTCGGGGTGTCGCGGGGCGTGGACCTAAAATCTTGGAGGCCCCAGGAAGCCCCAAAGTGTCTCCTGGCCAAACCCCAAAATGACGGGGTGTGAGTGGCACACCCTGGGGCGAGGTACGAGCACCCCAAGGAGACATAGGGAAGGGGGCTTTTTCTCCAAAACCCGACGTTTCCGACATCCATGAATGCTGGAAAGAGGGTGGGCTGAACCAAAATGCAGCCATCCACCAAAAGGAATCGCCCCCTAACAGATTGGCCTTGACACAAAGGTTCAGGTAGAAACTGTGTTTGTTTCAGTTGAGGATCGCTTTCGCGGAGCTTTCTCGGCGGGTTTGCTTAACCGGGCCATCTGCTTGGACTAGGCTGCGAAGCTCTTTTCCTTTTTTCCTTCGGCGGTTGGACTTTCAAAGGAGCGCATCAAACAGGACGTGGGAATCCTTTCATCAGGCAACCGCAGCTTCCGCGGAAATAGGCTGCAGTTTGGATTTCGGCGGAGCAAGCCCGAAAAGGAAGCCAAAAACGGCTACGTACATCAAAACTGTGGGATTTTTTTCCGACCACAGCTTGGTGTGCATGCGTGCACTGCGTCTTAGCATTTGCGAGGCCTTGTTAAGAGAGCCCTCAACTTACCCTGTTTCATGAGCGTCTCTCGCTGCGCAATTGGGACCACGGGCACACCTTTCGTAACCGAGGGGACACCTAAAGACTTTGCCGGCGCAAACGATGTTTGGGCACTTTCAAACACCCTCCGTGTTCATCCACCAGGATGACTAGTCCGGGGTTCGCATGAGGCAACATCAATACTTGGATGACCAGCCCAGCTTGCAAGTTGTTCATACCTGGAGTCTCCATGACCCTTAAAAAGTAGGTCCATGACCCTTTATGTGGATAATGACCCCATTTTTAAAGGGTCATGGAGACTCCAGGTAATTGTTTTTGTAAGTGCCCAAGTGCCCAAGTGGGTTGTATGCACGGGTTGTGTGTAATGAGTGGGTCGTTGTTTCAACTATTCATTACCAAGCAGGGTGGTCAACGGAGTAGGCGGCTGTTGAAACTTCGAGCCCATTCTGCCAAGCGAGGTGCTTCTCCATTCGGGCTTGCCAGCGCCAATAAGAGCCCACCGAGGTGACGACGGTGGTAAGGCCTGCGCGAGAGAATGTGGAGCTACAATGGACTAAGAGCTAGTTCATATAGTGACACACAAACGATCAACCCAGCGTGTACAGGATCTATGTGACGACCAGCCTGAGCGGGACTCTTATCTATGTCCGCCAATGCACGTATCTGCAAATTATTCTATAATAATACGGGATAGACGAAATCCTGCACCACTTAAGAAACCCTGGACAAAATGATTATCCTGTAAATACCAACAGCCGTTATGGTTTCCCCTGGTGTCTCTTCGTGGTGTGAACGGATTGCGCAACCATCCACAGAACCAAACCAAAAATATGAACGATCAGGAGAAGGATCAACATGGAGTCTCCATGACCCTAAAAAATGGGGGTTGTTGCCCAAAATAAAAGGGGTCATGGGCCCTTTTTTGAGGCTCATGGAGACTCAAGGTACTGTACATGGCTCTGCACTGGTATTTTACCCCAGCGAATCGGCGGAGGCGCTCGCCGCGAGGAAAACACACAAGCCGAATCTATGAGTTTCGCATCCAAATCCGAGGCAGGTTTTGGTTGCCAGAAAATGACTGGATTCCTTTCGGGTTCCCTTTAAAGCAACCTCAAAACCCTCACCCTCCATTTGCTTCAGTCGAAAAAAAAAAAAAAAAAAAAAAAAAAAAAAGAAGAAACATCCGAGAGTCTTCCGAAGACAAACAGAACAACAAAACAAAAGGAAAAACGCATCCAGCGAGAGCTTCCCCGCAAAAACAACAAGAAACCAAAAACCGAGGCGAACAAAAAAGCTGAGTGGCAGCTCGCCCACTCGCCCCTTCGACTCGCCCGGACTCGATCCGAGCGCGACCTTCTTCCCTTACAAAAATAAGCAGAGGAAAAACTGAGCGGCAGCCTGCCCCTTCGACCCGATTCGACCCGAGCGAGACGGTCCTTCCCGCGCCTGAGATGGAGGCGATGCCCACCTTGTTCTGGGGGAACTGGGTCTGCTCGGTGGCCAAGGTCCACAAGGATGCCGCCGCTGAGAGCACCACCTGGCGCTGGCCCGACTTGGTTCGAAAATGTTCCCCCGCAAAAGGGGGAAGTCCACCCTTCTCTTTTTGGGGGTCCGACAATTCCCTAAGTACTTATATTTTCCTATGGGGTGCAGAAATTCCCTACAGACACCCGGAACATGTCCCCATGTTCCCCCCTTTTGCTGGTCTGACACTTTAGCATTAGGCTGCCAATGGATGAGCTTCCTCGTGATGTTGAAAGGGGAAATATTGGGAAGCCTGAAGGTCATGTCTTCGAAACAAAGGAACTATACTGAGTGGAGCCACACGTCAATACACGGAAAAGTGTCCGAAGGCGGCAAAACGTTTGGGGAGTCTTTGGGGGGTGTCCCTGGTATGTGAGGTGCAGTCAAACTTGCGCACGTTCCCTTAAGGACACTGGAAACTTAGAGCTCGTCCCCTGGTTGTGGACTGTTGGACATTTGGACCGAGCACATGGGCCATGGTCACATCTTCCCAAAAACAACAGAGAAGCCAACAATCTAGTACAGATACCAAGGGTAGACACAGTTTGACTAAGCACAACAACCAAGTCAGTCATAGTCGTGACTTAGTAGGAACCCTTGCAATAGCTGTCTGCAACTCTGGCAAAGGGTTCATGACCGTTTCTGCCAACCCCAAGTAAGGGGTTGTTTTGACACTATGACCATAATACACACGAGAGTGGATGAAGAACAGTAAAGGTCCCCCGTGCCATAACATAGGTGAGGATGTCACTCCTGTTGATTCTTTGCCACGGGTTTTGGGCAAGCTCCTTAGTACCCGAGTTGGATTCTGACCACATGTAGGTTACCAAGAAGCCTATGAGCTTGAGCCACACTCAAAACGCAGGAAACCTTCTTTTCAATGTAACCGTTGTTAGGAAGCTGTCTTTGGACATCGGACCCCCTTGTCGGGGGTTAATTTGCAGCGAAGTATAGGCAGATGTCCAAGGGGCAGTCCCAAGCCTAAACAAATCCAGTTGAACTCACATTTAGTCACCTAGATGTAACGTGTATCCAAGCTTTGCCTCAGTCATCAATCAAGGCAGTGCGCCTTCAACCTCCAATCCACCAGACTCGCTGGACAAAAAAATGCCGCGGATTCCGCCGGTAACAGACAGTTAGCCGTTGAAGCGTTAAATAGGAACTTGAAACGAGAGGGGCCACAAAGACAAATAAGAAAAAACCGACAAGGCAACAAGTTGAAAAGGGAAGCTAAGACGGCAACGCTTTGTGAAAGGCACTTGCAAGGAAGTTCAGAAACAAACAAATGAATTTTAATAAGATATGGAACCCTCATAGGTGCAATTTGAATTTGGATTCCAGAGCTGGGCCCAGCATTCGCCACAATTTGCCCCCGGTTTTGACAGAACCCCTTGCACACTGGCCTCATCATTTTACAATGATCAAAGTCACTCCAGTGGTGGGTTCGGGGAAACAACCACATCTTCTGGCTTTGATAGGGAGCGAAACGGGTGGCCCTGAGTGTGTGTCGCCAAGGCCAAGGCCACGCGAACTGGAACTATGAAACTCCCAGGTGTGTGGCTGAAATCCCAGATTCACTAAAGGCCAAACCAGAAATCCGCAAGAGCTCGCGCTAAGAAACCCAGTCAGCTCAGAATTCACCCAGATTTGGGGGACCCATGACCCGCGCTAAGGCCCCCGGCAGTGGGCAAAGACATGGTCCAGAAGTTCACACTCTCCTCCAGAGAGCTGTGAGAGAGCCTCCCTGAAGTTTAGATGTAGTAGTCCAGACGGAAGTCACTGAAGTTTGGTGGGTTTGCTGGGCTTATGTTGGGTGTACCTGGGGCTCTAGTTGTAACTGCGTTTCTTTTTGGTTTCTCATTTGCTAGCCCAGATAGAACCAAACCCGTTTGACGGCTAAGTATGCACTCCGGGCCGCTGGAGTCTGCTGAACGCAATTGGCAAGCGAAAAGCCATTCCTTTTGGGGGACTCTGCCATGAGCCACGGTCAAAACTGCTTCTTCCCCCAAAAGAGGAGCATGGAGGAACAAGCATCAGGAAATATCAGGAGTCTGCTGTTTCGTGTCGGAAATTTAGCAACTTCCTCCAGGTCCCTTTCAAAAAAAAGACTACCTGGAAGTTTGACCAAACCTCACGTGAGCTGGTGTCAACATGCACCGATTTCCTTCTGGCTGCTCTTTCGGCCAAGCAAAAGGAAGTCAGGTCCGTTTGCCGAAGGCTGGCATACCCCCAAGACAAAACCGGATACCGTGCTTAGAAGCTGCCGATGCATTTTCCAACAGGTTAATTAGCCTGCAAAGGGTTCATATCGTCTCCTGTCCCTGCCCCACTGTTGCATTGCAGACCAATCATTGCAGAAGGAAAAAACCACTCTTCGCATTGAGAAAACAAGACACTTGCCAGGCGCGTCCATCAATTTGGGCCTTCAAGCGAGGGCTGTTTTGGATGCCTTCCAAGCATGGCTTGGCGCGTGGGCCTTTGGGCAAATTACCGTCCTCTTGGAAAGGGAGACTTTGTATGCACCCACCTGGAGTCTCCATGACCCTTAAACAATGGTTGGTCAGTACCCAAAATAAAGGGGTCATGGACCCCTTTAGGGTCCTTAGAAAGACTCCAGCTACGCACCCGGTTGTTTCAATTCCCCCTGCGCTCGTGCAAGCTGAGGCGCGTAGTATCGCTCCGCGCGGCGATGGATCTCAAAGCCGTGCTCTGCCATCTGCTGCCACTGCTGCAACTTCTCCTGGCGAATTCGAGTTCCCTCCTCAGCCTCTTAGCTGGAATTAGGACCCCGGCAAAAAAAAGTTGTTTGCCTGGTTCGTGGAAAACAATGGGGACCCCAAAAAAGCAAAAACTCAAAAAGGGGAACTAATTATGGGGACCCCACCTGGAGTCTCCTTCTGCCCCTTGAGAATAGTCCATGACGCCTTTGTTCGGGGCTGACCACCAATTTTTTGAAGGAGACTTCAGGCACGGATGGGTTCTTCCGCACACCCAAAAACACCATGCAGGGAACAGCGGTATTCCAACAGCAGCCTTCCAAAGGCTTAGGGGCAAGATTCAAAAACAAAACACGCCACAAGCAAAGGATTACATTAGAATACCATGATGTTCAACCATTGATCTTTTGAAAAGCGCCCCGATCCCCTGGTTTCGAAAGGAATCTAATAGATTCTAGAAAGAAGGAGGTTTGCTGGAATGTCTCCCCCCCAGAGAAAAAAAGGGCTCGCTCAAGACGCCGAGGATTTTTTTTTCACGAGCTGTGCTTCGGCGGGCGGTTGATGCATGGGACACGTTGAGAATCAAGCAGGGGGCTTCAAGGGCCAGCTGACCTTTCCGCTTGGCCCATGTCCAGCCCTCCACACCTGGGATCAAAATCTACCCTACCAGCATCATGTTCGCAAAATCTACACAATAAGATGAGAAATACCGAACTGATACACGTTTTGTCCTGAATCTGCAACTGACTTCTGCACTCCTCTATCCCTTCCCTTGTCTCGTAGTAGGATCTAACCCGCCGAGCCTCGTGTTGATTGCTACCCATGGCATGTTGTGGCTTTCGATAAACACAATCTCCAAGGTCTAAATCCAAACCCTGAATCTTCTGGCCGTCCAACCCCTGACAAGAAAGCAAAAACTCTGAGTCAACTGCAGCCAATTTCTGAAACTCCAGCGCCAAAGTCCCACAGCTGAAGAATTGGGTTCCCACCCGCCGTGGCCGAAACGACTTCCGGCGGCCGTACCGAGGGCATAAACCTCTTCCCGCGTGGGTTTCAGGCCCTCGGGGGGTTGGTGTCTTGCGACGCGCGAGAAGCGCGCTAAAATCCAGCTACCTGGAGTCTCCATGACCCTTAAAAAATGGGTCCATGACCCCTTTATTTTGAGTAATGACCCCAATTTTGAAGAGTCATGGAGACTCCTACACCTAGGATAAACGTATTTTCTACTACCATCATTTTGGTCACGGATGATGATGTAAGTCTGAGAAGTCTGATTGTTTGAAGGGCATCCCCCGGTTAAAATTTGGGGACGACAATGATTTGGGGCTGAAAAACTGATTGAATTTTATTTTTGGTGCAGAATGCAACCTGTTCAAGACACCCCCGAGTATCTCAAGGAAGTCAGGTTGGTTTGCTTTTAGCGTTTGGATAGCCCTCCTTTGTTGCAAACAATGGACACCCCGCTGACACCCCGCCTCTACCAAAGTTGGACCTCCTTTTCAGGCCCGGAATGTTCGAAGCACCTAAATATCATTGTCATTGATTGCGTGTTTGTCTTTTCACCCTTGTTTCCACCCCACCTTAAGCTTTGAAGTTGGCGCAAATCTGGGGTACACTGTGTCATCTTCTGATTCTGCTCCAAACTTTCGCCCACCTCCAAATCTACGTCCTCCAGTAGAGAGGTTAGAATAAGGGTACCCTTTTTCGGTAGTCTATTTTAGTAGGGTAACCCTCCCCCCCTAAAAAAAAAGTACAAGGGCACTTCTGGGGGACCTATAGAAATGTTTCCTTCTCCTTGCGACGCCAGACTTTGGGACCTGATGGGGATGTCTTTTTTTGAGGGTTCCCTGTTTGGGTCCAGTTTGGGTTGATTTTTCAAGGGAAACCAAAAGGAAACCGACCATTTTGGGGCTCCCCCTTGGAGACACACCCAGATCCCTTCGGCGAATCCGTGCCCCGAGGCGCCCCGGGCGCCCCGGCCTTCTGCTCGATGGTGAGCACCACGTTGCGCATGGGCATGCGCTCGCGCAGATCCCGGGCTGTCGCGCCCATCTCCAGGTCTCCTCGAGGACAAAAACGAAACAAAGAAACGCGAAAGGCGAACAGCGCGGGTTTCCATGGAAGGGGAAGGCCGAATCGTCTTTTTCGTGCTTCACGACACACGAAAAGGAATACACCAGGGTAGGTGCCAGAATTGTCCTTTGGGCAAGTAAAGAAGAGAACTACCTGGAGTCTCCTTCTGACCCTTAAAAGAAGGGTCCACGAATTCTTGATTTTGGGGAATGACCAACCATTCTTAAAGGGTCATGGAGACTCCAGGTACTGCAGATTGACGTGGGCCTGAATTTCAATTAGGGACCCATTGGTGGACACCAGAAAGCGGTGGGGATTTATGTCTGCGAGTTGACGTCTGGACAAAAAAGGTTTCCGGCCAATCACCTTCTGCAATGCCAAACAAAAAGTTTCCACTTGTTGACACCCTGTTTAGAGGGCTGCCTAAAGACCCGATCCCTTAAAAAGACCCTGTGAAAAGCACAGGTCCTCCTCGGGAGAAAAGCCAAGGGGGAAATTCAATCAGCGTAAATAACCCCCAGAACAAACAGAATACAAAGCCTACATTGGGGCTGCTCAGAATAGCGGCCGCTGAAAATAGTTGGTTTTCTCCAGGGCTGCCTAGTTGGAACAGCTTAACAAAACGCAAGTAAAGCCTTGTTTCTGGGCCATACTTACACATTGATTGCACAATATAACTCTCAAGCTCAGATGGCCATGGTCGCCTGGTGATACAGTACAATGTGCATATATATATATAATATTATGTATATTCCTCATATCTTGAGTACGCCAAAATCATGTTCAGATCCTGTCTAAAATATTACCCCAAAATGCGCAACATGTTCGGCGGAGACACAACTCCCCGGCTCCACTCCTGCCACGCTGTGCGCTGGCGTGGGATCTTCGACCTGTCCGAGCCGCGGCTCTCGTTTCTTTGGGCACCATGCCAATCGGGGGAAGTAACCAATCGACGAAGGTTCGTGGAACCAAAACACAGGGCCAATGACTACTTGAAGTGTCCATGACCCTTCTTTAAAATGGCATTTTGGGGCAGTTTTGAATGGATCATGGAGACTCCAGGTGCTTTCCTTCAACGACGTGAACAAGGCAATGTGAGTTGTGTATCATGGACACTCACTCACTCCAGGTATCTCAAGGCGTTGCCAGAGTCTTATTGGTGTTTGGTGTTGGTTCGCCTAGGAATCGCTACACACACCCTACTATAAATGATGATAAGCAAATTTGTTAGGAAAGCCCCCCTCCCATCAGCATACCATGGAATCCAACAAGTCATTGTCATCCGGCGAAACCCTGGAAACCAACTGGAGGGGTCGGGACCAACATTTTGAGAAGCAAGCAACTTGGATTCGAAGCCTTCACCCCACAGGAATTGCCTACTTGCCTACTTGCCATGGGGAAATCCTGGATCTCCAGGGGCGGGCGTGGGGCCTGGGGTTCCAAGGCCAAACCCAAAAGGCCGGTGCTTTTTCGGAGCCTAGAGCCCTGGGGCTCGCGACCGACTTCAAGAGCGTGGAATTCAATTGGTTCCTTCGGAGGGCAGAGGCTGTCGCTGTACCTGATTCATAGCCACACAGTTGTTGTTTTATTTTTCCTATATATTTTTTTTAGCTGCCCCCTTCTAAACTCACTTCCTGAGTGGACTGGCCAAAACAAGCTCAAACTTTTTGCTTACCACCAAAATGGTCTTCCCAAAAAGGTCAAAATGTATAAAGTTCAGAAACTCAGGAAGTGAGCATCACCTCACCAAATGGCCTTTCCACGGAAACTCAAACCATCCAGGGAAACGTCCAGATGAATTGTCTGAATGGTGCTGAGTTGGCCAGTGACATCTGGGAGATTCTGGCGCGAACCGCCTGCCTAAAGCTCCTAAGTGGGACGCCTGGGTCTATAGCCCCGCAAATCACTCGGGTATACAATTACATTTGCCTGAGGAAACCAAGGGGCGTCCCACCCGTCAAAACAGCAAGGAAAGCGGCGAAGGGAACATACAGTGGCTTGCCCGGTATGACAAAATCGGACCCCCAAAATGGTGGTGTTCCCCCTAAGCTTCTCTGTGACAAGGGCCCGAGGCAGTTGGGGCACCATGAAATCAAACGAACTCCAAACAAACCACACGCACAAATTAGAGGGGCGGGGACAAGACCAATTCTTCCCTCACATCGGTCGATCTCGTCTGTACGGCCTGCCTGACCCGGCATCACCCCGTACATGGCCACAGCTGCGCACTTTCGCGCGCGCTCTTTCGTTTAACTTCGTGACCGATGAAAACCAAAAAAGCTACGCCCCTGATAGGACATCATAAGACTGTGTCAGAAGTTGATTTGTTTGTCCATTTGGTGTCGTTCTGGGAGTAAAAACCATCTCAGTCCTTCAAATATGTTTTGCAGTGACCAAGAACAAACAGAAACAGAAACTCGCATCCCGAAAAAAGCTTGTGTTGCTGGAATCCATGTTCTTGTCTCAGGTGCTTGTTGCATCTGGGCCGGTTTCTGATGCGATGGGTCAGAAATTAGGCTCCATGGGTGTTAAGAGTTCCTACCGATACCTCAGAGCCAAAGGTATAGGCGAAGGTGCTTTTCCAGCCAGCGCTTGCACTTACCAGGTGTCTTAAAAAGGTTGCCCCGAAACTACGAGTTTCCCTTTGGTTTCCCTTTAAAACAACCCAGACTGTAACCAAACCCATATGTCTCCGAACTGCTTCGGCCACCGAAGGCGCAAAACATCAAAAGGCGTGAAACTCCAGGGTCTCCGTGAAAACTCACAGGAAAATCAGGTTGAAGTGAGATCCTGCTACCACCAAGGGAAGCTCGCCTAAAATGGGCCAAACAGGTGATGTTTAGAACCACCAAAACGGGACTCACAGGGACTAAGGATTGGTGCAGGTTTGGCCTTGAGCCCTTCTGCAAGCAAACCAGCCATGGTAAACCTAGAGGTTCAAAACACGGCCCGTACCTGAAAGCGCCGGAAAACGGATCTTCAGCACAAGCTTACCCAAAGAACCCTCATCTCAATCAAATGGACATCACACTATGCCCAATACCGCAAATCCTGCACTAGTTGGTGGGTGGTTTATCCCGGTATTCATGTCAAACCGATGCAGGAGCAAAGCATCGTCCATCCACAGCATGCGAAAGTGGTCAGCTTGCGCATCCGACGACCCGAAAGTGCGACTCGCAACCCGACTTCTCGAAATCGCACGCTTGGAGATCCATTGGAAGTCGTGCACCCACGGCACCGAAAGCCACCCGACAGCCCACGCAAGGGCCCAAGCGAGGGCCTGCTGCCGTGAATTTCCCCCTTCTTCCCTTCGAGGGCCTTTTGCCGTCGAAGACGTGAAGGGAGGGGTCCAACTGGATGTCTAACCTGAAGCCAATCACCTAAAAGCATTAACACATTGAAAACAAAGAACAACGGGTGAACAACATAGACTTCGGAAATCACTAACTGGGCAATAATTTGGTTGCAACGAAGCTGCGCGTTCGCTGGTTGAATAAAGGAAACAAAAAAGGCAAAGACTGAGTCTAGAAATGTGAAGGTGAATTTTGTGGAGCCAGAGAGAGAAAATAGACAAACATCCACGTCCCGATCTGGGCAGGTGGCTTGGCATGTTGAGCCGGCCTTTCCAGCAAGGCGTTCTTGCCAAAGAAGTTGTAGGTCTTCCAAAAAACGGGTTGAGGCGGCATTTCTTAACTCCTGTGCACAAATGTTCGATTAAGACGCTGGTAAAGCTTCAAAACGAGCTCCACGGATAGACGTCCGCAGGCAGACGGATTGCCAGTAAAAAAGGCGAGGCCAAGCAGAGGCTAAGGCCCCAACTCGAGCGCCTCGAGCGCCCATTTGTTCAAGTGCCGCGGCTGGAAAGGAGGATGTTGCGCCTGTGTTGGTATTGTTTGTGTTGTTCGTGTGCGTGTTCTTTGCATTGTTCACCCTTTTGTGGCTTTCCAGGGTTTGGCGTGGGATGTCATAATCATCAACCTGGCAGAGTGTTATGCTTAGGGGGTACTCTTTTCGCTTGATATGGTTGCCGGGGTTCCGCTTAATCAACT
Organism: Effrenium voratum; assembly: GCA_963377175.1. NCBI lineage: Eukaryota > Dinophyceae > Suessiales > Symbiodiniaceae > Effrenium > Effrenium voratum. The sequence continues at coordinate 241,900 of CAUJNA010003374.1, read as the reverse complement.
GAGTTCACCTGGAATCTGGAATCCCTAAACTCTATCCAGCACAGGAATATTTTTCAGGAATCGGTCCCGCTTGTTGGGGTTCCCTCAGCAGTACCGCAGCCTTAGGGTTGCAACTTGCTTACCTTGGGCAAACTCCCGATCTGGATGTTAAAAAGTGGCCATCTTGAAAACGGAAGCCGCAGAGAACCATTCGCCTAGTTTCTACTTGAGGCAAGCCTTTCGACAGGCGATAACAGAAACATGAATTTGAAGTAGTGTTGGCCTGAGAGCCTAAACCAATGCTTGTAAAGATGCAATCAGCATTTTCATGGGCCACATTTGGGCAATAAGCCGTGATGCCGTAGCCGCACTCCAGTCTTTTCTCATACATCTATACGTGCAGCTGTTTATTGCAACTGAAATCGCAACCAGTGATGACCATCTACCTCTAAGACCAATTGGTACAAATCATCAATTACCAAGCACGATGACGATATCTTATCCGTGAGCTGAGTACCCTGAATTTTGCTTGAACTTGTTTGGCCTGACGAGCCTGGCGAAGAAATCTAGCAGCCAAAAGTTGAGGGCCTAAGAACTGAACAGGTAAGATATGCTTCCCAACTTTGGCATGGTAGGAAACAACAAATGGATCTTTGCAGCGCACCAGGCATGAACAGAAGGTTGACCCAACACAACAACTAAACACATGGAACCCAAACAAGCAATGTTGAGAGGCATCCCCATTTGAAGGAGGGGGATACTTTTGTTGTTTCAATGTTAGGGGAGTAAGCTTGAGTACTGAAGAGGCAAGATATACCACGCTTTTCAGGCACTCTGGGCTCTGTCCACACTGGCATCCGTCCTGAGCCTAGCCAAGGCTAGGCTGAAGATGTCAAAAGAAGAGTCCGCAACACACGCAAACGTTGCGCCCGGGAATGAGTGCATACCCTCCCACCGGGTCTGTGTACAAGAACAAACTGACCTGAGTTGACTGGATCAAAAAGTTCGAACTGCTTGGCCTCAGACTGATGCAATGGTAACGAAGCAACCCGGCAACAATGCTAAGGAGAGCTATCACAAGAAACCCATCAGCTTTATGCTCAAATCTGACACCAACATGATGTGCAATGAAATCAACCTCCAAAATTCATGCATCACTCCTGGAAGCTACCTTAGGACGAACCACAATATCTGACGCACAGCCATTTGCTCGGTTTCCATCTGGACCTGGTCACCCAATCATATGGCACATGTAATCCCAAACATCAAATGCCGGCGTGTCATGATTTATAGTGCCCTCACTCAACCCTGTTCTACTTGCATGGTAATTGACCGAGGGAGCTACCCTTGAACAACTAAGAGGAACATGTATCGGGTTATCTAGCATACTAGGAGCTGGGATCTGGGCAATACGGGTGTGTCCTTTTTGTAGGGCACCCTTTGGGTTGGTTTAACGGGAAGCCAAGAGGCAAACTCACCCTTTTTTGTGTGTTCCCCTTTGACACCTAAGCCGAAGCAAAAGTTTGTGGTCAACTTCCAGGGTTCGCTCAAGTTGTGTTGCGCTTGGCTTCCCTTGGCAGTCAAACAGCCCATTCAAGAAACCTATTTGCGGAATGATCAATAGTCCTCTCTCCTTTTGGTTCTGAAGGGAAGGTAAGCTAGTTCGGGTGACCCGTGGAATGCAACAAACGGGTCCTAGGATGTTCTAGCATGCTACGGTGCTACATACATGTTTTATTGGGTGCCAGCTGCCCGTTTATTGGAACCCATTTGGGTCCCCGAATTACCATCTGCGGAGTGCTTAAAGATTGCAAGAAGATGGACTTGGCAGGCTTTTCATAGGTTTGTCAAAAAAAAGGTCCCCCTAAAATAGGTAGTCCCCTTTTGGATTCTGTTCACATACCGACCAAAAGGGGGGCCAACCATTTTGACCAACACTCCTGGGTTTTCTGCTCTTCTTGCAAATCCCTGTTTGGGCTGGAAAGAAAACACCAACACCAAAAGCAACACTTCCTCATAAGACAAACCCATTTGCACAACCCCAAACTGTCTGGACTTATGGCAAGTGCAAGCAACATCTGGCTTCCGGTGAGCAGGGTACTGCCGGGGCGGGGGGTCGAACTGGGTGGTGTCCATGACAAACTGCAGCCTTCCCCGGGCTCATCCAGGGAGAGTTCGAGTGCGACCCCCCGGCTCGCCCAATTTAAAACTGCTTGCCCGCCGAACGCCTTGATTGGGGCGTAAACCCAAGCCCCAGAACCAGAGGTCCCTTTTTGTTCAGCCAAAACGTTCGGCGGGCTTGGCCAATGCTCTCTACAGTGCGGGCCATAATTGTGAAGGGCCTCCTGCCCTTCATGTGAAACCTTGAGGCGAGCTGATTTGTCAGGAGTCTGACGTCCAAAGAAAAGCAACCTTAAGGGGCAGCCGGGTGTGTAAAACGAGTCAGAACCAACACCAGGTGTCTGCCCAAAAACCATGCAATCAAACACAAGGGCTTCTTGTTGCCCCTGTTTATGGCCGGGACTGTCCCCCTGAAACCTTCACTTCGCCGGATTGTGTGCTGGTTTGAGGCTCACAAGTTGGCTGAAAGCACCATGCCATAGCTCTGGCTGGTGAGCTCGTTCGCCTCAGGGTCTCAGCCGCCACAGGTGCTGCGCCACTGATCGGCCCTCCTCCTGACGCGGCCAAAGGGCCTTGTGTCACATGGCCCTGCACCTGAAAGAGCCTGGAGTCTCCCTGACCCTTTAAAAATGGGTCCATGACCCCTTTATTTTGGGTCATGACCCCGTTGTTAAAGGGTCATGGAGACTCCAGGAACAACTCTTGGTGTGGTCCCCTGTCTGCAAGAAACACCCGGAGCCCTGACCGAAAGCAAACTTGTTGTCCCCTGTCCAAGGGGAAAACCTTCTTGAAATCATCAAGAGGACCAAGACCCAGCGAGGAAAAGAAGACTTCGCTGCCTGCTTCTTCTTTTGCGTCTGCAATCAATCTGTCGTCACAGCTATGGTTTCCCCTGGCAAAAGGTAGCAACAGGAGACGCCGATGTTCTGCTCTTGTGCTTCCATTCAGTGCAACCTCGGTGCATGCGCGCATGCGAGCTATCAAGGTACCAACCGGGCCGGGAACCGCAGCGTATTCAACATGCACCATCATTCACCTTGCGGCAAACGGATGAAATCTGAAAACGCCTGAAACAATCCATAGCACATTGCATGCACCTGACTCTTCATGAACAAGTGGATTGTGCAAGCTGATGAATGACTCATCAAAAAGCCTGAGCAAGCCACTTATAAACCGGCGTTGCCCCAGTTGGGATGCCTATTTTACAACACTTATTTCGGCAAACATTGGGCGGCCACGTGCTTGCCAAGATGAAATGGCCATTCAACCGTTCAAACTCATAGGCCTCGACTTAAGTGACACAGTAAAACAACAAAAAGCTTCAAGCATGCCAACTCGGGTAAGATCAGACAAGCTGATTTACTGCTCACAACCGCCCAACACACGTGCCCTTTTCAGCTCGGTTTCAAGGGACAGAACATGGGCGCCTACCATTTTGTGTGTCCAGCACCATATTTTGAGAAACATCCATGTGGCCATAAAGCTAAAGAGGGAACCACCTCACAAGTGGCGGACACGAATCCCCACCTAAATGATGTCTAGCAAAGCGTGACCTACCTGGAGTCTCCATGAGACTTTAAAAATGGGGTCATTACCCAACATAAAGGGGTCATGGACACCATTTTTTCAAGGGTCATGGAGACTCCAGGTATACAAATTCACACCTACAGGGAGCACTCGCGCCAGGATCACTTCAGACTTCACTTTCCGGACGTCGATCCGAGTCCGGACGTCCTCCCCCAGGGCTTGCTGCAAGATCTGCTCCGCCTGCGCCAGCTGCGCCCAGCTGGGGCTCCGCAGGAAGAGCCGCAGCGCGCCCAACGTCGCCTCCCGCGAAGCGCCGAGCGACCCGCCGACAAGGCGAGCGCCGGGAGGCGACCGATGACTTCGGAGGATTGGCCAAGTGTCCTGAGGTTGGGAGCCGAAAATGGTTGTGGCTAATTGGTCCATCGGTTTTTGGGCGCTGGCGACCAGACCTCTCGAATTCCCTTGACTTAGATGTCTTCCGGGTGAGCTTCTCACTTCAGCGGATTTGTCACAGACTTTTGGTGTACCAGAAATAATCTGCCCATCCCACAAAGTGAAAATGTCACCTAGGGGAAGTCACTTTTGAGGCTTCCCCTGGCAATGGGAGGAGGATTGCTAGATGGACCCCAACAATTGGGGGGGGGGTTGCAGTTTTGTTTCCGGGTGATCAGCAATCATTGGAAGGGCTGCCAGGGCTGCCCCCCCCCGGTCCAGTCTGGCCGCTTTTTCCTTAGGTTCTGCTTGTAGTTCCTTAGGGAACAGGCATCTGATCAAAGGGTCCAAACGCCCGCCCCAATTACTTGCAACGTGTAACCCTAGTTTGCATGTGGCCTAGATGGGATCTTTGCAAATCTCGCAGCACCAAGTTTGTTTCTCGCTCCGAATCGAGCAAGTTGCAAGATCATTTACCCGCAATGCGTCGGTCGACACATGGCGAGCAGCTTAATTTGAGGGGCGAGCTGCATGGACTGTATCCGATCCAACATGCTCACCTCGTATGATGGGCCCCAGCTGATTCGCCCAGTGGACAAGGAGGCAAGCAAAATTCCCGGTGGGTCGTTTGATCTTCAACAGCCCATCCCAAGAAGTCCAACATACCGGTGAGTTGCTTACATTTTGAAACCCACAAAAGAGTAAGTTGAAATCCACGGGCCACAAGATCCACTGGGTGAAATCTGTCTCCACCCGTCACGGGATAGAGGCGTATGGTCAGCTTCAGCCATCATACCTGTAGCAGTGTCTCAGTGCAAGCAAAATACTATAAGGGCCAAACTAATTACATTGGGTGGTGCCTTTGAACCAAACTAAGTCATGATCATACCGTGGATGGACGGAATCCTGCACCACTTTGAAATCATGGGAAGCCATTGTTTGTTGGCACTTGCAGGGGAATCATCATTCCAGGGTTCCTTAGGTGGTGCAGGATTTTGTCCATCCCCAGTAGGAGGAACATGCTAGTAATCGTTGAACCCTTCTTATTTTTGCGACGTGCCCCGCTCAACCCGAAAACAAGGCCTTTCAATACAGATCAGATGTCACGTGATCTAAGCAGAAGCACGATCCAAACGAATCCATTTCTTCTCATAGCACTTGAAGCAGACGATTCAACAAATCTTACACTGTATCATCGTCTGCAGGTGGGCAAACAAATGTGGTGGGCCCCCTTACCACAGGAAGTGAGCAAAGCCAAAACGAAACAACACATCTCAAAATGTATCCACGCACAACACCAACAAATGTCCCAAAGCACAAAACCAACATGAAACAACAAATCTCAAAATGTTATCCAACCGCAATGGAGATACTCACCTTCCTCTTCATCAAACTCGCCCTCCTCCTCTGCCGTAGCGTCCTGGTACTGCTGGTACTCTGAGACCAGGTCATTCCTTGACCCGATTTCCCTGCTGCATCTATATGGGAAACGATACAACTAAAAACGTGGCTCAGCACGGTCACCGGTCATGCGGGAAAAATCATGGAAACAGAAGGCAAAAGGCAAAAGGGCAAAACGGCGATTTGTCTGCGAATCAACATGAAGCCACCACAGAAAGGGTCTCCCAAAAGAAAATCCTAAGGATGAACCCAAATATAACCCACCATTTTGGTTCATTAACCTAAAATCCACCATTTGGTTCGTTGACCTAAAATCATACCTAAAATCCACCATGTTTGTAGGCAACAAAAAATATATCTTTTGAAAGACCCACACGTTCTTTTTTTGGGCAAGTCCGGCCACGGATCATGTTGGACTCCGCCTCAGTGAACTCCATCTCGTCCATACCCTCGCCGGTGTACCAGTGCAAGAAGGCCTTGCGCCGGAACATGGCGGTGAAGTACTCCGCCACCCGCTTGAACATCTCCTCGTTAAAAAAAAAAAAAAAAAAAAAAAAAAAAACATAATTGGCACATCAAGCGCTGCTTTAAAAAACATGACAATCAGTTAGGTGCAGTGGATCGGGTCTTGCCTGGGATGCATTGGGTGCGGGAAATGCCTGACATCGGATATTGCCAAGATGTGCTTTGGAGAGATTGCGCGAATGCATTAAGATCTTTCAGGGTTGGGGGAGTTGTCTTTCCACTTCTGAAATAACCCATGTGTGCAAATCATTTTACAACTGTAAGAGCAAAGCTGGGCACACCCAACTATCGCTCCATAATCTCATATACCCCCGGAAATTGGTGCTATTGAGACCCTACATAAGGGTTTCCGTTATACACGAGCGGTGTGGTTTTGAGGTGTATGCAAGGTTCTTCGCAGAGTTGAGATTACCTCACTTGCAAACACAAGGACACGTACGAACAAATAACCCTCCCCCGCACTTGCACGCAAGCTGAGTGCAGTCAATTGAGCAACTGTTGAATCCAGGTGCGACCTCTGTCAAAAAGGATGATTGCCTCTGGGAATTATACGACCACCAAGCAAGTGGCAATGTTGTCCTTCTGGTTCCCTGCAAGCACCATGCCTAATTTTGCGAAACCCCCGCATACTGAGTCCACGAAAGTGACATCTTCAAGTAGTGGTCAAAAGCCGACCACCCCAAAAAGTAATTTTGAGACCCACCCAAAATGCAGCGCCATTACGCAAAACCCACTCGATCCCACTGGCAGGGCCCCTCAAGGAAGCCATCACTTTGACCCGCAATCCCTGCGCGGCAGGTCAGGTAAATACATGGCCGGGCGCGATCGCTCTGGAGCTTCAGGTTGGTTAAGAACCAAAAAGAAAGCAGCCATTTGAACATTTCAGGGCTCCATCTGATTTCGAGGCAAGCCGCGGGTAGGACCGTACACACTGGGCCCTCACTCACTCACTCACTCACTCACTCACTCACTCACTCACTCACTCACTCACTCACTCACTCACTCACTCACTCACTCACTCACTCACTCACTCACTCACTCACTCACTCACTCACTCACTCACTCACTCACTCACTCACTCCTGGATGGCCGTGGAGTTGCCAGCGAAGGACACCGCCATCTTCAGGCCCTTGGGCGGAATGTCGCAGACGGAGGCCTTGATGTTGTTGGGGATCCACTCCACAAAGTACCTCGCAAGACGCAAAGCGCTCAACCGGAGTCATATACGATGGTCTGGCTTCATGCCTTTTTTCGGGGTTGGATTTGGAGAGTTCTTGTTTGGGCATGTTTTAGGGGATGTGATTGTTGTGGCTTACGGTTTGGCAGGTGTTCTTTTGGAAACGCAAATGCATTGTACCGGTAAATGAGAAGATGGCCCAACTAAACAAGCAGTGTGCTGAATCGGCAGCGAAAGAGATGTAAATGTGGGCTGATGCAAACGACAGCCACAAGACCTTGCTTACACATGCGTGAAGGATATACGCTCTTTTGCACAAGCATGCAAGTGGGCATGGGCCCGTTCAGGGGGACTGTGGCCTTCCAACTCCTGGCAATGCGGTCACGTAAGTCTGGCAAGTGCAACCCAGAAGGTTACACATAGTGGTAGCCATGGAATCCAGGCAGATGGGCGTCGCTCAAAATTAAGACTCAGGTTTATGCAGGTGTTGGTGTTTGTTTTCATTCACCAAGGGGCCACTTTGGGTACTTTTTTCTTGAGCCACAGCCAGATAAAGCAAGCCCAGATGCGATGAGTTCTTGTTCTGCACGTTAAGCATCTGCTCGTCGACCTCCTTTGTTGACATGCGGCCGCGGAACAGGGCTGCCGCGGTCAAGTAGCGACCATGGCGGGGATCAGCGGCGCACATCATGTTCTTAGCGTCGAACCTGGAGACACGCAAATGTTGAGCCCATATGAATTTCAACCACTCAGGGTCTAATTAGCTTGGAATCAGGCCACTTTTGGAGGGGAACAATTATCAATATGGGGTCAACATTACAAGGGAGGCCCACATCTCAAACCCTCCAGGCATGCATGGCAAAGAATTGGGGCAGTCTTTTATCCAAGGAGCATCTGCTGAGTCAACTCTGGCACGGTGAGTGCACGATACTGCTGAGAACCACGAGAGGTCAGGGGTGCGAAGCCAGTCATGAAGAAGTGCAGGCGGGGGAACGGCACGAGGTTCACTGCAATTTTGCGCAGGTCGCAATTGAGCTGCCCCGGGAAGCGCAGGCAACAGGTAACTCCAGACATTGCTGCCGACACCAAGTGGTTCAGATCGCCGTAGGTCGGAGTCGTCAGCTTCAATGTGCGGAAGCAAATGTCGTACCTCTGCCAGGCTGCAGTCTGTACAAAAGAATCCGTGTTGCTGGTTGAAAGGGCCAAAGGAGAAACACCAACAAGGCTCAAAGGGCTGAAAAAGTTGAGCTAAGCCCGGCAGTGATGCAAGGCTTCGTTGTCGAGCAAGAAGGACTCGTCAGAGTTCTCGACCAGCTGATGAAAGCTCAAGACGGCATTGTATGGCTCAACCACCGTGTCAGACACTTTGGGAGACGGAATCACGGAGAACGTTTCCATGATACCTTAGCTTTCCAGAGTCGCTCTGGGGGCAGGTCAAACGTTCCCGAGCTTTACTCTCGGGCCAGCTTTCCCACTTGAGCCCCAGGCAAAAATTACTGGTTTCACCAAAACGACGGGAGATTTGAGTGGACCCCATGGTGTTGTGCAAGAAACTTGCGCGGCCCCCAAAAGCGTCCTCCGCAAAGTAGCCCATAAACTACCAGTACTTCGGTCAGAGGTACGGTCAGTTGCTCAGGTTGTGAACATGGTTAAAACTGCAGTCAAGAGTGGTGCTGGCGCAACGGCACATCTCCAGAGCCCTTGGGGCGGCAACGACTCAACTTGTCGGTGGCCCGGTAAAATGGCCTTGATGAAACAACCGAGCGTGGGCAGTAGTGGCCGTATCGCGCCCACCTTCACATCCCACCAAAGGGGGATTGAATGCAGATGAGTGGCCCACAAAAATGATATCGAAACTGAAGGCAACGCTTTCTGCATAACCCCTTTCTTCCTTTCTTCTTTGAACCAAGGAATCAATGAAGCTAAAGCCGTTCTACGGGGTTCCCTTGACTTCTCGTGACATGGGTCGTCGGATAAAATCCGACAAACAAACGAACGAACGAACAAACAAACAAACAAACAAACAAACAAACCAATTCACAGTGATTGAGTGATTCCCTGCTAAAGCGAATATTTTGAGCGGGACACGTCATAGATCCTAATCCCTCTAAACTCAGGAAGTAACAACAGCTGAAGATAGCTGGAAATCGCCAGGCTCATGTGGCTGCCCCAGGTGGCCTTGAGGCAACTGAGAAACTCCCCGGCGGTCAACGCCGCGGCACGATCGGGGTACTCCTCACGGACCTTGGAAATCAGCAGCGTGCCCATTCCAGCGCCGGTGCCTACGGGCGGCGACAATGCAAGACCTGCATAGTAGCTACTTGTGACCACTCTCTTCTCTACCTCTGCGCTTTACTTTAAAAATGGGGGTCATTACCCAAAATAAAAAAAGGGGTCGTGGACCCATTTTTAGAAGGTCATGGAGACTCCATGTAGGTACCTGTAACCACAGCTCTTCTCTACCCACTATGCTTTATCGCTACTTAGTTGTGCCTCTGGGTTTTTCATCTAGCTTTCTGTTGCCAGCTTCTTGTTTAGCCGTGTTTAGCTCTATATCTCTGAGTCTTCCACAGGCATCCTCTAGTTGCTTTCCGTGGCTTTCTGGAACAGGTGTTGAACGTGAGCTGAACTCAAAGGCTAGGTAATTTCTTTAAGTTTCAATCAGTTAGATCCAACCAATGGATACAGTTTGCACACAAATCACAGATTTGGAAGTGATTCTTGAGGGTACAGCTTGGTTCAGACAAAGGAAAACCCCCACCCCGCCGCCGCAGGTGACGTTCCCTGAGCAAATCCTGGCGGATTCGACCAAGTCCAAAGGTGATAAGCTGATAACCGGGTCGCACATTTCCCATCCACCGCTTCTTCCTGCAGAAAAGGCCGATGGTTTCCAGGAAGCTCGAGGCCACAACCGCGAGGTTGACATCGCCGTACACGGCTTGTTGAACATAAGGGGATCCCTCCTCCTGTTCTTCAATCCAATCCGTAGTGGGACACCACGGATCACAAGCCAAACCATGGCCATCTGCAAAAAACAACTCGCAAAAAGTCCGGCTGAACAGTGAAGAATCCCAAACCAGACCTTTTCTTGTAGAACATTCTCCTCAAACCACTTCCCCTTCGGTCCCTCTTGCATCCGCATCCGCATCCGACCAGCCTCCTCCCAGTGAGTGGCACAGCTGAAAGCCCTGCAGGCAGTCGCAGCCCTCGGCCTCCTTGCGCACCACGTCCAGCACCGAGTCGATCAACTCGGCACCTCTCAGGGACGCCGACGACGTTCGCGACTCGGAGTCACGATCAAGGCTGGGCGTATCGAACAAATGAGGCCGACTAGGTGTTTTGTGTTTAAGCAAAAAACAAAAAAGAAACACAAAAACAAAGAAACAAACAAACAAACAACGCCGGCCGAGACACGTGTCTTTCTCAGAAGAAAAAGGTTTGAACAACAAACAGCAAGGACATGCGGTACACATCGGAGGTTGGGCAAGCAAAGCTGCTGGCCCTGAGAAATCATGTTCTGAAGCGACACTGCTTGATGAAAGCAAGGCTCAAATGCCCAGCAGCCATGGGAAAAAAGGACATCTTTTTTTGGTTGGTTGACTTTAAAGGGGAACCCTTACCAAAAAAGGGGGAAAAAGGGCACCACTGGGCAACTGGGAAGGACCTGTGTAGTACCAATGGACCCTGGTTCCATGCGTAAGCCCCCATCCGATGCCAGCCACCATCGTCCTGATTTATATCGCCCTCACTCATTTCGATTCCAAGTTGCCGTGTAATACAGCGGGAAACGTGGTGATTGGCAACAGCAATGAGACTTCTAGCCATGCCTCTTCCATTTCCCCAGGGGTGTCCCACCCTTCAACCACTAAGCGATGGGTTACCTGCAACAACGCCTGTCGACTGGGAACGCTTGCAGTAGCCTGGCCTTCCGTGTAGTGCCCTTTGGCCTCACGTCGACACTGTAAACATGCAAACGTCTCGGGGTACCCCCTTTCCAGTTTTCATGGAACAAAGAAAAGGCGCTCTTTTTGATAGTCTGGGTACAAACTCTGAACTCCGAACATCCACCAGCCATGGGAAAAAAGGCAGTCGTTGCCATCTGAGCAAATTACAAATGTGATTCTTTACCCGCAAAGGAGATCCCTGCAAAGGGACCCCCCCCAAAGTGGGCTAGCTCGTTGGTTTGCTGTCCAAAGATATGGCTGAACCGGCGAGTGGCCATTGGGAAAAGAAGGACTCCGCTTGTTGGTTGATTTCATTATATACATGGAAACCCAATGCTCGGTCCTCCAGTAGAGAGGTTAGAATAAGGATACCCGTTTTTCTGTCGTCTATTTTGGTAGGGGAACCCTCCCCCAAAAAAGAAACGGTAAAAGGGCACTACTGGGTGACCTAGCCAATGATCGGTCTCTCAGGGGAGCCACCAACCCGAAGCCCCCTCCCAAAAAAGAGACACAGAAAGGGCACCGGTCAAGATCTGGCTGCACCGCCAAGTGGCCCAGTTGTTGCCAGCCCCTGTCTGCCCGAAGACGAAGTTGTCCGGGCGAAAGAGTTGGCCAAACGGACCGGCTCGCACACTGTCCATGGTTCCTGTCAGGGGATTTGCTCGCAACGAAACATAAAGACAGCTTCTCAATGGACTCGGTCATTTTGCGGGAAGTCAGAAACGTGGGCGATTTAGCACCCAGGTTAAAACAAAGCTCATTTATGAACTCGAGACTAAGTCACCAGCAGCAAGCCCAAGTCATCATGACGCACCCGGTGCAAGGAGAATATACGTGAGCCAAGAAAAACTCAGGGGTGAGCACGTTGAATGGGACCTGCATAGGGGCCCTAGTGCGGTGCCCTGGTTTCCAACTCTGGCCTACACCAACCAGATCCTTCATATTTACTCAACCAAAACATCTAGCATATGTTCTAATTAAAACCTCTTGGGTCAGAAAAGCCCAACCCTGTCCTGGCTCAAGATCCATCAGCCTCGCAACTTTCGCAACTGTCACAGCGGCTTGCGAACTGAGGGCCAGGGGGGGGAGAGAGAACAATTAGAAGTACACCAGGGTGAAAGCAGATGGCACATGTAAAGGGAATGACTAAACCAAAATGGGATATTGTGCCATCTGATTCCTTTCATGCGAGTGACTTGCACGCATGTCCAAAACCCATTGACGTTTTGGCTCAGCCCATATGGTCACAACAGGTAATTATCTTTGTCGCATGTTCAGCCCCCCACGAAACCAGAGAGCAACCCACTTCAAGCCAACCGGCTCTGAAACGAACCGCGGAAGTGAAGTCGACCGGCAGACGCGATACGACGCGATACGGCGCGGCTCGCGCACCACGGAAACCGACCACTTGGAGCTAAGCCGAGCAGCACAGCACGGGGAACGTAGCGGCCACCGGTGGCCTCATTGAAATAAACGTTGATGCGCTCCAATTGCCTTGGGAGCGAATAAAAACCTGCGAGGAATTGGTGAGGAAAGGGGGGGGTGTAACCTTCTTCTTTTTTTTACAATAGGTCCAAAACCAGAAATACTAAATGGTTCCCAAGTAAGGGACCTTCACGGAGCTGGTTTTACCCTTGTCATAAAGAAATAGCAGATCAACCCAAGGACACTCGGCCTTTTGAAGTGCCCTTTGATTCAGCAGCAGCAGTGGGCGCAACAAACCAGACACAGGAAGCAGCAGCAAACGCAACAGAACACAACCAGCCGGTCCAACGCATCATGGGCACGGGCAACACCGACCAATGGCTTGGGAAGCACTGGGTACATACACTCCCACCAACTAACATGGAACCTGACAGGGGGCCCCTTTAAAAGGAAAATGATCTTCCAGGGACCCCCCCCTGTCAGGTTCCATGTTAATTGGTGGGAGGGAACATGAAATAGGCTTCTTTACCCCGATGCTGTGCTTGAAGTCTTACGTGGCGGTGCAGCGAACACTTCGACCGGACTGGACGAGGTGCAGGTCGGAGTCGCCATGATAGGTGCCTTACTTGCTCGGCCGGAGAAACAAAAAAGAAAAGAAACAACTCGCCCACTTGGAGGATTTTTTGGAGGGAAACCACACCAGACAAAGGGAACACACGTGAAAGGTGAATGGTCACACCAAGAAACCAACAAAAAACAAATCGCCAAGAACCGAGTTAAAGGGAACACCCACCAACCAAAGATCACCAAGAACTTAGTTTAAAGAAAAAACACAAACCACCCACGGAACACATCCATCGACCAAAAAAAAACCGATCCGCGGGGCCGGTAGGGTCGATGCCGTGCTCGTCAGCAATGACCTCCCAGAACTTGGCGCCGATCTGGTTGCCGCACTGACCTCGACCAGCGAAGCATCATGGGGGCTGGGGGGAGGGAGGGGAGGGGGAGCCCTAATAAGCCCTCATTTAGCCCCCAATAAGGTCTTATTTGGGGCTTATTCGGGCTCCCTCCCCCCCCCATCCCTCCCCCCCAACCCCCATGAAAGCAGTGTCTTAAGAACATTAGAGAATCATTAGAGCCATAATCACTCAGATGCCCAGTGGATTTCCATGGGAAAAAAGGACATCCCTTTCAAATTGGTTGCCCTCCTTTTGGTTGGTATTTAAAGAGAAACTAGAAGGAGACCAACCACTTTCGGTGATCACGGTTTTTGGAGAACCCCAGCAGTAGTGTAACCACGTGGCAACTCCAAATCCCAAGCAACATCGAGAAGAGAGCCTTTTGAAGGTGAAATGTTGGGAAGGTGTTTCTCGTAAGCAGAGATTAAGTTATACCGACACCACTCGCTGTTATTTGTCAACATAGGGGTACCCTAAAGGGATTGGAGGACTGACTGGAGCCAATAAACCACTTCGAAAGCCAGAGCATTCCATGAATGACCCACCTACCCTCCACCAGACTGACCTGGAAGCTCCCGAACGGACCCCCTTGAAAGACTTGGGTTCCATTTGCAGAGGCCAATTGGGGGAGCTTCCAGCTATAAGCCATTTCACCACTTGTTGGCACTAGCACTTCAAAGCTCAGAGTCGGATGGATTCGACAGCCACGTTTCCATCCAAGGCACCTGCTTGGACGTGCACGAGCTCACGCATGATGGCGAGGTGGCAAAGACAAGAGCGAGGCTTGAGTTTGGAAGGCTTGCGCAGGTGAAGTCGACCTCTGTTTCATGTGTCAAGACAACACCCTCCGATACGGATCCGATCCCCTGCAAAAAGTTCACCTGTTAGTGGAAATCTCAGAAGGCCGAAAGGGCAAACAGGTCAGTTGAGGCTGGCAATAAACCCATGACAATTCATAGGAAGAGCCCACAAAATCAAGGTGGGACTCTACGAATGTGGCCATGCGCGCTGCTGACAAATGACAGTTCAACAGTATTGACCGTTGCTCTTGTTTGAAAATCAAAAGACCTAATCAAAGGCAACTACAAAGCAACCAAGAACCTAACTCCGTCAATCCGCAAGGAAAAGCAACCTAGTTCCCAAAGCTCCCAATGCTCCCATTGTTCCCGATGGGTATGACTTGTGCAAGACTTGTTAGTATTGTAGAACATCATCCATCTTGTCATGCCGCTTGGCGCAAATGTCCGTAACGAAATGTTGATCCACCCTCATGGGGAAAACCCTGAGGATTCATGTTTTCCTCCCCTCGGACCGTTGACAAATGAGAAACATGGTTGGAACCGCCAAAAAGGATTCCTATGGGTGTTTGGGGCTTCCAGCCCTGCGGATTGCCATCTGAATTGGCCTTTGGCTCTCGTGGAAATTGGATACCAACCCCCCTCGACTGGTTGCCATCATGACTTCCTGGGTTGTTCAACATGCTATGAGAATGTCCGCAATGCGTGGCGGAACACCGCCGCAGCAAGGGAAATCACTATATCATCTGATATTGTATAAGGGTTTAGGGTTGACTTCGAAACCCAAGCTGCTTTGCCACGGGAAAGGGCATCCCTCAAGGGCTCCGAGAAAGCCGGACTTTTTCAAAGCCAACGAGTTCCAATGGTGGGAAGTCAGTGCACTCCGAGGATCGAGAGGATTTAAAATCCTTGGAACCGAAACTGAAAGAACTGGAGATGCCCTCCCAGCGACTCATGGGACCTGGCAAGCGATCTTCGCAATATAAGCAACTGGCTCTACAAACATCTGGTTCCATGTTGTTTTCAGACGGGTAGTTTCAGGCAATGCCATTTTAGAGGGGAACTCTCAAATTGGAGACTGCTCCAGTTCCACCCTAATAATCCACCAGGTCCTACTTAAAACTCATCACGAAAAAGGACCAAAGAAAACCGCCATTGCAACACCACTCTGGCACCACATCTTTCTTAACATTTTCCAGTTCCACAACCTGAAACAAGACTTGGATACCCAAGTAAAGGACCTACATGTTCGTTCGGAAAAGCTTGCCATTGCAGGCTCTGGAAATGGAAAGAAATGCGGTAAATCCGCTAGTTTGGATGGGGTGATTCCAATCCCATGGCCTCGGTCGTGTCAAAGTGGCGGGCACACCCCAAAAACGGCTTTTGTTTTCCTGTTGGTTTCCCGGTGGGTACATTTTCGAGGCCCGGTGCCTGTTTTGGTTCTGGCTTTCTGCAAGCCAACAGAAGCAACAGGAATACCGAAGCAGTTTCGGGTCCAACTCCCCTGACACATAAGCCAACCTTCAGAATCGGCAGCTGGAAGATGTCAAAATGATCATTAGCTCCTGGTCTATGGACAAAACCAACAAAAAACAACACAAGAAACTCGGAAACAAAGGAACAAACCTGAAGCATCGGCAGATCCCTCGCACGCCTGGAACCTCTGCAGCTGCGGGGAGCCTGGTGCCAGCTCCGCCATCACCGCCTGCGGCCAGTCCCGTGGTTTCTGCCATCGGCATGGGGTAGTTGGAAGCTTCAGTCCGGGTCCATTCCTAGGTCCTCCAGTAGAGAGGGTAGAGTAAGGATACTTTTTGTTTTTTGTCTGCAGTCTATTTTAGAAGGGGATCCCTCCCCCACAGAAGGGTAAAAGGTAAAAACTGGAGGTTTACCTACTTAAATTGATCATGGCTTTGGAAATGATGATGAAGGGTGCCCAACCATTACTGCACAAGTCACGCTCAATGACCTGCCGGACGTCTTTTGTACCTTGACCACCTTTTGGATTTGTGGAGTGGGAGCACCAATCCTATACTGGTTGGTCAATCGGGATCCTGAACTAATGGGTCATTAATGCTCCGTATATTAAAACAAACCCACATAGGAAAAAACCATTCATCATGATCTAAGTCATTACATAGCTATAGGGATACAAACCATTAGCATAAGCACCTATATATCATCCATCACCCCCCCCCCCCGCAATTTTCATGCAGGGGTGCATCGTTTCAGACACGGCTCAGGTCCCGGACAGCTTTCAACCCGACCGCCCAGGCGAATCCATGAACCGACCAGGCGCGCTGCTGGGATGCTTCGAGAAAAGGAAGCAAGCGACGTTCGGATGCCGTATGTGAATATAGTCACCCCAAATAGATAGAAAAGTGAGGGGAACATTTGAAATATGATGAAAAATCCATTATGCCAACCCTTGGAAACACTTTTCTATCTTCTTGGGGATGACTATACATATATATATATATATACATATATATATATATATATATATATGCTCCCCCCCCAGGGCGCACCTTTTCACTTGTACAGTCTAGAAAAACTGATACTTTCAAGAGTAGCGGGTGAGCATATATATATATATGCACATTTGTCGCTTTGATGTCACTGACCTATACTTCATACACAGTTTCCTTTATATACTACTCTGCTGCTAGAAGCTCAAACAAGGTCATTCAAAGTATATGTTTTTCTTGTACAGTAGATATGATGTCAGCAACCAGTGAAATCTCTCTGGAAACGGCCCTGAATGCCACCAACGTCGTGGACTTGCCTCGTGGTCCTGTCTCGCCTACTGACCTTCCTCTTGATCATCCCCAGGGCAAGAATAAGGCAAAGCACTTCTTTCGACTTTCTTGGCCCTGTAGCCTTTGATGCTACTTTGCAATCTCAAGTCTGCCTCGCGGCCAAGGATGACACGCCAACGCCCTTTCGCTTGAAGACTTCTCCCGGTATGTCATATAGTCTTCAACTTGTTGTTCTTCCTCTTCCTAATTGGCAGCATTTCCTCCTGAAGCACATCATCTTCCTGGATCAAGTTAAGGCTGAGTTCGTCTCCACCCTTTGTCATGGAGAAGTTCATACTGTTTCCTGGCAAGGCAATGCCAAGAATACCAAGAAGGCCATCCAGTACATGCTGAAGATGGGTGGCTTCCAGTGCCATTGTGGGAGGCCACAGGCAATATGCTGCAGACTTTGCAGCAGTAGGCTCGAGACGCTCATAGAGACTTCTGCGAAATGTAAGGATGGCCATGGAATTTTCAGAAACAGTTGAATTCCTGGTAGAATTCCTACAGGATGCCGCTACAGTAATCGCCCGTTTCCAGAATAAGTATCGTGAATAGGAGAGTCTTTTCGATGGAACACCGCAACTTGAACACTATGACCAGATCGTCATTTCAAAGTGCATCTACCTTACGCTGAAGACAACCTAGTTCTGCAGGTAAACGCGCCAGCTTCCTCTATGGTATTGGTAAAACTAATTCAAAATACCAGATTCTCAGAACCAGTGGGAAAACAAGAAGACTCACAACTCACCCGCAGAGCCACGTTCCATTTTCGGCCATTGGTTCATCCGATCCATCCGGTGTTTCATCGTTTAAGCGTGATATGAACTATCCTTATTCTCCAATGTACTTGCTCGTGGATGGGCAAATATTTGATGATGATAATCCCCAACAAAGCATTTGGAATATCTTGTATTAGAACCAAATGGTTACTTATCCGACTATTGTGATCATCCTCGGTAAGTACTGAGTGATCTATGTGTTCATCAGAGCGGGTGTGCCCCGAACTAATCAACCTAGTGGTGTTGACATTGACCATCAACGACTGATGGATATTGCCTGAGATATGTGAGGCTTAAAGTTTGCTTATTGCATCCTATTGCAACCATCTAACAATTTAATCATGGTGAATCGTTTGCAGCCTAACAATTTATTACCATACCATTACTGTTGAAGTGCAAAATGCCATCACAGCAACCACTTTCCACATTGCAACCACACCAAACTGCAACCAGGCTGGTCAGAACATGGTACCAGCTCGGATCTGCAGTTTTTAGCAGCCTACCAACGTGAAGTACATCTCGCTAGTAGGCCAACTCAACCATGCACGCAGCACCCACGTAAGTCAATGATCACCATCCAGTAATGCGCCATCAATTCGATCCTAGATTGACCCATCAGTAAGGGTAACACACATTATAGGTTGTGGCCGGTAGCCACATGACCAGCCACCTGATTACTTTCTGGGAATCAAACACGGCAATTGAAAATCCACAGGGCTTCTCAAAGAATGCATGCACAAGCAATCCGATTTACATGGATGCTGATCTTCTAACTCAGCTGGCGAAGATGGTTTATAACCTCAGAAAGGCTCCTCTGGTTTTACCCTGCGTTTCTCCAAGAAAGGAACCTTACAAGCATATCGGGGGAAAGCAAGGGGCAGGGGCTGTAAACAGCAGCCCGCTACCACTCATGCCCGATCCATAGGGACGCCCCGCAAGGACTCCTTGACTTCAGGTCAGCCGTGGTAGAAAAATACTTGGAACGTTGACTATTTGAAACGTGAACCCACCAGTCCAAACAAAAAGCTCCCCCCCCCCCCCCAAAAAAAAAGAAGCAAAACGCCACCGATCCACGAATCGAAGGCTTCGATGGCCTCGTCCTCCTCCAGATGCGGCAGTGCACCCCCATGCTTCTCCGCGTGTCGGAAGGCGCCTGAAACCACCACATCCGAAACGACGACTTGTCTTCACCAAAAAAGCGGAGTTTTACCCCGCAGCCCTAGGGCTTCTTTCAAGGAACCAAGCTTTGCACCAGCCGCACCTCATGGAGTGGATTGCTCCCGAATCTCCATGCACCTGGAGTCCTGACTCTAAGATAGGGGTCATGACCCCTTTGTCTGGGGTAACGACACCATTTTTTGCGGGTCATGGAGACTCCATCCACCCAGGTGTTCATGGCGTAAACGAACCGAGGCGCGCAGCCACTGGGACGTCAGCAGCTCCGCCGCCGCCTCTCAACAGCAAACCGCTAGTTTTGGGTCCGTGCGAAAAAAAAAAAAAAAAAAAAAAAAAAAAAAAAAAAAAAAAAAAAAAAAAAAAAAAAAAAAAAAAAAAAAACCGAGGGCGAAACAAAAAAAAGACACAGCTGAAGCGCATCAATCACAGACGTCCTTAACTAGGTCCTGCAGTAGAGAGATTAGAAGAAGGGTACCCGAGTTTTCTTCTGTCGTCTATTTCAGTAGGGGAACCCCTCTCCCAAAAAAGGGTGAAAGGGCACTACTGGGGGACCTAGTCGCATGGGGCACAAAACCCTATCTAAACCTGCGGAAGCCATCGATTTCTAACCAAACTCACCGATCAAAACAACACCTATGGTCGCCTATGGTATCAAAGTTGTATCCCACTTGGTTTTTGAGCCATGGGGTCAAACTGACCCCAAAGATGGGTTTCGGGAGGCTTGGTTCCGCGGTTGGCATTTGTGGGTTTTCAAACAAGTGTGTTAAAGCTGGTAACTGTGTTACATAAACCTGGCATATATGAATGGTCCGAGTAAACCGTCTAACATCCAACGTATAAAAACTCGACCTACATCGGCTACCAACAAAATATGGTTAAAGCCACAAACAAACGCATGGCGGGGGGAAAAAATATAGAGCCTTAAGAAATCAACTGCCGCATGGGTTTTTGGCCGAAAACTCGCCTGGACGTGAACTCACCTGACTTGATGAGCCAGGCCCCAGGGCGCCAGACGCCTCTCTTGTTTTGAGGCTGGGAAAGCCCCGGAAGGTCCTCTCATAACGAACAACAAAATCACCTGAACCAAGTGATGCTCCTCGGTTCCATGTTAGTCTGCAGGGATGTAGCCGCGGAGGCAAGCTTTTGGCATGCTGAGACTTGTTATAGCTACCAACAATCCCATAAGAGAGCACACATGTCTGCTTCAGCTCATCCCCTGCCAAAGGTTGTTCTCCTTGACAGTTGCAACTCCGCTCCCCCTTCAGAGAAGTTGACTACTCGCATGCAATGTTGAATCAGCGTGAGGTTGAGACACTGCTTCAACGGATGCCGAATTCAACGGCAGCGGCAGCTGCTGCTGCAGCACGAGCTTGAGGGCCACCTTGCGCTCACCAATGGGCCAAGAACAGCTTGAACCTTTGTATGTACCGCCAAAATGGTCTTCCCCAAAAAAGTAGAAAGTCCAGAAGCTCCAGGGACTGAGTTTATGTGGCCATGGGTCAAAATACCGTGCCCCCAGTGAATATCCCAATCCCCACTAAAATAGACTAAAATGGGTGGTGCACCTACTCCAAAATGGAAACATTGGTCTTGACCCACAGCCATGTGTTTCGCCTTTCGCCCCTTTTGGTTTTCGCTTCGTGTCCCTTCCTCGAAACGCGAGTCCGCCTGGGCCAAGTGCTCCGCCACCCGCGGCGTCTCGCTGGACTGCCGCGACCAGGCGCGCCAGTACCTCCAAGTGTGTGGGACCTGCTTGGCTCCACAAAAACAGCTGAACAAAGGAAAACCCCACCAAGGAGCAGGTGAAAATTAGGAAAACTCCACCAAGAAGCAGGTGAAAATTTTACAAAAGCAGCTGAACAAAGGAAGAACCCCGGCCAAGAAGCCGGTGAAGAAGGGGTACTCACCAGATCAGTGAGGGTTGGTTGCTTCAATGGGTTGCAGCAAAAAAGAGGAATTGAAGGACTCTGACTAGATATAAACCCTGTAAGTGGAATTTGCTGCCTTTGGGGCTTAGAGCACAGCAATTTTTGGGGGAGTAAAGGCCCACGTGGGAAAAGGAATCAAAATCAGGGTAAGGCATCGAAATGACACCCAGAGATTCCACAAGAAAGCTAAGAACCACTAAAAATTCGCCTGGGTTGGCCCCTTGAAGTTGCAAGGTAGAGGTGGACTTGGAATTCAGGTTCAGTGACCCGTGCGAGGGCGTGTCATTTGGGCCTGCCCCAGACTCAAAACGAGGCTCTCCAACTTGCATATTCCGGGCAAGGCCAAAGGGAACCTGAATGAAGAAAACCCAAAACACATCCGGGTTAATATTTGACAGAAACCAACTCCCCCCCAAAAAACAAACGAATGCAAAAACAAGCAGCACGCAACGGGGAATCAAGTCAACCCCGCGGCAAACACAAATTCAACTATATGGGGGAGGGACCCCGAAATTAGTGGTGTTGTCGTGTCTTGACTCAGCAAACCTTGAAACGGGTACCAAGACTCAATCCAACACTCAGTCCTTTGCTAAAACTGAAGGCAGGCAAGCCAAGAGGAAACAAACCATTTTGGGGGTCCCCTGAAAAAGACGAGCCACCCACAACTTGCTGGTGCTCAGCTTCTAAACCATCCAACTGGTGGGTTCCTTTGAAGGGGACCAAAGCCTGGGTTCATCAGCCCAAGACAAAACTCAACAGGGACTGGCCCGTTCTGCCAGAAACCGCCTCCAGTAGAGAGGTTAGAATAAGGGTACCCTTGTTCTCTAGCCTATTTTAGTAGGGTAACCCTCCCCAAAAAAACCGGTAGAAGGGCAGTACTGGGTGACCCAGTCAACAGGGACCCCCCCTTTGCTTCGGCGTTTTTTGCCGCGGCGCTCCGCCACCGGGCGCATGCCCTCGCTCACGGCGTCCAGGCGGCAGAGGCGCCGCCTGCGGCGGAAGTGGCGCCAGAGCAGCGCGTGGCACAGCGCGGCCACCTGGCGCTGGCTTTCCCGGGCGATTTCTCGCTGCTCAGGGAATGAGGGGACTCAGTTGCTCAGTGACCCTGGAAAATAAGGGAACCCTTTCTGGGGAAGGCCATTCTTTAGTGAGGCAGCCACCAAAAACAAAGGGAAAAAGGGTGCCGCTGAACAACTGAGGTGCGCAGAGTCTCAGTCTGCGCTTGAGTCTAAGAGGAACCCACAAGCCTGAAGAAACAAGGGGTACTCAGGGAATGAGGGAATGAACCCAGGGGTTCCCTCAAAGGACACCAGCAGTTGGATGGTTTATGGGGGGTATTCTCTCATTGCCTGAGCACAAGCAAGCGGTTCAACAATCCACGGAAAGACGCGTGTTCCATGGAAAGCCAATCTCTTTTGTCCTTGGTTGGGGGGTCGTTCTACTCAGGGATGCTGCACGGCTCAAACAATCCAAAGCCCTGCGGAAGCTATGGAACATGCACGGCAGGATGTCGACCCTCATTATGCGTTGCACAGAAAGCTCTCAATATGAGGTCCATTGGGGAAACCACCCCCCACCATACCAGCTTCTGCCCCCCCCCCCCACCCGCCGAAACTAGTATGTTTGATTCTGGTCCAGGTGTCAGTTCCCTACATGCCGTGCTCTCCCAAGGGCCGTGGGTGATCTGCAACCATGTTTCAGCAGGGGTCTATGTGTTGCGTTTACTAGGCTAGACGGAAAAGAAAAAACGGGTGGTTGGCTCCTCCAGAAAAGGGCAACCCCTGAATTAAAGTCTTCCGGGTAAACGGGTGGGCTCGGGGTGCACGGGCGTCGAATGCGACAAGCCCTTTCATTCCACGGGGGGGTTCCTGGAAAGGGGGCATGAAACCAAAAGCGTGATAGGATGACTAGGTCCTCCAGTAGAGAGGTTAGAATAAGGGTACCCTTTTTTTTCTGCACTCTATTTATTAGGGAACCCTCTTTTGTTGAATCCTTCTCAGAGATGCGTAGTGAACAGCACTTGGGCAATGCTTGTGTGTGTGCTTGTTTTGGACACTCTTGCTATTTTTGTCGGCGTACTAAGAAACCACTCGAGCTCAGTTTGTCGCACGTGCAAACTTTGTAGCCATTGCTGGGTGTTTGAGTCAACGAGTTGCATGGGACCGGACCTAGCGCGAGCCGGACCTAGCGCGAGCAATATCGAGAAACGCCTATGAAACGATTCCTTCAAGCCAGAAGGGGGCTTGGAAATTGCCATCCGTTAAAGGAATTGTTGGGGGGTTGCCTATGAAAGGAAGCATCGTGGTGACTGTCCCAATCCAAAACCCTTAGGTCACCAAACAAAAAGCCCGCATTTATTCACTTTCCTCCCAGTTCCTGATCAATCGGATTTTCCCCCTTGATGTACCACCGCTTGGAATTGTCAGAATGGGCCTCACCCAGCAGGATGCGATGTGTTATAACTCCCAACCGAATCAAACGGCACTTGAAAAGAGGCAGCAGGGCACTTCGATTCGCTAGTTACAACCGTTTCGGAAGATTCACCCAACCCGACCCCAGAAGAGGTATACCCCAAGTGGTTAGTGCCAATCGCTTTGCTTGGTTTAATGTTCAAAGCCCAAGATTTTACATTTGTTTTTCTTTTTCCGACAACCGCTTTCCAGTGAAAACAAATCACAGTTTGACAGGGTGCCTAGAAGGGATAATTCAACTGTAGACCTGATTCCCCCGCAAGCCCCCCTCTCCTTCGAGGTCCGTGATTGATAGTTTGAGCCTTTGAAAGAGCCGCTTCCCGTGCGCTTCCCTTCACCATTGCAAAGGGGAGGACTAGACCGAAATCAAAATGAAACAATTTTGCTGGTTCTCAGGGAACGAGAAAGGGAATGACCCCCATACACCCTCCAACTTTTGTTTTTTTTTGGGAATCACAAAACGGTTCGTTCCAAACAGCCGTCGGTCATTGCCCAGTGAGCACCAGGGGTAAGTTCTTGGCTGCAGAAATGGGTGATTGGAAGCCTCCGTTTTTCTCATGTCGTTGCTGTTTCTGGGTATTCAACGGCCATTTGCGCCTTTGCGATCTGTCCCCCCAAAAACCCGCACCGGCCACCACCTTTCTCTCTTTCGCCTTTCGCCTTTCGCCGGCCTCTGCCTCGAAGGCACCCGCAAACGCTTGCAGCACCTCTCGCGAGTCACATGTGTCATGTGGGCGAGTCGTCCTTGGATGTGTGTGGCTTGCGGCAGTGTGGATGCCATCGCCTTTGTGATTTATTTTTGTTTAAGTCTTGTGTGTGTGTGTGGTGTGTGTCTGCGTGCCTTTTGTGGTTGGCTTATGTTGCTTGATTTGTTGCCGTGAATTACAGTATTGGTTCACATGCGTGTTGCTGTTCTAGATAAAATACCAACTGACAACAGCCATACTTGTTGTAACAACACATGTGAGCTGCAGCACTCATTTAATGTTACCCAACACATGTCACAGCCCAGCCTTTACTGTAGTCTTCTGTAGCAAAGGCAGTCGATCATGCGAGCAAACAAGTCCAGTCTGGGCGAACCGAACAAAAGAACTATTGCTTCACAACCTATTTTGGGAAACAAATCACCGTCCCAAAATAGACCATCCCATCCCAAATCAATCAAACATCCACCAACATTTGTCGATCTCGAAGTGAACACAAGGACACACACAGACACACACGGAGAGCCCCGATCCCCGCACTCGCCATCCCTCGCCCTTCTCGCAGTTTGGCCCTTACCTCTGGGTTCCCCGCTTCCATTGGGTCTACCCTTCACAACTGCCCCCCCAAACTGACGGAAACAGGCAATGCTTCGAAAATGCTGGTTTTTGTGGAGTACCACGTTTATCCGGAGCAAGCAAACAAATGGACGCCCAAGAAAGTCAACGCCTGCCAGGGGTCCTTTTGGTCAATCCTTTGGGACAAGAGAACCAGTGGGGGGATCATAGAACATCATAGGACATAGCCGCATACCTGCTCGTGTTGTTTTGAACATCGAGCACGATGGTTGCAACGTCGCACTGCCTGGATATCACTTGATGGGCTTCTCAACGCTGCGCTCTAAATGGCTTCCTGGGATTACCCGAGAACTGGGCGGAGTTGCGAATAGTTTGCCCTGCAAAACAAAAAAACAGACACCTTTTGGGGCCACAAAAGCAAAAAAACTTTGCGAAACAGGGAAAGGCAAAATGTCGGCTTTGAGACATCTAGGAAAGCTTGAACATATCAAGCCACATGGAGGGGGCCTTTTTGCATCCCCAATGATACCACAAATTCTGCGACCCCGCGAATTCTGCAACAGTTCACGTCCAACATGACCGGCTTCAATGATACGAAGATCTCGACGTCAGTAGCTGGGATGCACTGGGGAAGGAGAGAAAAGACAAAGGAAGTCTGCGACCCATCTTGCACTCCACCCCCTCCAGAAGTCTGTTGACTTGTTGACAGTCACTTGTTGGATGAAAGGGGCAATAAAGGAAAGAAAATGGCTAAAACAACAAGGCGAGCCGGCAGCCTGACAATGTTCTGAGCTCCGCCAAACTCCACCCTTTAAACTCAAATATGATTAAATCATGTCCGGTTTGGGATCCAGACTCAGAGCTCAGACCTGTGTTTGCCCTAAGAAAGAGAACTAGCCCTCGATTTGAACAACCCGTCCCAAGAAAAGGTGCCAAGCCGGTGCCGGAAAAAGCAGGTTGCATCCCCAACAGGCCCCGAAACCCCCTAACCGGAACCCTCCCTGAAAGCTGTCCCAAACCAGCCCACACCTTGGTTGCTGTTGTCCACTCTGCAGAAAGTTTAACTTTTTGTGGGTTAAATGGAAAACCCTTGATTCCCCAAAAAGTTAGTCTAAAGATCCAGCCCACTAGCAATCAAGACACAAACCCCAGAGCTTCCAGCTGGGGCAAAACCACCACGCCGCGCCTCGTGGCAAAGGCTTTCTTGGCCGCCCCAGGCGCCCACCTCCGCCTCGCCGCAGAAGCGCGCCAGCCGCGCCGCGTCCTAAACGGAGATTTTCCAGGCGGCGAGGGAGCTGTGGTCGCGACTTGTTTGGAAGGCGCTTTGCCTGTCCCAGAAGTGCCCCAAGGGCGGAGGTTTCAGTATCACGGAAGAATCACACGTCTGAATCTGTGATGACTCAATCTACCTGGAGTCTCCATGACCCTTCAAAATTGGGGTCATTACCCAAAATAAAGGGGTCATGGACCCTTTTTTTAAGGGTCATAAAGACTCCAGGTAGCTTACAAGTTGCCCCCCCCCTTCCCAAATCGAATTCTTCAGGCCTGAAGCTCCCAAGGCCCAACGAAAGCGCCGCTCCTCAGCCGCTGCCAGCAAGATCTCTTCGGAGACGCCGGTCTTGGAGTCGCTGCAGGTGCCGGCTTTCCTCACAAACCAAAAAAAAAAGTCCAATATTTCCAGCGTCCTGAAATAAAGTAAATGGGGCGAATCCAATGACTCCGGTTGAGGAAAGGGTTTCGTCCTCGAGGTCCTCTGGTGGCTTGCATTCGTGGGAAGTGGACAGAATGGCAAGACAATTCCAGTCCCAGTGGCAAAGACGTGAGAAATAGGAATTCGACCCAAAAAAACCTAGGTCCTCCACTAGAGAGGTTAGAATAAGGGTACCAACTGTTTATGTTCTTGTTCTTTTTTTCCCCTTTTTTTTCTGTAGTCTGTTTTAGTAGGGGAACCCTCCTCCAAAAATAAGGGGTAAAAGGGCCTAGTTGCCGAACTTACCTGCACGGATAGCTGTATCTTGCCAGCCTGAATTCAGGGACCTTCCTGGGAGTCGCTCACCTTGGAGCGACCAGTGAAGTTTGCCAAAATGAGTGGGCCTCGGAAAAATAAATAAACATATATGCAGTTGGGTGCGTGGACACTGTATCAACCCACCACGCAGAGCAGTGTCTCAACACTAGCCAACAATGATCCCCGGAACCTGCCTGGAACCGGTCGGAGCAATCAGACCCATGTCTTGACGCATCCCACGCTTTCTTCCGCTGTGCCCTGCCCCCTGAGCCTCTAGGGTTTGCTTTTGATGTCGCACCTGTGGATTGGTGGAACCCAGAGTGTGGCTACCACGGTGATTCGGGCCCACAACAACGACAGGACTTGCAAGAAATGGGAAAACGGGCAACCTAACCACCTTGAGCGTGAGAGCATGAATCAAAAGCAGCCCGGGAAAAGCAAAGGAGGCCCTGAGTTGGTTTACTCTGGCCGATATGTGGGTAAGTGTCACAATAGGACCACCACAATGGGAGGTTGCCCTTTGTGTCACCCTAAACCAACCCCAAAGCTGTACACACAAACACAGACAAATACCCAAACACAAACTCACACACACATACGCACACACACAATCGCGCACAAGAAAACAATAAAACAAACAAACAAACAAACAAACAAACAAACAAACAAACCAGACCAGACCAGACCAGACCAAAACAAACAAACAAACAAACAAACAAACAAACAAACAAACAAATTATTGTACCCTTTTAACTACCCGAAAACGCCCGCCGCATCGAACCATTCCAGAGCCTGGGCAAACACGAAAACGCTTTTAGCTGGGGAAACGTTGTGCTATTGTTGTCTTTTTCTTATTTTTCTTCTTGATTTTTTTTTCTCCGGAAATTATCTACCCTGCAATTCGGCGACATCCTGTCAGCTTGGGCTCTGTATCTCATGAAGAGCTTGACGCCCAAAACTCTCGATCATCTTGGGGAACGTCCGTCGGCGGCCGCCCCTGTGCTTGGCAGTGTCCTCAGGGGCTGCGAAGAACATGGGCAATCTGAATCTGACAAAAAAAAACATAGTTGATCAATATTCCTGGCCCCCAAATGACCATGGGTGACTTTCCCCACTTAGTGGTCAAAGTCATCTTTTTGGGTGGTTTCCCTAATGGTCACCCCAGGAAAAGGACCTTTTGATCAACCTCCACATGTCCAAAACTTGAAGTAAGGAAGCCCCAGCAAAAAGCTCACCATAAAACAGGCGGATCAGAAGCCTGGCGGAACCTGTCCAGTGTTGGCAAAATGTCTGGAATGGGCCGTTCCCGCCCCTACCAACAATTCCCTCACCAACAAAGGCGCCAAAACACAAACGAAGAAACAAAGGTACCAAAAGAGGTCGTGAACCCGGCCCTGGCACTTGCCCCCGAAAGCGAAAACATGACCTTCCAGCGGGACTCCCTCAATGGCAGCATTGAGGACGGGGGAGGGGGGGGGGCGGGGTGGAAATCATGCTCTTCCCGGCACTGATTGGGTAACCAGGCATTTTTGCCTCTAGGTTCGCTCTGGGATCTTTATGGATGTTTTATTTTTGGTTACTTTTTTCGTTTTCAAATCCCTGGATGGCCTTTGGGGCGAAGCAACCAACGATTCAAAGGCAATATGCTTCGACAGGCATCCATACTTGGTCTGCACATCCAGGAAACTACCCACATCTTGGCGCAGACTGAGAAATGAGTTTCGAACCAAAGTGCAACCATTGGAACCCCATCGTTGAGAGCATGAGCGTGGGCAACTGACCGATAGTCAGCTTCCCTCTATTTGGTGGTTTGGATTGGTGGTTTTGTGAAGGAGGAGTTTAAACCCCGGGGGTCAAGCCCCGCAAACCGCCAATCCAAACCAAACTGTCAACCAAGCGTTACCTGAAATAGACTGACTCATGTTCCCAAACCGGTCCTTGTCCCAAGTCTGGGGGGAGAGAGAGGGAAACTGGAGCTGGCGTTCCGCCTCATCTAGTGCCACGATTCTTAGCCACAGTCTGCCGAAAAAAACACATCCGCTGTGTTCGTTTTGAGGGTTCCCTCTTTTGTGGCTTTGAAGAAAGCCCAAAAGGAAAACCACCCTGTTGGGTATCCGTTAACCGCCTGTGTTTTGCCCAATGTAAAGTCAACTTCTTGGTCTTCCCCCCCGCCTACGCCCAACCGAACCTCGAGCACGCAACTGGCCAAGTGCGGCCACCGCACACCCCCAGGTCTTTGGAAAATTTGATTGTGGTTTCTGGGAGACGTCTTCTTTTGGAGTTGTTTTGAGGGTACCCCTTTTGAGATTGGTTTGAAGGGACCCGATTTTGCCACATAACCTGGGCAACGTATTCCAATCCACAAGCGGGAAAAGAAGAATCCCAAGGAAGGGGCCTGATCAGGAGCTCTTTATCCTGAAGTTTGCCCAACAACAACTCCATCCGACGTTCAACCAAACCAGCACAAGAGGAATATCAAAAACATCAGCCAAACTGAACAAACCTGAATCCAGTGGAATCCTCTTATCAACCGAACGGACCAGTCACTTCTTGTGTGGATTGATTCGCCAAAACGAGTCCACACCCTTTGCTCACCACTACAATGGCCCGGGACTAAGACCCAGGCACTCAGGGAGTGACCCCCCTCTGCCCGCCGAAACTCTTCGGCGTCCGGTTTCCTCTTTTCCAAAGCTGCTAGCGATTGCAAAAAAAGGATGTGCCAACCAACGACCAAAGCCAAAGAAACAAACACAACAACAAACACACAACCAACAAACAAACCAGCCGAACGCACACCAACAAGCAAGCAAGCAAGCAAGCAAGCAAGCAAGCAAGCAAGCAAGCAAGCAAGCAAGCAAGCAAGCAAGCAAGCAAGCAAGCAAGCAAGCAAGCAAGCAAGCAAGCAAGCAAGCAAGCAAGCAAGCAAGCAAGCAAGCAAGCAAGCAAGCAAGCAAACACACAAACAAAGAAGCAATCAGCAAGAAAGTTCAACTACCAACCGACCAACCGACCAACCGACCAACCGACCAACCGACCAACCACCAACCAACCAACCAACCAACCAACCACCAACCAACAAACAACCAGCCAACCAGCCAGACAGCCAGCCAGCCAGCCAAATCAACAACCAAAGAAGCAAAGAAACACAGAAAGAAACAAACAAACCTAAGACACCAACAAACTGAACAAACAAACGAACCAAAAAACCAAAAAACAACAACTAAACAAACTAACTAAACTAAACTAAACTAAACTAAACTAAACCAAACAAACAAACAAACAAACAAACAAACAAACAAACAAACAACACACACTAACACACAAACACACACAAATAAGCAAACAAGCAAACAAAAACACGCTAAGCAAGCAAGCTTCGAAGCAAGCAAGCAGGCAAGCAGGCAAGCAAGCAAGCAAACATGCAAAGCGGCAGGCAGGCAGGGAATGAATTTCAACAACACAAAGGCACAAACACACAAACACGGAGTAACAACAAGCCAAGGCAAACCAACCAACCAACCAACAAACAAGCAAACAAACACGCAAAACAAAACAGAACATAACAAAACAACGCAAAACACCACAAAACAGAGCAACACAACGCAAAAAAAAAAAAAAACAACAACACAAAATAACACAACAACACCTCTGCTCACCGGCGAAGCCCACAAGAACGCTACTCCTCCACCAGCGCCCTGCTGGATGCGCGCAAGGAGCGCAAGGCGCCGTTCAGCGTAGCCACTAGCACTGAGGCTGCCTCCCCGTAGTGAAACCGAAGTGAGTGAGACGCTTCGAGTCCAAACCTAACCCGACACAGGAAATACGGGCTGGCCTTCAACGAATGAGATCAGAAATCCAAAACGAAGCTCCCACGCACAGGCAAACGACAAAGTCATGCCTAAGTCACTCCTTTGTCTCTGTGACCATTTGTTCCCCCATGTAAACGCCGATTCCAAGAAGTCACTCCTAAGTCACACCTCGGCAACAATCCCCCATGGAACGCTTGACATCACCGAGCTGATCATGGTAAACAAAACAAAAAAACAGGTGTCAACACTGAAACACACTGGAACGCAAATGATGGAAAAGCATGTTTTTCAGCCAAGCGAGGCTTCTACAGGAACATGAAAACCATTGGAACGCAATGGATACGATCAGTTGTGGCAGGAGAGTTTAGGATCACGTAGATATGCCTCAAAGGCAGTGCAGCGCCAGCCCGCCCATGCTGTTTCTCCCACTGGTCGCTGTCACGGCTTCTTCGCCAAGTGATTCTATCATGGCATGATTCTATCATTGTCAAAGTCGCCAAGTTGTAGGTGAAAAGAAATGCTTGACTTTGATAAGCCACAGAAACGCTCAAACTCATGACCCCAGTTCCTTCTGCCTTCACACCAAGGTGAAAAGGGTACCCTCGACAACAATGGATGGTTTTCCAATTCCTTTCCTTCCTCAGGGCTCCAAGGGACACTCGTCTCCCTGATGAAACCATGAGTTCCGGGCTTTCCCTCTGGCTCCCTTTGAAACAGCCCAAAACTAAAAGGGTTCAAAACAACCCTCTCCAAATATGCCAATATATCCAGACATGCTCCTCTTTGGTGTGGAAACAACGCAAATCGCGAGCACTCGGAAGTTTCTGATGTTGACAAAAGCTGCCTGCTTCTCTCTCATAACAACGCCAGTCGCCGAGTGACCCTGCAAGAAAAAGATAAGTTGTTGAGTCGACAAGTTTAAAATGGAAGCCCCAAAAAACCTATGTTTCGCAATATCATATATCTAATAAGAGAAAATGGACCCCAAGTCTGCACATGTCCTCAAGCTTTGAGACAAAATCCCCCCTCTCAAAGCAAGAGACTCGAGACCCCAGAACATGTGATGACAATAAATTCCCAAGGGTCCTTCATTGCTTTATCCCTTGGTGAGCTCATTGTTTGCCCAGATCTCATTTCCAGAGGATCCATGTGGGTAACAGTTGCCTGCATTAGAGTCACACTCAAACCTGGCATCAAAATGGTCTACCCAGACCCATGTAAGCAATTACAAGGGCGGCCCCTTTTCGGCACCAAAATGGAAAGTGGAAACATGGACCAAAACCTGCGCAACCCCTCCTGTTGCATTTTGCGCCACACCAATTTGCCACCAAACCGCTCGCCCCCAACCCCCAGACCCCCAGACCCCCAGACCCCGGACCGGACCCCCGCGCCCGGTCGCAGGCCGCGCGGTGGCCCCGCCAGAGCTGCGGCCCAGCGGCGGCGGCGGACTCCAAGCGCCGCAGCGCTGAGGTCAACGACACACGGCCCGCCTGGCACAGGCCGTGGACCCATCCTTGGGCACCTTGTCTAGGTCCTCCGCTGCCATTTGCTTAAGCAACCTGGAATATTTTTCCAGTAGTGAAACCAACAGGGGAAAATAACAAATATTCTTAAGCAAATGGTGGTCCAGTAGAGAGGATAGAATAAGGGTACCAACTTTTTTCTGTAGTCTATTTTAGCAATACTCCCCCAAGAAGGGGTAAAAGGGCACTACTGGGGGACCTAGTTGTTAGCTTGTAACTGGAGAAACCTCCATGGCTCGTTGGGTTTGTTATCCAGTTGCCCCGGATACTGGGAAAAAACCCGTTACCTGGGCTTACTGAGCTCCACAACTGAAGGCGGCCAAGTGGAATCCCGACAAAGACCTGCGGCTCCATGCAGGTCAGAGTCACCCACATATTTGGAGAACCTTTGTGGCATTGCGGGCAGCGGGCAAATACTATATGGATCGGTTGGGAAAAGAAGGCCAAGCGATCGCCACCAAGGTATGGCTGTCAAATGATAGTTTGGTGTCAAGCGCAACCCAACCCTCGAGGACTTCCCATGCCTCTCCCAAAAAAACACCCCGCTTCAAGCACACACACACACACACACTTCTCGAATCAATCGAAATGGTCACAAAAGTGATTTCAAAAATCACCCTTCAAGTAGTTCCCCCTCCCTCAGTTTCAAAAAAGTGACGTGCCCCTACGAGAACAGGTTGAAAACGGTCAATAGAGGAAACCGTTACCCTGTAAAGGTACCTGCCTTTGACAAGTGTCCCTTGGGCGACCTCAAACGGGTTGCGGCAAATGGTTTCCCAACTCGGATGCGGAAAGCAAAAGACAAAAACAAAAAACCGAAACGGTCCTGTCCTTGCTTTGTCGAAACCCGCAAAAAAAAAACGGTGGGAGGGAAAAGCGCGGGGGGAAACCGGTTGAGCCAGTGAGTCCACGCGTCATGCCTCGGGCGCGTAGTGGTTTTCGAAGATGGAGGCCCAGAAGGCGGAGGCCTCCTCGCCTTTGGGGCGGTTTCGAAGGTTTCAGAAAAACCGGCGCCGGGTTTCTTGGGGTTCGTGTTTATTTAGGGAAGCCCAAAAGGAATCCAGTTTTTGTTGGGTGAGTCTTCCTTGAAAAGCCAGAGAGTATCTTGGAGGAATCTTCTTTTGGGTGGTTTTAGGGAAGCCAACAGGTATCCAGGCAATTTAAGGGGCTTTGAGACAAACCCAAAAAGGGGAAGCCTTTGTGGGTTCCTCTTGCCCCTTTGATGGTTTGGATTGGACTTCGGAGCTGCTTTCCGTGTTGCTCAACCAGGAATCAGAATCCCCAAACCAGCAATGGCAATATGCGCGTTGGACAAAGTTCACTGTGCCACCGCAAACAAAAAGCCAAGAAGTCAGAGGGCAAACTCCTGGTGGGGTAATCCCATTCTTGGGAACCAAACCATCTAAGCGAAGAGCCCCTACACTCCACACCTCAAAATAAGGAATCCCCATTTTAAGGAACCTTCTGCCCGGAGCTCGTTCTTTGCATCCTGTGCAATACCAATGCGTCCAGCCCAACAACGTCACAGCCTTCTCTCTTTGTGTTGGACATGCCCACAAAAGACTTTCGGCAGAAACCGCACCGTCCAACTACAACTCCACCGTTGTATTTCGGGTGTCAAGCAGGAAGTCTGAAAACAACAAACATACAACTCATGTTTTCTGTTGATTTTGAACACAAAACCCGGTTCAGCCCAAACTTTTGGCTCCCTCTCCAAAGCGCACAAAACACACCCTCCACCGCACTCCGCTGCTTCTTTGCGCGGCAATCGAAACGGACGGACACGAAGTCTCCGCGGCCATCGACGGCCATCTGGCCATGGGTCAAAATCCAAATCGTACCCCCAGTCAACATCCCAATCCCCACTAAAATAGGTTCTTAAAAGGGTGGTGAATTCACCTACCAACCAGAATGGGATCATCCCCACTAAAATTTAGCTCCTAACATGGTGAATTCACCCATCCCCCCAAACGGGATTTCCCAACTCGGTTTTGACCCACCGCCATCTCGACGGCAACGAGCTTTTCGAAACCGCGAGCGAGGCGCAGCTGCGGGTCTCCCACTCCCGCAGCAGCAGTCGCTCCAGGGCCTCCAGCGCCGCGAGCTGCTCCAGGCGGCCTCTCGACTCCGTCGGCTCGGAGTCCCGAGCTCCGGGGAATGGGGGGGAGGGTTGGAGGGGGGGGGGAAGCAGGGGAGGGTTGAGTGAGGGCAGGGCTTATGGGTGCAATGTCTTGTCCATTTTTTATTTTATTTGTTTAATGTGTTGTGGTTGTGTATGGCTGTTTATGTTCGTTTGTGATTGTTGTTGCTGTGTTGTAGGGGAACTGAGGAGAGAACCTTTTTTTTTACAGCAAAATTGGGTGCGCTAGTGACCCGTAGATTTCACTACCTCCAAACCACTCCGCCTGGGGTTTGATGGGCTACACAGCTGATGCTACTAAATCGCATGTTTTATGAGAAAGCAAACTATTTCTTTGGGAATCCCTTGATGACCCTTGGTTATCTGCCTAAATGGAAAGTAGGCGGACGTCTGAGCACTTGAAGGGGCAATCGGGTACGTGAGGCTAAGCACTAAGCACCAGCTTTGGGAAGCATGGAAACGAATTTCCAGGCCACAAAAGATACCTCCACGTGAACCGCCATACAACGTACAATTCTGCTTTTCAGGGCCAAAGCTCCAGCAAATCTACTAGTGAGCACCAAGTGAGAACATACCATGATTTTGCTTTCGGGTGAAAATAACGCAGAATGAAGAGCAAAACACCAAAGCTGGAGCCTAGGTCTTTTCAAGCAAGGCCTCTCAACCTGTTGCCAACTGACTGGCCTTAGCCCCCGTCACCAATCTGCAAAAATATACAGTAACACTGTAAAGCCCAGATTTGTGTTGCGAGTGAAAACAATCACAACAAATACTGGACATACATTAGGATGTAAACTGCTACATGTCCATAACACAAACATGCATACATGTTGAGACAATATAGGATGTCTTCCAAATATTGAATCAAATAATGCTGTATTAGACTGAAGATCACATAACATTGAAAGAACTGTATGTACCATATAAGATGGGTAATGCCAATCTGAACATATATATATATATATGAAAGCTGTAATGTATAGATACAAAGGAAATGACGGAATATTATGCCACATAAGACAATACAATCTGAGATTTGTAATGCTTTCCATCAGTCCAAACATGTAAGACATGAAGATGTACCAGAGACTGATCCCAATAGACAAGTTCCTGCACTTGAAGGTGACAAAGGCATACAAGTGGTGGATAATTGTGCATATAATGTCCATTCCGTATCATCTCTAGGCCGAACAAACACATTAGGAAAAGACATGACAGTAAACTAATTATGATAGAAAGCATATTGACTCGTATTGACTCATATTGACTCAAGGGTGAGCTCGCTTTGACTCCAGGTGAGGCTTTGGGATGTCTCGCCGCAGTTTGATTGCCGTGCGACTTTCGGGTTTCGCCCCCATTGCCACTTTGAGAACTTCCAGAGGGCATCAGAAAACGGCCCCCTTTGGAAAACGGCCAACCATGGCAAAGCCTGTCTGAAAAGGCGTGTGAAAGAAGCTGGGCCCGAACTCTTTCTTCCACGAGGTTGGGCCTCAAGGCAAGCGGGTCAAGGGTGGCCTTTAAGGCCTGGCAGGGTCGAAAACTTGGCCAACCATTTTCTATGTGTCGTCTCATCTTTGAACGGCTTGAAGCAACGTAGCTGTGCGCACATCTGGGGCACACAAGAACCGAGTTTGCAGAATGTGCTTTGTATTTAGTTCACCATAGAATATAAAACTGGTTCTAGGTCCTCCAGTAGAGAGGTTAGAATAAGGGCACCCTTTTTTCTGTAGTCTAATTTGAGTAAGGGGACCCTCCCCAAAGAAAGAAACGGTAAAAGGGCACTGCTGGGGAGCTAAGGTTTGGAGCAGACAACGGGTCCCGGTCTTCGTCAACCACCCCCGCCGCAATCGCGCCTGCGCACTTCTCCACTCGCTGGCTGAATCGCTGCAGGTCCGGCTGCGCCTGGCGATGTCGCGAGGAAAATGTGGAGGTAAATGGAACCAGGCTCGGTTGCTTTTTGCTCCCCTGCTAAAAGTTTCACTTTTGGTAGTTTAATGGAAAACCCATTAGTTGGCAAAAGGTTAAACGTCCTCTCAAGCTCAGTTATAGACTGGTTTGCTTCCCTTTGAGTCACTGGTCAAATGTAAAATGTCTCCTAAGTCTACCCCAGGAACCAAGGACTAAACTCTGCGGCCCCCCGGTGGTTGAATTTTGACCCATACCCAGACGGGTGAAAACGTCTTTTTTTGGGAGCATCCCTTGTTGGTTGGGTTGAAGCGTACACTCCCTCAGGCGAACAGCCGGCAGCTCCCACAAGTGGCCGCTGTCAATGGAACCTCCACGAACTGAATGGATGGCCGTGGAGGAGAGGGACAAATTGCACAGTATCCTTTTGGTGTCCTTTGTGGAATATCATAATATGGCCATGGGTCAAAGTCCCGTACCCTTAGTGAACATCCCAATCCCTGCAAAAATAGACTAAAATGGGTGGTGCACCTACCCCAAAATGGTACCATTGGTTTTGACCCGCCGGGCTTAGACCAAGCTCACCAAAAACTACGCCAAACAGATGAGACCGCTGCGACAGCGGGAAAAACATCTTTCTGGTTTGCTAGAAACAACATATTTCAACAAACATGTAAAGGTAAGCTACGCATGGTAATAAAAAAAGGCTCCGTCAAGAAACGCAAAGGCATAAGACATCGCTGAACAACAGATGCCCTAAACATATTAAAAGCAGGGAGCAAGGGAAACCCATTTAAGTGTTTGTGACTTTTGTGGCTGGTTTACTTGCAATACTTGCATCCACAGTAGCTTCAAGGCCAAGAACATCATAGCGCCCTCCTTTCACAACTGCCCAAACTTGGATCCTGTCCAAAGAGTCGGCCACAGAGATCGTTCGCGCGCACCAACCCCTTGGTGGAAAGCCAGCCGTGAAAAGGATGTTGGGCGTACCAAGGGTCGTACAGGAAAGCTCCAAGACGGGCCAATATGGGGAAATGGAACTGTGAGATACTTTCAGACCAAATTAAGTCATGATCCTAGAGACAGAAGCTAGTCCCGGTGAATCTCAGCTGCTGTCGTAGATTGCTACCCTGTTTGTGTTCAACCTGTGGTTTTGCAGGCTACCGCACCTCCACCCAATTTATCCCCCCCCATGTGTTGTGATTGCGGTAGGTCACAACTGTCATAAGATGTTCGACAACATATGTACATAAACACTGGATATGCCAGCCCCCCCCCCCCCACCAATGGTCATGGGTCAGACAAGTACCCCCCCCCCCCCCTGTGGTTGTGGTCCTGTGGTTGGGTTGTGGTGGTTTGGGGTTGGTTTAGAATTGGTTTAGGGTATATTTAGGGTGTATTTAGGGTTAGTTTAGGGTTGGTTTAAGGTTGGTTTATGTTGATTTAGGGTTGGTTTAGGGTTGGTTTAGGTTTAGAGGTCTACGGTTTAGGGTTTGGTTTAGGGTGTATTTAGGGTTCGTTTAGGGTTAGTTTAGGGTTGGTTTATGGTTGGTTGCGGGCTGGCTTGTCCTGGGGGTGGGGGTGCCGGGGTGTCGGGGTGCGAGTTCAGGGGGTCGGGGTGGGGGTGGGACCGTAGGTGACAGGATCCGGGGGCTCAGGGTCTCGGGCCGGGGGGCGGGGGGGTCCTGGGGGACCCATACCAGATGGGGGGGGGGGGGGGGTAGCAACACGGAACACGCGGGACCATATATATATATATGTATATATACATATTAATGTACATGTATATTATGTATACCTATGTGTATCACATATATATATATATATATATTTGTATACATATATATATATATATATATATGTATATATATATATATATTGTAATGTGTAGCGCCCAGCTAGGCCCTCTCCTGCAGGAAGAGAACCTCATATCACACGCCATCCTCGGCAAAACATAAATACTACGCAATCACATGACCTGCCAATACATAAAATATTATATATTTATATATACATGATATTGTCACACATCAGCTTGCTGCAAGACCTTGCCTTCCATCACGAGATCCTGCGCCAAGTTAGAAACTGCGCGCCATGGACATATCCAGGCTGGCATGCTTGTCTCTGAATTTTGCATGAAGCAAATGATCATGTTTTCACTTAACCTCAGTGCCAAGCAAATCCGCCAAGCAAGTACTTGCTGGTGCTCAGTAGGGGATGACATTTGGGAGGAAGCCATAGATGGCTTTTCTCGGGGTCATTCCAATTCTCATTCCCTGCTGAGAACCAGCAAGAAACCACACAACCCGATCCATTCGCCTCAAATAGGAGCCACTGGGCGACCAGGGCCACGTCCTCGGCGTTTGGATCACGCCTGGCGCGTTCGAGCACATGCCAAAATGCCTTAGATTTCCAGCGGCTCCTCATCCAAACCAAACTCCAAAAGGGATGTGTCTCTATATTTAAGGGGAATCCTTATTAATCAAAAGAAATCATCTTTGGGGGGTCCGTCCAATTCAAAACTAACCTGTGCGAGGATCGGACAAAATATCGAAAGTGTCCATAAGAATCGAGGCCGGCCTTAGAAGAGTGGCTTTGGTTGGCCCCCTCTTCTCGGCCTCCCCAAACCCACAGGACTAGCAAGGATATTGCCGGCGACTCATGTGGAACGTGCCGTCCTCAGGGGGAGGGGGGGTCTCCTCCGGGTTGGAGCCAAACAGGGGGTATCGAAATGCATCATATTTGGGCTCTGACAGCTTGGAGGAAACACCACTAACCTGGAAAGCCAAATCATCGTGATGGTTCGGGGAGGGCAAACAAAAAAGGAAACCCGCAGTAAAGAATTAAAGAAGGCCTTTCCACACCAATTCACTTGGCCGAGCTGTTCCATTCTATCTTGGGCAAGCTGGGCAAGACCAATCTGCACCAAGTACTAGAATTCCGAACTGGACATCAGGGAGTCCGGGAGCCGCTTGTTCTAATTTGCCTAGCCCCAAAGCAGCCCACTTACGAGGCTTACAACCCCTAACACCGCACCAGTCAGCGGCGCGGCGGAACTCCTCCTCCAATCTCCTCTGGGCCAAACAGATCCAACCCCTGGACAAGTTACAATCTTTTGCCAGGTGAACGGGAAAGGACCTGACAAACAAAAGGCGAACTGGACAATTGAAAAGAAGCAAGCACTTTGCCTGGCTGTCCAAGTGGGTTCGCGTGGCCGGGTCGTGAAATACGCGTGCACGTGCTTGCCGCGCATGGTCTGGGAAGCACAAGCGCATGTCTTTTCATGGGCGATACACAATGAACTGGGCGGCAAGATCTCGCTTCCCCCCAATTGCTTGTTCGAGGGACATTTGAACACTCCATGCGCAGCATGTATGGAACCATGAAATTCCCACCCTCCGCCAGTTCCTGTCTGAAGGGTGATCTGAAAACCCGCCAACAAGTTATTGCTGACAACCACAAACAAGGCCAAGTGTCAGAAGAACTCCAAGAAAGCTCAAGTATGGACACCCTTTTCCATCGCCACTACGACAAGCACGCCAAACATGTCAGGTGGAACTTGTTTGAGGCCGGCCTTTTGGGATGTCCGAAGCTCCGGGCTCCCGTCCGCGGGTTTCAGCGTCCGAACACCGCGGCTCACTCCTTAGGTCCCGTCCCGCGTCCCGGGCCTCTCCATCCAGGCCTCCAGAGATCTTCGCAGCCGCAGCAGGTACCTCAGATGCCCAGTGGGGCAAAAAAGATCGGCACCCTTGTGTTCATTGGTGGTTTTAAAGGGCACCCTTTTTCTTGGTTTGCTTTAAAAGTGCCCTTTTGTGGGATGTGTTTTTTGGGTTGGTGGCCTTCCCCCAAAAAACGGTTGAACAACGGAAGCAGCCTACTGGTTGCAGCTGAGCTACTCCCCGAGGAAGTTCTCCAAGGACTCCCGCGCCACGTTCCGCTCGCCGTCCCCTGACGCACGCCGCCGAGCCGACTGAACGCGTCACTTGGTTTCGGAGGGTCCCGAGAGTGGTGACTCAAGAGAGCCTGCCTGGAGTCTCCCTCCATGACCCTTAAAAAAGGGGTCCATACATCCCCTTTAAATTTGGGCAATGACCAACCACTTTTTAAGGGTCATGGAGACTCCAGGTGGAATCAAAGAGGCAGGGCCCACAATTTTCACAGGGGTCGTAATCCTATATAACCTGGGATCAAAGGAGTCTGGGCAGAGGTGGGCCGAGCCGTTGTTCAGACAAAAGAGGGGGGGGCAAAGGCAAATCGGCCATTCCAAGTGAAGGCTCTTGTCGGATCGCCCATGAACATCCTGGGGCCCGGATTCTATTGGGGTCGTGAAAGCTCAGTAGATTGCCCAACTGTAGGGTGGCGAGAAACATCGCCAAGCATGTTAAGCCCTATGATTCTCAGTTCCAGCATATGTGTTTACCATTGTCGACGATGATTAAGGCCTATGATGGGCAAGCCCTATGACTATCCTGATAACCGTTGGTTTTGCTCTTGCTATCAGTTTCCTAAGCACATGTTGTTGAAGACCCACTTGACCTAAGACCGGAAATGCCAGGCAAGCGGCTCGCACTTGTCCCTACACCCCGGGGTCACTGGGCACGTAGGGATGTGGTCGATTTGGATTGAACTATTGATTAGCTGCTTGTTCAACACCCAAAGGATCCTCAGTAGGGATCGAATGACGCCCCAAATTGTGTCCACCCAAAAATACAAAGGTAAATTGAATCTTTGAGGAGAGCCCAGAAAGGTGGATGTGGCTCAGAATTTAAGAGCTAGGGTTACGCAAGTGCTGGTCTTTGTTTCCATCTGCCTAGGGCCATTTTGGGTACATTTTTGGAGCCACGGCCAGGTTCCAAAGGCGGCTCACACGAACCGAAGGCCGCCTGACCCGTCCAGCAAGGCGGCCACGGCTTGCTCAGCCGCCGCCTGATCGCCGCCCTGGCAACGTCCAGCTGGGAAAAAGCATCGGAGTACACGTCCCCGTTGGCTGTGGGTCAAAAATGGGTATAGCCAAAATGGCATCCTGGTAAATGGAACCAACGACTCTAACCTTCGGTCCCCTGGTGGTTTAAATTTGACCCATATGCTGGTGTCCCTTTGGTACCTGGAGTCTCCTTCTGACCCTTAAAAAATGGGTCCACGACCCCTTTATTTTCGGTAACCCCATTTTTTCAGGGTCATGGAGACTCCAGGTAGATCAAGATCATGCGGGCTAAATTGACGCCCAGAAAGTTCACTTCGAGCCAGTTGGGATGATTTGTCCACCAGTATGTGTGCTTGATTTCAAGTGCGGCTACAAGGCTCCAAACCGGGATTAACCCTAGTACAAACCTAGCCAAAACAAAGGCGGCAAAGAAAGGACAACAATAGGTGATTCGACAAAGAAATGGACACCAACAGTAAAACACTCGCTTTCGGGAAGGTCCCTAATTGTTCCACCTTGCTAAAAAAAGAGGCGCCGATTTGCCCAACGCACGTAACACCATGTGCATAAACGGGTGCCAGTGTCCTTTCTAGGGTTCTTTAGCTTGGCTGGATGACCCCAGTAAAGCTCCCCGTTTGCTTCCGGTCTGCATCAACAAAAGGGAGGTTTGCTTTTCCTGGTGCCCCTTCAACCATCCGCCCGCGCCCCTAACTTACCTTTCTGGCCGTTGGCCTTGAAACTTCACATTGGGGGCATGGAAGCATCGGGTGCACCCCATGGCTTTTGTTGGAATTAGGGTCCCCTCCCCTGTTTTTCGCCAAGTGAAGCAAATATCAATATCCCCTAGGACCCATGTGTTTAGGGGTATGTATGTTGTCTATGTTAACTGGCTCCATGTTTCGTTAGCGGTTGGCATCAAACCCTGAATTGAAGGTAGCTGGTGCCACTACTTGTGTCAGTTGCTCACGTGGAATCAAACACATTTGAGTTTATCAACAAAGCAGGCCCCAACTTCCTTGCAGTTTCCCTTGAACTGTGGCAAAACGGGGGGGGGGGATTCCAATCATTAATTTGCAATTCAAGTTTTGGGGACTTGTTGCAGGTTCCAAGAGTCAACGGGCACTCCAAAGGACAAAGGCGGGTTGGGCTGCCCTTGATTTGTTGGGTGAAGCCACAAAATCACTTGCAAGGTTGGAGAAGCTTAACCTGGCACACCTCAGACCTTCCCTGCCCAACCCAACCCCCCCCAACCTCCCCAAACCCCCCAACCTCTCCTCCCCCCCCCCAACCACCCCAAACCCCAACCCCCCCAACCACCACCCCCCTCCCCCCACCCCCTGGGCGTCCCAACAAACCACCGGCTGGCCCGGCCAGCGCCTGGCTCCCGGCGGCTCCGGCGAGGTGCTCCCAGAGCCCGGCCCAGGCCAGGCGCAGGCCGTCCCGAACCTCAGATCGATCCGACTCCGAGAGAGTCGCTGCGAGAGGTGGACACGAACGGAAAATGACGGAACAATAACATGTTCTTCATGAAACGAGGTGGAAATCATTACGTCCAGTGATGATTTCATGAGACCAACAAGGGAAACCAAAAAATACTCTTAAGCAGGATCCGTGGCCCGGCGCGGCGGCTTGCAATTTTGGCCCGGTGGCTTGCAGGTCATTT
This sequence comes from Effrenium voratum, assembly GCA_963377175.1. NCBI lineage: Eukaryota > Dinophyceae > Suessiales > Symbiodiniaceae > Effrenium > Effrenium voratum. The sequence continues at coordinate 199,209 of CAUJNA010003374.1, read as the reverse complement.
GTTCGACCTCTTCCATTTACTGAAGTGAAGCATCCAGGGGAAAAATGAAACCATATTTTCAGCTCTAGGTGTCTTCTAAAACCAACAGGGGAAAATAAACACATGTTCTTAAGCAAATGGAAGCAATGGTGGTTTGTTTTCTGGGTTGCCGGGTCAATCTTCTAAGGTTCCAAGGTGTGATTCCCCACTCTCTTCACCCATTATGAAAACCCATTTTCTGGGGGGGGGGTTGGCAGACTGTTGGAAGAGAAGGATCCCTGAAGAGATCAGTTGCCCAGTTGGTTCTGTCATTTGTTTGAGCTGACCCAACGTTTTTGGTTGGTTTTCAGGGGAAACCAAAAGGAACACCACAATTTTGGGGGGTGTCCCCAAAAATGACATACCCAGTTTGGACCGAAGCACCCAGAAACCAAAGGTTCGCCTTTTGGGGCCAACAATTGAAGCAAAAACTAAAAGGTCAAAAGGTCGATTCGCTCTCAAGCTCCTACCCCCGGATCCCCTTTTGAGTGGTTCGTAGTCCGGTCCAAAAAGGTACACCTGAGGTTTGTTGCAGGGATGAATCTAGAATCTTACCCACCCAAAAGATGCCCGACCCCAACCATTACGGAGAGCCCGGCTGAACTTCAGAATACATCGGGTTGAATCTTAGAATCGGATTTGGCCTTAGTGGGCTCTGGGATCCTGATAGGTCCTTCTCTGGGTCTAAATCACCTAACATTTCGGGGATTTGTCAAAGGGGGATCTCGAAAGTTGTGGTGCTGGTGGTTTCCCCCACCAACCTGCAAAGGGCACAGCTCCAACAGCACAAGCCTCACTTCCTTGCTGAGTTTAAAGTTCAAAGTCCAACTCGGGCAGTCACACACCCATTTGGGAGTGTCTTTTGGAAGGTATCCCGTTTTTGCTTTGGATTCAAAAGAAAACCGCCAGGACAACCCACCTTCGTTTTCTGGCCGGGATCTTTTGAAACAACACACACCCCATTTGCTACCCAGACTATGGAAGAAGCCCTTCCCAATGTGCTTCCAGGCAGCCGTCGCTGTAGAGCTTAGAGCGGTTCCAGAGGCCTGAAGAGCCAAGTCGCAACCAAGCCCAAGGCCTATCTAAGCAACCGATCGCAATTGGGGGTTCCCAGGCCCCAGAATCAACCTGGCAGGGTTGAGTCTTTGCTACCCAAAATCCTGTCTGGCGGGCCTTTTGTGGGCAGATCCCAACCAAAAGCCGGACAAAAAAAACAAACATCACCTTGAGTCGGTGCCTTCGAACGGAAACCCAGGAAGTCAAGCCAGGTCATGTTGTTGGCTTTTCCGGAGGTCAGTAGGGAGCCACCAAAAAAGGACACATACCTAGCATTGCATCCTTAAAATCGTTAGTTTGAGCCACAAGTTCTCCTTTTTTGAGGGGAACACTTGCCAAGTCTTCTTTCAAAACCTGCAATTGGTGGTTGGGTTGGTGGTTATGCGGTAAGGTGGTCAGGCGTTGGGAACGGGATGCACATCATAAACGCAGGCTGTGAACTCGACCTCAAATAGGGAAGTCTGTTCAAACCAAATCCAGCAACACAATTCTCCAATGGAGGCAACATCATCCCCAAACGCCTGCCGACTAACACCAAAAAACACATACCTTTGCTTGTAAAAAAGAACCGGAGCCCTGTGAAAAAGTAACCCTGCGACTAAAACCAAACAAATATTCACCAAAAAGAAGCGGAACCCGGTCGAAGACGAAGTCAACCCAAGCCGGAGGCCCTTTTTCCGCCTTCGGGAGCCAGGATTCGAAGCGCCGGTCAAGCTCTGCACCGTCCACCTGAAAGTCACAGCAACCTCTCAGCTTCCCTCCGATTGGTTTGAAGCGTTTTGATGGTTAAGGCTGTCCCATTTACCATCCCATTTTAAGGAGGTCCCGTTTTGGTGGCTTGCAGCGTGGTGGTTTTGATGGTTCAGGAGGGTGTTCACATTTACCCTTTACAAGAATCCCAAGCCACCAGTTAGGGGTACGTTGCTACCGAACCGAGGGGAAGAAACGGGTACCAAGCCAAACTCCAACCGCAAGGGCACCTTTCCTGAGGAATCCGGAGAGGTCATCTTCTCCCGAAACAACACAAAGCGTGTTTCTCAAAAGCCCCCCTCCTCCCACAGCGAGCTACACAGAACCACGGAAAACAAAACACACAAAAAACACGCAGCTGGCATCATCCAAGCTCAGCGAAGTCAACGCAGGACAGTCACAGCTGATTCATCCGGAGGCTGCTATGAACTTAAAGCGACATTAAATTGCTAACCCGCAGCATATTTTTAGTGCCCTTCAATGAAGAGCATTTGACGTGTTTTTGAATCGAGGGCACTCAAGGCCGTGTCGGTGCGCTAAGTGACCCTTTGATTCGTTTGCTAAGTGCCCTTCTTGGGTTGATAGGGGTTGGGATCCTGTTGAAATCAAACAGCTACCCGTGTCGAAGTGTGACAACTACCACATTTCATTGGGGCCGACCCAGAATAGCCCGAACCTGGCGTTTTGAGTGTCAAGCGTGTCATTTGTGTCAGTGGGGGTGCGAATCGAGGTCACTTACCCTTGAAAAGGTCACTTGCCCTAGGGTCGGTTCCCCCTGAGTCTCATTCACGTGTCGCTGCGGCTCGATTTGCCCGGACTAGGGATCTGCTGGGGAGGGCAACCCTGAGGATCTAAGTGCCCTTTCAATGACCTTAAGTGACCTCTTTGATTTAGGACTAAGTGACCTCATTTTCAACATGGATCATAGCACCCAAGAAAATGAATCGAGGGCACCGAAAAGGAGCTGGCGCGTTGACATCCAAAGTGGGCCTTTGCTCCACCCCCCCCCCTTTCTAGGGCCCGCGTTGCCCATCCGACGCCGGAAAAATCCAATCTGAGTCGACCGGATCAACCTCCACATGGCGCCCGGGGAATCCAACCGCGGCCAAATGTGCAGACCCATTTCTAAGCCCAGGTTGCCCAGGGACCTGAGGGAGAAATCCACCCATTGCTTCTATGCGTGTCCGTATTTTCTTCCTTGCCTTCATGACATCTAAAGAAACAAAAACAAGAAGGATTTTGCAGGACACCCTGGGGAAACCGCCCAACAAATGCATATTGTTGTTGTTTTTTGTTTGAAGTGTGTTGCCATTTTAAGCATTTGAACCCTGTCATGACTCTAGGGGGTTGATTCCCCATTCTTTTCAGCCACCGTTCTTTTCAAACACCAGCCATTTCCCCAGGGATTTGGGTGGTTTTCTAGAAAGGAGGATCCCTGGAAGTTACCCCTAGAATGACCTTTAGCTTTGCATTCCCAGCTTCATCGACACCAAGCGCCCGCGCGCCCGCGCCCAGGGCCCCTTCTCGAAAGCTGTCGCCTCGAGCATCTCGGCGATGGGGGGCGCTGGCCTGTGCCGGGCCTCGAGATGCTTCGCGGCGAGCTCGAGACTTGTGCGTTGCGCTTTGAGATATGACTTGCTTTTTGGTAGACGGGAGTCATGACCATCCCCATCAACCTCTAGGCCTGTGGCAAGTGTAAGGGGAACAAAGGACTCCAAACTGTTTGGCTTGTCTAGGTCCTCCAGTAGAGAGGTTAGAATAGGGGTATCAGCTTCTTTCTGTAGTCGATTTTAGTAGGGGAACCCTCCCAACCAAGAAAGTGAATAAAAGGGCACGGGCGACGCTTTTTCCTTTGAACATCAGAACGGAATTGGCTCCCACTGTGCAAGATCCAGCCTTTCTTTCAAGCACACCCCGGAAGCCCTAGAGAGAAAACACTGGGGGATGCTCAAAAAGCCGAGGTTGCTTGAACAATGGCCTATCTCCGGGGTACACCAAATCCGCCGACGCCAGTCGAGCGAGTGGATGGCAGTCCGCAACTTGGTCTTCCTTCGGATCTCTTATCAAAACCGCGGGCTGCCATTTTTTTCGGCATGGTGCGCTGGGTGTCCAAAACCCTGTAATTTTCCAGCGTGTTGGGGCTTGCGTGCAAAAAATATGCGTTTCGGGTGCCATGAATTTGTCTCTTTTTCTGCAGATACTAATTGTGTTTTGCTGTTTCAAGCGATGTTGGAATCGGCCTGTTAGGGGTCTGGGTGGGGCCAAGTGCAGTGATACGTTGAGGAACTGTTTGAATTTGCAAAAATGTGTGTTTTTTGCAATGCCCCAACTGTACGGAGCAGTTCCTGCGAAACATCCCCTGCATTATCGTGTTTTTGGAAGTCATTGGAAGTCTATTTTAACGGGTATTTGAGGGGTGTTGCTAGTATCTGCTTGTGATGGTTGACTTTGGGAACTAACAAAAAAATCCTGGTTTTTTGGACTTTGCTGTGGCCGGACGGCTGCATTCCCAGCATTCCCGGCATCTCTGGCATTTTCTGTCTTTGGTCAATTTTGCGTGTCTGAAAGTCTTGAATTTTTGGATGCGAAGATTGGGGCTGTTCCTGTACGTTGTGTGGTTGCATCCCTTGCATTTCCAGCATCCTCAGCATCACTTCCATGAAAAAGAAAAAGGTGTTAAAATCCCTTGCACCCCACTGGCGTCGGCGGATCGCGTAGCGATTTCAATATATTTTCAGATTATGGTCCGCAGTTAAATAAGATTTCTGGGAAGACCCCAGAAGAGCGGCTAACAGTCGATGAACCAAAACTAGGTCCTCCAGTAGAGAGGTTAGAATAAGGGTACCCTTTTTCTTTAGTCTATTTTAGTAGGGGAACCCTCCCCGAACAAAGGGGTGAAAAAGGGCACGATCCTGGAGGATCGTGAAAAGGGGTCCAAAGCCTTCATGGACATCGGCGACGAACTCCACTCCGGCCTTGTCCCTCTGCCCAAACTTGGGCGTGGAAACCTCGCTCTCTGCCGTTGTGGAGCCGCTGTTGGCGCCTCGCTTACGATCAAAAAACAAATCACCGAGCGGTCAACTGGCCGAAGCCCAACCAAAGTTGGATCACAATGGCGCTCCACAAAAGGAAAAACCACATGAATCACCAATCACCAAAAGGAAACAATCTCCAAGCACCAAAAAAAGAGCCTCTCCAACTAACACCTGCTCAAAGTGGCTGTGGGTCCAAAATAGGGTAACCACAAAATGGCTTGCCCTGGTAAGTGGAAACATGGACTAAAACCTGCGGTCCGATTCCTGGTGGTTTAATTTTGACCCACATCCATGTGGCGTGAAACAAAAATCAGGGAAACCAAAAGGGAAACCGAAAAGAAAAAACCGCACGGGGGGCACCCTATTGGTTTCAGATTCCTTCCAGTTGGCGGGTTGAAGCCTATTTTGGTTTGGTGGCTTTAGGGAGTGGTCTCCCAATCCACCCTCTACAAGAGTCAGGGATGCAAATCCCCAAACCAGAAATCCAAACCACCAATGATTTAATGGTGACCTGGCAGCTGCCTCACCAAAAAAAGCGCAAGCCTATCCCAAGCATTCAGCTGTTGCGGAACAAAAAAACTGTGGCTTACTATTAAGAGGGGCGTATGGATTTTCTGAGGGTAGCCTTTTTTGGGTTGTCATCAGTCATCCCTGCAAAGACAAGCCAAACATCTGGCTTTGGGGTAGACTACTAGAATTCACTGGGTGAGGTCTGGTTTACCACACATTCAACTTAGCCCCAATTGGTGGTTGGGATTGGCGATGACAAAAAAAAGAAAAAAAAAGAAGAAAAAAAAAAACGTCAAACCAAGCAAAAACACACATGACTGTTGACAGTCTACTTAGGTGCCCCAAAATCAGTTTCACCGTTTAGTGGCTTATTCCCATCCCTACGAGTCACTCTCAAGGGGACTTCCCAAACACCTTCACAGAACTCCAGCCCAACATTTGTCCACAACCCTGGCTTTGCTAATTGGCTTGCTTTTGAGTGATCGGTTGGTTGTCAGCTGGGCTGCGCACTTTTGTCGGTTCGATCAGTCGCTTGCTTCATCGTCTGGGGTTGGTGGATTGCTACGGGTAGAAGTTAAACAATATGGCCATTACAGGCAAGCCGTGAGAGCCCTCAAGACGGCAAACCGAGACTGATTCAACAAACCAAAGAAGGCCTCAACACGTCGGATCAAGCTGAGTCGCAATGACAACAGTTGGGTGAACTTGCAAAGCCTCCCAATTTGTAGGGCTCATCATCCTGTTAAACTATGGACATAAAGGGGGATCCACATTCACCCTGCATGCCGTGATCTCGAAGAAACTTTCATAAGATCCAAATTTCCATGTGCTGAAGTCATACCATGGCTGGCAGCAGCGCAAGGACATCCTTCGGCTAAGGGCAAATTCCTGCCAAGAAGAGATGAAGAAGAGATGAGTTGGTTTGTTGAGCTGGGGCGAGGGAATACAAAGGTCACATCAAAGCCCAACCAAGCAGATGCTCTTGCACTAATTAAAAAGAAAATACTAACATATGCTGAGCTAATATCTGATGTTACATGTAAGCCTAAGAAGATTCCAGAGATAATTTGTAATAAACTAGTAATTCAAAAAAAAGAAAAAGAAGAAGATTCCAACAATAATTTATGATCAGAGGACAAGGATATGATTGCAAATGAGATTTCATTAGCAATACCAGTAGAGCCGGCAAAGCCGGGAGGCGGAAGTTTCTAAAACACATGGGGCTTATAGCATTTGCATTGTTGCTGGTTTCAGCGGGGGTGCCTTGCTCCTTGAACATGCCATGTCAAAAACATTCGCTCCCAGAACCTCCCAGCTGCACTTCATTTCAAGCAAACGCCTCGCGCGCCTCGCGGGGCGACACCGTTTGCTAAGGAACAGTGTGTTTGCTCTCCCGTGCGGTTGTCTATGCTCTGGCGTGTCTGTCCTGCAGGAACAAGCAACAAACAGTGGCTAGAACAAGTTGCCTTAAGCTTGCGCGATGCCCGTGAAGAAGTCTGTATTTGTCGACAACATTTGTTCGTTACCTCTGTTGACTCTAGTGTTAGTGTGTTTGGTGTAGACAGCTCAAGTCACCAGAGACTGCAAGCCAAAAAACAACACGCGCGGCAAGAGCTCAGCACGACCGACATGTGCATATTGGTTTATCCATGTCTCTACCCGAAAACTTTGTTATCCATCTATCCACCTAGTTATCTAGCTATCTACCAAGCTCGAAAACTACTTTTGTACTCGACTTTTGCGAAGTTCGACCTGCACCTCGAACACTACTTTTGTACTTAACGCTTGCGATTTTCGAGCTGCAGCTGGAAAAGTGTTAAGCTGCAGTGGAAGAGTGTAATCGTACCTTCGATCACGAAAAACTGCGCCTGCCACGAAATCTGTACATGACCTTGCGAAAGTATTGCGCCTGCCACGAAATTTGCACCCAGCCTTGCGAAAGTGTTGCGCCTACCACCAAATCTGTACCTGACCTTGCGAAAGTGCTGCGCCTGTCCTTGACCTTGCGAAAGTATCGCGCCTGCCACGAAAACTGTACCTAGCCTTGCGAAAGTGCTGCGCCTGCCACGAAATCTGCGTGCCCCACCTTGCGCACCCGTGCCAGTGGGATTTGCGATATCTATACTTGGCCTTGCGAAAGTGCTGCGCCTGCCAGAGTACACTTTGCGTGCTACTTTCGTGCTTAAAAGTTGCGATTTTCGAGCCCGAGCTGCCAGAGTCTGCGATTTTCCAGCCGGAGCTGCCAGAGTACACTTTGCGTGCTACTTTCGTGCTTAAAAGTTGCGATTTTCGAGCCCGAGCTGCCAGAGCCTGCGATTTTCCAGCCGGAGCTGCCAGAGTACACTTCGCGTACTACTTTCGTACTTAAAAGTTGCGATTTTCGAGCCCGAGCTGCCAGAGTACACTTCGCGTACTACTTTCGTGCTTGAAAGTTGCGATTTTCGGGCCGAAGCTTCAGAGTTAGCTAGCATCGCGCATCTACAGCAGCGATTTCCTGTTCCCTGCCACGCAAGGTCGCGCGGGCTTGCGAAAGTGCTGCGCCTGCCACGAAATCTGTACCTGACCTTGCGAAAGTGCTGCGCCTGCCACAAAATCTTACTCGACCATGCGAAAGTGTTGCGCCCGCAACGAAATCTGCACCTGACCTTGCGAAAGTGCTGCGCCTGCCACGAAATCTGCATGCGCCACCTTGCGCGCCCGTGCCAATGGGATTTGCGATGCGTCCGTGCCAGCGCTGCGGAAATGGCGCGCCTGCCACGAAATCTATACTTGGCCTTGCGAAAGTGCTGCGCCTGCCACGAAATCTATACCTCGGGTCGCCAAAGTGCTGCGCCTGCCACGAAATTCTAACCTTGCGAAACCTCCGCGCGGCCGTGCCACTGGCCCCCCGTCCGAGACCGTTCCGAGACCGTCCCAAACAGGCGCCGTGGCAGAGGTACCTTTCGCACATCTGCAGCAGCGATTTCCTGCACCCTGCCACGCTTTTGCGCATTCTCTATCTCTTCGCGCGCTCAGACAAGGTTCTTTCTAATCATCAGCTATCCTTCAATTAGTTTCCGTACCACGGAAGTTTCTTCCTAAACTTCCTTTGACAAAATAAGTATTCAACATGAGAATAATATATTTACAATTATATTTCTTATTTATTGTTCATTGAAGCTGTTCATTGAAGCAAACCTAAAGCAAGACCAGCCATTCTTGGGGGCCCTAACTTGAGAAAGTATCATCCTCCCAATATGGCTGTGGCTCAAAAAACTGGTGCCAAAATGGAAAAGAGAGATTCCCGTCGATGTCTGAACTCTCAGTAGATCTTCGGGTGGGCTTCATTTAGGTGCGGATTTGCGTCCACCAGCCATTGAAATTAGACTGTCGGAAAAAAAAAAAGAAGAAACAACACCCAAGGGTACAAAACCTATTGGTTCCAAACTTCGGACAAACAACTGTGTAGATACCGAGCTACGGAAGTCAAATACGTTTTGGGTGCCCCCATTAAGCATTGCGACGAGGAACTGGACAAGGACAAGGACTCGTCATCGCTCTCGCTGGCGTCCCCATCCTCTGCGTCTCCTGGAAGAGTTGAAACTCGGATGACAAGTGCCCACGCCCAACGGAAAATCATGTATCCGGCATACATGATTCATGATATATTTTGTTTTTGGTACCAGCCACACCCATTCTTCTGCTCATTGATGACTCTTCTATCTTTGCAAAAGGTGCTCCTTTCTATGAGCAAACTTTTGTACTTGCTAAATGTTCTATGGTTTGCCACCAAAGCTCAACTAATGGTCTGGATGAGTGATTTGGAGATTAGGATCTAACAACCAGGGAACGTTAATCCGAATGATCAAAGAAGAACCCTCAACATGGGAGGCTTGTCTCAATCGAGCGCTTCTTCGGGTGGGTGGTTTCCTTTGTGTCTGCAACTGCCAAAATGCGACCACCAAACATTTACAACACACAATCGCCCACGATAAGACCTGGATCAAGCAAAGGATTCGATATTCAACCTTCATGAAAAAACGTGCTACCCCCAGACCGGTGAGCTCATCCTAACAAGCCTCCCCAGCTCCTGCAACCAAGCGCCCTGCTTCCAGCATCACCAGCCACCGACGGGCCTCTTCTGGGTCCATGGCACCTCAGGTTCCGCGAGGCTGAAGTGGAACAAATCCCCGAAAAAAGAAAAAAACACATGACATACAGAGGAGCTTACAATGTGGTTGTGGGGTACTTCAACATGGTATTTCGTTATGATTGCAGGGGGGATACTGTTAACAATCACTTGGCCCCTCATATTACTCCCGCCTTGCAGATTGACAGACCCGAAAACCTGTTGGTCCCCTTTCTACATCGTACTCGTCAGATTGACATCACCCGACGACCATATTATGAATATGTTTCTTCGAGGAATCTCCTTTTCGGGGACGTCCTTTTTGGGCTTCATGTTAATCTGCACGAAACAAAAAAACAAAGACCTGATTTGCTCCCAAATCAGCCGATAAACGTGATATTCAATTTGCCGGCATTCATCCTTTGAGCAACCCTGCCAAAGCCACACACCTATACAATGGGTTCAAGGGAGGATATCCCTTCCTTTTGACTTTGGCAACCGGGCTCGCTCATAGAGTGGATGCCGTTTTGTTGGACCCTATGGTGCAGCCGCTGTTGGTTGGTTTTTCAAGGGAAATCGAAAGGAACCCAGCCAACCTGTTTGGGTGTGGGTCAAAACTAAACCACCAGGGGACCGCAGCTTTTAGTCCCTTCCATTTACCAGGGCAAGCCCTTTGCGGCAGCTATTTTTCACAGTTACACATGCTTGATTCCCCCAAATGGTTGATTTCCCACCGAAACAGGGTGGATTTCCCCAAAGGGAATGGTTTCCATGTGGCAATTTCTGAGGTCCTCCAGTAGAGAGGTTAGAATAAGGTGGTACCCGATCTTTTTTCTGTGGTCTATTTTAGTAGGGGAACCCTCCCAACCAATAAAGGAAACGGGAAAAAAGTTTGGACCACCACGGCCATTCTCAGAAACGACCAAATCAAACCCCCAAAGCCCAAATCAAATCAAAAAAACAAACAGAAACCCCCCAGAAAACCCCACAGAAACGACCCCCAACTCAAACCCCGACCAACCGATTCGAGGGCACGTAGGCGCCAGCAGCGGAAGCCGAAGTCCAAGACCAGCTCGCGGTCCTCCACCTCGCGACCGGGGGAACTGGCGGTAAGGTGAAATGGGTCCGTTTTTTGTTTTTTGTTCCTCTCCTTCTTTTTTTTACATCGTTGATGTTTGTCTTCTCCTTTGTTCCGGGTGATCTCTTTGAGGTAGTTTTGAAGGGCAACAAAAGGAACACGTTGACTGCCTAGCTGGCAACAATAGCCTAAAGTTTGCAAACTGAACAGGAAAAAAAAAACAAAAAACACGAACAACTCCTTCCTGCTGTGTTTGTTGTCTCTTCAGACCTAACAAAAGGAAAGCACTTGTTGGTTTATCACGCACATCTTTCGCTCTAAGAGGAACCACACATTGCATGGACCTCTATGGGGAGGGACCTGGGGCTCTGTTCTGGTGCAAGGCGCTTAGGCGAGATTGTTGTACGTGAAGTGATAACCCAAGTGTGTTAGCACATTGCCTTCTGGGTGACAGGGGACAGGGACAAAATGACTTGTTTTCCCAAGACAACATACTCAAAACCCGGTATTGACATGGCCTACCCAGAGCCATATAAAGAATTGAAAAGGCGGCCGCACCCATTTATGGCTGGGATTGTCCCTAGCTACCCTCCAATTCTCCGGATTTTGATTTTGACAACAATACACTACCAGCAGTTGTTGTCAGTTGCGCAAGTGATGCTTTAGAGTCATGCCCTTCAAGGGACACTTTGGTGTCACGGAAACGGATTCCCACTTGGGCATCATTCTTCTGCCGAAAACCAATAGCTCATGTCTTTGCTCCCAAGCATAACTTCAAAACTGAGACTGAAATTAGCAAACCGAAAGGCCCCAACCCCCGGCTGAAACCAAAAGCCCGGGAGCTATTGAAGCCTGTCCGGGAGCCGCCCCATTTCAAACTGTAGGAACTTGTGGCCCAGCGGGTTTCGAGGTTGGGCGGCGCGAACACACCATCTGCTCAACTTTAGGACTCATAACCGGCATGATTATCATTGAACCAAACCATGCATGTACCCTGTGTCCAGTGTGTCGATTTACCAGTACTAATAGTGCATACCCGGGCGCGGCTCAAAATTCAAGAACTGGAAATACGCAGGTTTAGTCTTTGTTTCCATTTGCCATGCCATTTTGGGGATTCCATTTTTGCAGAACAGCTGAAAGCTAGGGGGTCTCAGCCCAAATAAGGTTTGGGGATGTCTCGGGGGAGCTCTGACGTCAGGTTCGAGCAAGGCTCCGGAGGTTCTGGCGTGGTCTGAGTGCAAGGTGTAAGGGACAGGTCTGGAGGTTCCGGGTGGTCTGGTGCTGCAAGGTTCAAGAAGGTGCCGGAGTGTCTGGGGTTGTCTGGTGCAAGGTGTCAGATTCAAGGAAGGTTCTGGAGGTTGCGGGGTGGTCTGGCACAGGCCCGGTATAAGGTTCAAGCAATGGCGCAGGCTTGCAGGGTGGTCTGGTCAAGCCTGGTTCCGGAGGTTCAAGGAGGGTTCCAGAGGTTCCGGGGTGGTCTGGCGCAGGCTTGTCCTGCAGCAAGTTGAAGCCCCCACGAAGATGTGGCACATGGACAAGAATCTGTCAAAAACCCATGAAACGCGATAAAGGGCACTGCCAAGAGCGATACTATCTTGAAGCCTTTTTCCCATCTGAAAGCTTTGGGGCCTCAGCCCAGGTAGGCTCGGGTGGTCCGGGGAGGGTTCGGAGGTAAGGTTCCAGGGTTCCGCTGCGTTCGGCAAAGGTTCCGCAAAATTTCCGTCGGCAGTGTTCTTCGAAAATTTGGAGGAGGGTTCCGCGAGGGTCGACAAAGAGCGCCGCGTGCTGTTGGGGATATATCACCTGAGCTTCTTTGAACCGCCACCTAGATTGAAACCCAGCTGAACCAATTTGTTGCCAGGGCGCCGAAAGGCCATGAGCCTTCTGCAGGTTAAAGGTCTTCTTGGTGTTGCTGGCGGGGGTCTGCGTGTACCGCAAGAAGCAGCCTGCAACAAACTGGTGATGCAATGCAGGCACTTTGGGACTCATACCCTTTCAAGCCATAATTCACATGCTTTCATAACATGTCAAGTAAGAATCCACCTGAGCTTTCACAACATGAAACGGAGAGTTCGGAACCGCTGCAAGCGCTTCAAGCGGAGGTGTTTCTCCAAGGGGGCCCGCAGTTGGCTTCCGCGAGCTTGATGTCTGACACCGTCAATTGGTACGTTCCAAGCCTTCTAGCCGGAAGTAGCGCTGCTGCCACCTGGCCAGAGGAAAAGTTGCAGGAGGTTCCAGGGAGACTTCTCTGTGCCTTTTGGGGGGCGCCATGTTCATCTGGAGCGTAGTTGGAATGGTAGAGTTTCTAGTTGCCATATGTCACCTTCAGCTTCCCTCCAGTTGGGCGAAGGCTTGGAGGCTCGGGGCTTTGCCATTTACCCACAAGAACCAGGGGTTCCACCCGCTTGTTCAAAATCACCGAAGGGAACCTGAAACCCCTCGAGGGAGAGGGGGGCACCGGGGCCTTTTCTTAGGGTATGATGTCGACCCTCTACTAAAAAAGGAGGAATTTACCATGGGAACCCAGGGTTTTTCCAAAAAATACCCTAGAAAAAGTGGGTATTAGGAGTGCGGGGTTTATCTACTTGTAAGTGAGACACTGCCAATTGGTGGTTTGGCGATTTTCCCATCTACCCTCTACAAGAACCAGGGGTGAAAATTCCCAAACCGCCAATCCAGAGACAACCTGAACCAAGTCCTCGACACATGTTCGCATATGCCTTGTGAGACCATGAGGGGAAGAACATTTGGGCATTCCACAAATCTCTGCTGGAAACATGGCACGTCCAATTTATTTCGGGAATCCATGCAAAACAAGTTGGAATAGGGACAATAAAAACAACTTCCGCCAACCCCTATGAGATATGAAAGCAGCACACCCCAGTAAAGAGAGTTATGACACCACCTACTGGGTCAAAGGTGAAACTGTGAACCAAGCGACACCTTGATACAGCAACAATGCTTAAACAACTGGGCAGGTCTTTCTGAACTTTATAGCAAAAAAACTGTTGCAAGTTGAGGAAGGCGAGGCTCTGGAAGGCACCTGCACCTATGTTTGGTTGCGATCGGTAGCTGAAAGCGATGGATTTGGTCTGAACGCCCAGGTAGGCGACAAGGGGTTCGGGGCAGCTTTTTCAGGGAGGATTTGTTGAGTGGGGGATCGGTATTTTTGCTTATCTATCCTCATTTTGGCTTCCTGTTGCAGGGTAAGGTCCTACTTGGCCTCAACCAAACACCCGCCTCCGCCAAACCTCAAAAACTGCTAAACGAGATCTCAACAAAAGCAAGCAGACAGCACAAAACTGGCTCGATTTACACCTTTACATATATATATATATATACATATATCCGCCGACATTGCTCGGCGTGTCGGATACTTACTAGAGGATAGAGGATAACCCCCCCCCATTACATTACGTACATTACATTAAATTACATTACATTACATTACATTACATTACATACATACATACATACATGCATACATACATACATGACATACATACATTACATACATACATACATACATACATTCATACATACATACATACGTACATACATACATTACATTACATACATACATACATACATACATTACATACATTACATACATTACATACATACATACATACATACATACATACATACATACAT
>CAUJNA010003374.1:0-180000 GCA_963377175.1 Effrenium voratum | reverse complement strand
TTTTACACAGTCATGGAGACTCCAGGTAGGTCAATGACACCACAGCTGCACTGGGAGCACCACTCCCCCGAACAGCTCTCCAATGCCGCGGGCACGCCAACGATTATGATCATGTTTGTTGAGTAGGTGTCTAATGCTCAAGGATCAAGGGCTTGCTCGGATGGGGCCACTGATCCTTGGATCCCAAACGCCCATCGCCCGCATCGCCAGTGCCCATACCAAAAAACAAACTGTTTTAGGGTCGGTCATTATGGGGAACCCTAAACTGTCCGAAAGGCACGGCAGATTCGCAGACCTTTGGCTCCGGAAAGGCGAAAGTGTCTAGGCATCCGGATCCATTGTAACAGCGGATCTGCCTTTAGCTTCCGCTTTAACCTAAGAAAACGGGAAGCTACCCCTTGTAGATAGGTGCGACTCCAGGTGATTGAGATCACCTCTGAAATAGGCTGCGCCCACTGAAAAGCAAATCAAGGATGTGCTAATCAAGATACCTGTACCGAACCAATCAAGATACCTCTACTGAACCGGTGCTTTTGTTGCTGGGAGCAACCACCCCTCTCCGAAACAGGGTTGTGCATGTGTGTGTGTGTGTGTGTCAAAGTCAATTTCTCCTGGTGACTGTTCGCCTTGGCTTTCGCGTTCAAATCATCCAAAAAGAGGGCTCTCCTTGTTGAGACAAACTTAGCGGGTGCCGAGTAGACGTCTTACCCAAAAGCAACACCCCAACAAAAAAACACTGGTGATGACTAGTCCACCCGCAAAGGGAAATATGAGGACCCCTGGCCTATGCCATCTCGCCGGAAAGCATCTACTTGGATAGTCGGTGGGCCCGTAAACTGGTGAATGACCCATTGGGTGTGGGGATAAACTGTGGATTATACTCTCCACGCAGCTAACTCGCAAACCAAAGCAAGCCGACTCCACTTTCGAGGCTTCCACCCCTACCCTCCCACCACCTAACATGGAAGTGCATAGACCCCTGTAGAAAACTACTTTCCTCTTGGAAAGGGCTTTTTTGCACTTCCATGTTAGTTGGTGGGGGGGGGTAATTATCCCCTTTCCATTTGCCGTGTTTCGAAACAGGAAAGGGTTCCTTTTCCTTGTGCCACTGGGGCCACATGGATGTGACAACTCCCCTCCCCCCGTACAGAGAGACTCCGAGCCTGCGGCGTTTTGCGCAAAGCGCCATCGGCCTGAGAGATCCGACATGGCTCCACTTCCGAGCCTTGGGGTTAGTGCGACAACTTGCTTGCTGGTGCTCAAGGAGTGAGAAATGCCATTTACCCAGGCTTTGGTCCCCGAAAAAAAGAAAGAGAAAAAGGAAACCACTAGTTGGATGGTTTTTCTTGGGGTCATTCCAATTCTCATTCCCTGCATCTCTCGCACCAGCCAAGTTGTTTCTCACCAGATGTTCGGCCCCAGCACACCAGCAGTTTGTGTACTAGTGGTTTAGACCTCTCGAAAACCAGGTTTCAATCGAAGCCAGCCACCGGAGCGTTTCATCGATGTCACAGGCTCCCAATGCCCAACCCCAACCTGCTACCCCGCCCCCGCCCTCGCCGCAACCGGGCAAGCGATCCGGCCAAGGGCTCCCAATGCTCCCCTTGAAGCATCACCCACAAAAGGGGCCCGGATCAGCCAAAAAAAGGTTCCAAAACAAACAGCAGGACACATCTGCTCAATGCTTGACAGCCACAAACCTGTGATTCAGTGATAGGGGACTGCCGGAAACATTGGATCTGCCGTGACTTTTCACAAACCTGCACCGGTAAACCCCACACCGATACCCAACCCGCAAACCATTCCAGTATTCTCCTTTGCTCCTCTGCAACTCTATCCCAAGAATCAGGAGTGGCATGCTCTGGCTTGGCCAAAGAATATCACCTCAAATCATTTTAAACAAAGAGATATACTTTCTGTTCGCATTCTGTTTATTAACTACTCAAAAAGCTAACCTGAACAGCTGGTTGTTGAATCCTTGGTTTCTAGGCCCTCCAGTAGAGAGGTTAGAATAAGGGTACCCTTGTTTTTCTGTCTACTCCCAACCAAAAAAGGGGTGGGAAAGGGCACCTAGCTGGGGGACCTAGGTTTTCTCGTGGCCGGGGGGAAAAAACTCGGGCCAGAGGCGCTTTTCCACCCGCCGAATCTCTGAGGCTGGCGCCAGTGCTGGAGCTGCTGCTCTTGCTGCGCTGCCCTGCCGCCCAAAAAAAGCGGCGGGGTGCAGGCTGAGGGCGAACATGGCCGGAGCCCAGCCCAAAAGCTCCCTATACAGGGGATTGAGTCCCCCAAGCTTTGCTTTGTTTTCTTTACGACTCCCCAAAATACAGCCTAAAGTACGCGGGTTCAGTCCCCCAAGCGTTGTTTTTTTTTTTTTGTGTGCCCTGCTTAACTTGAGAGAATCCCTGTTGGTAGCTTGGTGGTTACCTGAAGGTCCCTTTCGGGGATAAAGCTTGGTCGCTACCCCCGGTGCAAAACGAACGTGACTTGTTGTTCCTTCCATGCCGCGTTGACAGGCCGGCCCGAAGTAGGGTTGTTTGTGTTGTTCACACCTAGATACAACCAAACAAAGCCGGGGTAGTTGACTTACAGGCTGCATCTCCGAGCACCTTTCTGGGCTTTGCTCAGGGGCAAGTAGGCAACCAAGGGGGTTCCCGTCCTTTGAAAACAAAAAAGGACATGGCGAATAGTCACAACGCCTGGGATGCACCGGGCCATCTTGTGCTTTGGGCCAAGTCACCACTCCTCCGCGAGGAACCAGCTCGAAGGTTCTCAGTCAAGTGCGATTTGCCTGATTCCCAACCTTTGACCAAACCACTCTGCCCCAAACCCCAGAGACAAACCCCAATACTGGAGGCTCTGGGAGTCAAACGCACGAAAATGATCGGTTGGGTCCCGGGCTCCAATGGGAAACTTCAGCGATTGATTCACAAACTCAAAGGAACTTCTCAACTTTCAGTGAGGCAAGAGAACAACTTGCCCAGGGCCAGGGCCCATGATAGATCCCTTCAGAACAAGTTCGAATACACAAAACGAGGGGATTGGCTCGGAATGATGATCATGAGGAGGAGGAGGAGGAGGAAAAGGAGGAGGAGGAGGAGGAGGACCATTGTCGATAATGACTTGCAGTAGTGCAAAGTAGCCGCTTTCAGTAACAATGTCAATGATCTTGTTTTGCCCTATTGTTTTGATTTTCACGAACCGATCTTGATTCTACCTCGTCAATCTTACCCACGCCCTGTCCCAAATGATTGGACGAAGCATGATTTGAAAGAGTTCAAAGGGTCAGCCATGCCAAAACAGTGGCCGAGGTTCACCTCACAGAAAGTTCGCTGCGCTGAAAGCGCTCTAGGTGAAACGTCAAAAACCACCCAACCGGAAAACACAAATCGGCATGGAAGTCGGACACAAATCGAAGCTCTTCCCTGAGCCATGCCATGCAAAGAATGGCCGCCATCGGTTCAGCTCGAAGAGCACGCGTAAAACAAACAAACGTGGGGAGTTTGGCTTCGGAAGAGCCAACAGATCTTGACAGGACTAGCCACGTGATAGTCCATGTGGATGCGGCTCTTCCCCAGCAAAAGCCAAGTAAACCCAATTCTCGAATGTGTCGGCGGGCAAGAACAAGGTGTGTGTGTGTGTGTGTGCGTGTCCAGCTCAGCAGTGCATTTACAACGGGTTCAAACATGGAGAAACAAAGGGCAGCCGGCATCCTAGATTTTCCACTCAAATCGCAAGCACCTTGCGCCTGACTCAAACAGGTCGCATCACAGGGCAGCCCGTCTGGAGTGAGTTTGAAAAGACACAACAACTTTTATGTGCTCAAGATGCAACTGTAAGAATGCACCCTCCAGTTTTGGCCAGTCCCCTTTAAAACCAACAGGAAATACAAAACAATTAACAAACCAGCAAATAAGCATGATATGCCTTGGGAATTGACTTGCTCGTACCAAGCAAAAGTCGACTGTCGCATCTGTCATCTTAACAAAAGTATCCCCCGCAGCAACCATCTGGACGCCTTGCCCACAAATACAATTGAGGTCAGGGGTGGCCAGAAGTCAGCACACAAGGCTGGGCCAGTGAATTGCCCAGCAACTGGGAAAGTGAAAAGCAAGATCGAATCTCTGGAGATTAGGAAAAGGATAAACGTTTAGGGCTATGAACTATGACCGCACGCAACAACAACTGAGACACACAGGTTCTTTTGTCCAACCCACATGCTCCCAACTAGCCCAAATTATTGGAGGACGGGGCCGCCCCTGGAGGTGTCCGACGTTCCCCAAAGTAACTTGTGCCAAAGCGAACGACCAACCAAAACCGCCAGTCTGAACGATAAGGCGGGTACATGTGTGCATTTCGGTGTCGCTATTTTTTGTTGCGGGCTTTGGGCTGGGAGTCTAGTTCGGGGACATGTTTGAACCCCCCCCCGGGTCTTTGCGCCAAAATCGCCGAGCCTGCAGGGGAATTGCTGCGAGAAATGCGGTCCGCCAAGCTGAGGCTGCTGTCCTCCAAATGATTTGGTGCGAGGCTACCAGGAGCCAAAACAACGAAATTGTCATACCTAAAAATACACGGGGTTTTTTGGGAAAACACGATGTTTTAGGAAAACAACATTTTCCATTCCAATCATTTTCTCATCATCCGTTCAAAAAAGCATCATCTCAACCTCAGAATCTCCCATTGCCCTCTCCCCTTTTGCGCTCATAACGAAATCAGCTTCGCATTCGCCACTATTCATTCGCAACTCAGACCTGAAAGGAGGAGGTCGGGGACCGAAATTGTGAAAAGTACCACCTTGATCCTTCAAAAAAGGCTGCCAGTTTCATGACACCTGTCAGGGAGCAGTGCCATGATGAGGGCGTGGTGGCTTCGAACAGCGCAAGCTCAAGCAAAGCCCGCTTTTGGCCCGCGACTTCGCTGATTTGCATCAAAATTCTCGAACTAGCGCATCCGGGATTGAACCCGAAAAACCAATAGAATTTCCACGCTTTGCCACCCTCTACTATGGGCTTTCTACTTTAGCCACGGGTTAGAAAACACGATGCTTTCCAACAACACCATGTTTTTGGTTGGGGTAAACCGCTGGGATCCCGCCCAACTCTCAAATCTCGCGAAAATCATTTAAACAAAAATCAATTGCGGTGAAGGTAATTGAAGACTGAAGCCAGCTGCGCACCCCCCGCCCGACCCTTGCCTTGGGCCCTTTGCTTGAAATGAGTGTTTGGCCTCAGTAGGGTTTTATCAAAAACACAAAGTGTTTCTGAAAACACAATGCTTTCAAACACGATGTTTTCATCAGGACGACATGTTCACAGGCTCTTGAAGCCCTAGGGACGAAACACCGGTTCAACGTTCAGCGCATGGAATAACGATGCAAAAGTCACGTCGAAGACCAAGTGTAAGTGTAGTGTCTCAGACAAGATTGGCCGAATTTGGATACGGCCAGGCCCTTCCCCTAAACCTCAGCAGGCCGTAACCTTCAGCCAGGCATGTCATCAAAAACTGCCTTGCAGCCCTCCCCGGTGAATATGAACAGAGTTTGAACAGAGAAAAGTGAAGACTCGCATTTGGGACAGCTGAGCTTGCTAGAAAAAACGCGGTTGCTTTGCAGAGGCCCGCTTGCTCCGCTGTTGCCACGGAATTCAAAAAATGAATCTTCTTGAAAAGCTGCACACTGTTGGGATGATGACCCTTTTCGAGGTATCATGTTCATGTTCTGAGGGTGAACTTCGGACTTGACCAAACCCGGGGCTTAGCCATGGTAAGTATAATTTGTCAGCGCAATGAGCATTCCATTGGTGGATCGATTGCACGAGTCAAAAAGTTGCTGGCAGCTCAACAACTCAACAGCACGACAGCCCAACAGCCCAACAGCGCAGCAGCCCAACAACCCAACCCAAGAGCAACAACACAACAGCCCAACAGCAACAGCAACAGCCCAGCAGCCAACAGCCCAACAACCCAGCAGCCCAGCAGCCCAACAGACCAGCCCCAACAGCTCAACAACTGGTTAATTGGAGTGGTCCATCAAATGCTTGTCAGCACCTGCCACCTTCCTTGCCATCTGGAATACTTCGTAAAACGTCCTGAGCCTCCTTGCCAAATGACGCGCTGAGAATGTGACCCGTCTTGTTGCGCTGCACAGCTGTTCATTATCGAGAGTCCCATGTCCTGATTTTTGGGTTCTGGTTTGACATCGTGAAAGCGAGTAGAAACCCCAACAATCTGGGCTGTCCCCAGATCCCCTGCTGAAGGTTTAACGAGTAGTGGGTTAAATGGAGAACCCCACAACCCAGCCAAAAAGCTGAGGGGATGGCTGGGAGCCACCAACCAATGGCAAAGGGCTATTTGAATCACCATCAAGACCTGGTACTACAATGGTCTACCCAGAACCATGTAAAGAACTAAGAAGGCGGCTGCGCCCATTTCTGGTTGGGATTGTCTCTTGCTACTTTCCGCTCATTTGAATTTCACCGAAGAACGAACCTTCGAACCCAGAAGCCCATCGAAACCCTCGAAGCCAAAGGCCCATCCTGCGGGCGCGGTAGCTGCAAGGAGCCTAGCAAGAAAGGAAACGACAAGCGAGGGGAATGCTGGCTGCACAACAACCCCAAACTCTCCGAACAAATATCGGTCGATACCTCGTTTTCCAAATAGATGGGACACAGAACAACCCCAAATTCCGCCCTCCAGGACTGAGCGGTCGATACCTCGTGTGTTGGGTCAGGGACATTTGTATAAGTTTATTCGCCGATTTCGGAGTTGAGTTCGGGCAAACAAGAGGGAGGTTCTACCAGTATCTCGATTGCTTTGTGCGAACTCCAGATTTTAATTAGGGCGACTGCGCTGACCCAGGGTAAGCCAAAGGGAACCTGTTTGGCCGGCAAGTGGGAAAATGTATAGGTGCACAGCCCCAAAAGCCCTGCCTCTGCGCTGCTCAGCGCGTTGGGCGGCACCTCGGAGGTGACGTGGCGACTCTATGCCGGGGGGGGGGGGGGGGTGACTTGCCTGAATGCTTCAAGGGGTTATTGAGTTTGGCTGTGCTGCATATGAAATCATATGCCTGGCTATGCCCAGCCCCCTAGATTGGCTTGATTGGGTCTTTAACCCCGACATTCACCCAGCAAAGGTGGCCAAGAAACTGCCATGGTCCAACATTGGCTGCCACAAGAGAAAATGGGAACATGACAATCAAAAAACAGGTGCCTGCTTGGAGCTGGGGTTGAAAAGAACGGTCATTGCGACGGGATCATTGGCCTGGAAGGGCCACACAAACTGTGCGCGCTTGGTTTCAGGCCCCGCCAGAGATGCGCCGCAAATGTGCCGCTGACTTAATTACCGGCTTCACCCGGCTTCACCCACCGAGCCGTTCCAGCACTGCTTCTCCTCACCAAAGTTTCCCCCTATCTGTCAAGCATCACCTTCGTGCTATTTTACTGGTTTATGCGCTTGCGAGACCATTGGGCAGCCGCAACGTTTGACCAGACTTTACGTTCGAGCCTTTTGCTAGAGCATCCACCTTCTGTTTGGCTAGACTAGCCCATTCAAACTGCGCGTTTGTGGGTGGAACAACTAAGCAAAGACATGCGCACCGCACAGTTTAAACTCTGTTTCGCAAGGCGTTAATTTTTGAGGCATCGCAAAATGTAAACGGGTGCGGATTTATTTTTTGATTTGTTCGTTTTATTTTGGTGTGTTTTTTGTTTGTTTTTCGTCCGGGCCAGTAAAATCTCGTATTTTACAGCATTTCTCGCAAAATTGACATATTTTACACTAGCCCCTCAACATCCCCAGCATCATTTTCAACATCCACCGCATGTCCGGCCAACATCCCTAGCATCACCAACAAATCGTGGGTAACAAAATCCAAAAAGTAGCTGGCGGGTTGACGGGGTCGGAAAAATGATGATTCAAATAGGAGGGCATTTCACTCGCTGCAAAGCAAATCTAAAAAAGTAGCACGGGGGTTGGGGGGGGCAGCCCCCCCCCCATGATGTTCGCAGAAGTGATGATTCGAATAGGGGTGCAGTTAAATCTCTGCAAAAAGTCTAAAAACAGCGGGGGGCGGGGGTGGCTTCCCCAATGATTTCGAAGAAGTGCATACATACAAACATACATAGATTACATAGATTACATAGATTGCAGAAAATGTCGTATTTTACAGCATTTTCTCGCGAAGTTGGATGCTCGAAAAAGTGATGAACCAAATAGGGGTGCAATTAAATCTCCGCAAGAAATCTACAAAGCAGCGGGGGTTGGGGAGGAGCAGCCCCCGCCCATGATGATTGAAGAAGTGATGATTCAAATAGGGGTGCAATCAAATCTTTGCAAACAATCCAAAAAGTTGAGGGGGGGTTAACCCCCCCCATAATGGTCGAAGAAGTGATGATTTAAACAGGGAGGGACTGGTGATGCTAAGGATGCAGGAAACCAAAGCCAAAAACCAATGAACTGGAGAGGAACTGGGAAAGCAGAGGATGCGAAAAGCCAAAGCCACCAAAAGCCGCATAAACCAGCGAAAAGCTGCAAACGCCACCTGGTTTGAACTGAGAATGCAGAGGATACGAAAAGCCAAAGCCAAAAAGCCACCAACAGCTGCGTAAACCAACAAGAAGCCAAAAAGCCAAGAAGCCAAGAAGACGAAAAGCAAAGAAGCCGAAAAGCCAAGAAGCCAAGAAGCCAATAAGCCGAAAAGCCAAGAAGCCTAAAAGCCAAGAAGCCAAAAGCGGAAAAAAAGAAACAAAAACGGAAAACGCCTACAATAAATACCCGTCCAATGTAAACTGCGCTTCGCAAGGTGGTGGTCATGGCGGCGGTGGTGGCTCGGTTACTGGAACGGTTTCTCAAGTTGCTCGGAGCTAGTCGCCTGCTCCTGGCATCTTTAAAGCCAAGTTGCCTGTGCGGACTTGCACGCTGCGGCGGGTGGCACCGAATGCCTGTGCCAATACCATTGCGTCGCAATCTGGTAGCTTGTCGTGTGCGGGGTGTCTGCAGGCGCACGCCTGGACACCAACGCGGCGGGCTCCGGCATGAAAGGCCCCAGCTGCCGCATTGGCGGCAGTGAGCGCCGATTCAGCCCAAGATTTCGTGTTACACTTCCCACCACGTGGTATACCGTGGCCATGCATCCCAGCTCCAACACAGCGCGCAAGCAGGGAGTCTCACATTGAATGCTGGCATGGGGATCTTCACGACGCTGTTGTCCGAGGCAAGCGTCACTAGGGAGCATCATAGGTAGTTTCAATCAGGGTCGTTTCAACATGTGGGTCTGTACGTTTTTCCCTGCTTTTCAAGGAACTCATGCAAACAGCCAAAAAGCTATTTACAATGAATGTAAATAAAATTGAATACATTTGTTGACTTATTATTGTTATAACTCATGCGAGACTCTGCTGGATTCCAGCGAAATTCCTATGATTGTCCTGTGAATTTCACTTGAAAGTCCATTGAATTTCCCCTTTAAATGTCTTTACCGAAGCGACGCATATTGCCAGCAGCCCAGCCATCCCTCCCAAACGTCACGTGACAAACACCAAATATAACTAAGCACTGCATGGCAGGGCAAGCCCTGCTAGGCTTTAAGTGGCTGCAAAAGCCGGGCCACACTCCAACCAGGTTCCCTCTCCCTCACTCTCACCCTCCCTCTCCCTCTCTCCCCCCGCCCTTCCTTCCTCTGTCCCCCTTCCGCCCTCCCCCCCCTCCCTTACTGCCTTCATATAACCCTAGAAACATGTATACGTTTCTACTTCTGGCAGGTGGACATTGACGGAATTACCCGAATAATTCAAGCAAAAACTGACACACACACACACAGACACACAGACACACACACACACAGACACACAGACACACACACACACACACAGACACACACACAGACACACAGACACACACGCACAGACACACAGACACACAAACACACAAACACAAACACAAACACAGACACACAGACACACACACACACATACACACACAAACACACAAACACAAACACAAGCACAAGCACAAGCACAAGCACAAGCACAAGCACAAGAACAAGCACAAGCACAAGCACAAGCACAAGCACAAGCACAAGCACACACACACACACACGCACTGGACAAATTGAACAAGGTTGTTCATGGTTGACACTTGTCATTGGCCCCTGTTTACTTCTGGAATCTTACTATCCCAAGTAATAAAGGCAAGACAAAGTTAAAGGTAAAACTGTTGCACCCATGAAAAGTAAGAAGTACAATTCCCAAAGTGAGCTGTTTGTGCTCCTGGAAGTGTTTACTGTTTTTTGTTTCTTTCATCAAGGAAGTGCTACCTCTTGTTGCTTTTCCCCAGTAAAAGTAAAAATGAACAGTGCCAAGACTGTTCTACTTTTGGCAGTGGGGGAAGCAAACAAAAAAAAAACAAGTAAAACTGTTGGACCTATGAGAAGCAACAAGTAAAACACAAAAGTTAAGCATTGCTTACTTCAGGAAGTCTTACATTTTACTTTTCCCCAGTAAAAAAAGCAAACAACTCCCACAAGTAATGCTTTGATTGTTTCTACTTCGGGCAGCTTTATTCGTGTCATGGGTCCAAAAGCTACACGTTGCACTTGTCTACTTTTAATGTGGAAAGCAGAGCAGGAAAAACGTCCTGAAGTAGTTTTTGCGGCGCAAATGTACAATTACTTCGCTTCGAGCAATCCCCACCCTCCACACTCACGAGCTTACCACCGTGAACACGGTTGTGTGAGTTCAAGCATGGTTTTCGAGTGGCTTGGGGCCTATGACTGCTCAACAAGCCTCGCATTGAGAGCCTTATCCACCTGTCTGTGTGTGTGTGTGTGTGTCAAACTCCACTTGTCTGCGAGCCGACCTCGAGAACTCAAACATCGGTTCCGTTAACAAAAGCCAAGCCCCTTCCAAAAAGAAACTGGACGGAATATACAAGAAGTTGCTTATTCGCAACCCAAAGCAACACAAAAGCATCACCCTTGCCGAGCCTCAAAACAAGAAGGCACGCACCAACATGACATGTAAACCCAACTTTGCGCCGGGCGGAACATTAAGCAAAACCAGACTGGCGAGCTGCTCCGGCTGGATAATGGCGGGATCCACTGAAGAATACTGGCGAGCCGCTCCGGCTCGACACTAGCCGGATACTCGGCAGGATCCACCGGCAAAGGATACTCAGCGGGATTCGGGATACTCGGCGGGATCCACTGGCGAGCTACTCTGGTGGGATACTCGGCGGGATCCACTGGCGGGCTACTCTGGGATACTCAGCGGGATAGTCGGCGGGATCCACTGACGGGCTGCTTTGCTGGGATACTTGGCGGGATCCGCCGAGGAGCTACTCTGGCGGGATCCACTGGCGGGCTGCTCTGGTGGGATACTCGGCGTGGTGGGATACTTGGCGGGATCCATTGGCGAGCAGCTCTGGCGGGATACTGGGCTCGATCCACTGGCCAGCTGCTCTGGCGGATGCTTGGCGGAATCTACTGGCGAGCCGCTCTGGCAGGATACTCGGCGGGATCGCTCTGGCGGGATACTGGGCGGGATGCACTGGCGAGCAGCTCTGGATACTCGGCGGGATCCACTGGCGAGCTGCTCTGGCGGGATACTCGGATCCACTGGCGAGCTGCTCTGGCGGGATACTCGGCGGGATCCACTGGCGAGCTGCTCTGGCGGGATACTGGCGGGATCCACTGGCGAGCTGCTCTGGCGGGATACTCGGCGGGATCCATTGTCGAGCTGCTCTGGCGGGATACTGGGCGGGGGCGCGGTGTAGAAGCATCGCAAACGCGGATTCCAACATAAAATCTAAAAACCCCTTCCTGTCGGGTGGGGAACCAGACAAAACCACAATATCATCATGGGATCCACTGGCATCCTCTCTGGCGGGATACTGGGCGGGATCCACTGGCATCCTTTCTGGCGGGATACTGGGCGGGATCCACTGACATCGTCTCTGGCGGGATACTGGGCGGGATCCACTGGCATCCTCTCTGGCGGGATACTGGGCGGGATCCACTGGCATCCTCTCTGGCGGGATACTGGGCGGGATCCACTGGCATCCTCTCTGGCGGGATACTGGGCCATCCTCTCTGGCGGGATACTGGGCGGGATCCACTGGCATCCTCTCTGGCGGGATACTGTCCACTGCCATCCTCTCTGGCGGGATACTGGGCGGAATCCGCTGGCGGAATTGTTTGGCGGGATACTGGGCGGGATCCACTGGCATCCTTTCTGGCGGGATACTGGCTGGCATCCTCTCTGGCGGGATACTGGGCGGGATCCACTGGCATCCTCTCTGGCGGGATACTGGGCGGGATCCACTGGCAGGGCGGGATCCACTGGCATCCTCTCTGGCGGGATACTGGGCGGGATCCACTGGCATCCTCTCTGGCGGGATACTGGGCGGGATCCACTGGCATCCTCTCTGGCGGGATACTGGGCGGGATCCACTGGCATCCTCTCTGGCGGGATACTGGGCGGGATCCACTGGCATCCTCTCTGGCGGGATACTGGGCGGGATCCACTGGCATCCTCTCTGGCGGGATCCACTGGGCGGGATACTGGGCGGGATCCACTGGCATCCTCTCTGGCGGGATACTGGGCGGGATCCACTGGCATCCTCTCTGGCGGGATACTGGGCGGGATCCACTGGCATCCTCTCTGGCGGGATACTGGGCGGGATCCACTGGCATCCTCTCTGGCGGGATACTGGGCGGGATCCACTGGCATCCTCTCTGGCGGGATACTGGGCGGGATCCACTGGCATCCTCTCATGGGGATACTGGGATACTGGGCGGGATCCACTGGCATCCTCTCTGGCGGGATCCTCTGGCTGGCGGGAGGAGGGTGTGTGGTGTAGCAGCATCGCAAGCGTGGATTCTACTTCAAATCTAACAACCCCTTCCTGTCGGGTGGGGAACAAAAAAGAACAAGTAAAACATTTGGACCCATGAAAGGTGAAAAGAACTGCCCGAAGGCAAAAACAAGCACTTACTGTTGGTGCTTGGAAGGGAGTAAAGAAAGCAGTTGAACAAACAGAGCACAGCTTGAGAAGGTAAGCCTTTTGTCTGGCAAGGCAACAAGGTTCATCTTTCTAGAAAACCATTACCATCACCAGCAACCAAAGTGTGCCTGCTGGTGCTTGAAACGAAACCAAAATAGGCAAAGGGGCAACCCCGGGGGAATCCATATGCCCTTTGGACACCAAAGAAACCCTGGCTTCTCATGATTCTCCGGTAAATGGCTGCCCATGGCTTCAAAGTTGCACAGGAGAAATGGATTCCGTCTGGCCGAACAACACGACACGAAGGGCTCTTAGGTGTGCCCACCTGCAAGTCCGGAGCGGGTCTCCGAAGGCAAGGAACTGCAGCGCCTGATCGGTGCGAGAAGCTGGGAATGGACATGCCGGGTGTTGGGATTGAACCCAGGGGTCAATCCAAAAAACGAAGCTTCAAGCAACAGACCTTGACGAGTGAGCTTGCTCGAGCTTGCCCAAGCCTCAGTTGCGTGTGGCACGGAAATTCAGGGAGGCAGTTCGGGCTTTTCAGGGAGACAACACACACACAGCTGAAGACAAGCCCCCACCCCAGGGTGCGGGCTAATAAGCCTCAAGAAGTCCAATTCGGCCAAATTCAGCCGCTGAAGCCTTGACGGCTGGCCTACATGAAACTGATCCAAGCAGCGCCAACGATCAAACTGCTGGTCCGGAGCTGGCTGCGAAGGCCTTCTTCGCCAAAATTTCTTTGGCAAGGTTGCAGAACCTCCTACTAAACTGGCGACCGCAACTGGGCTGTCACCGATGAACTCTCAAATCGGGGCGGAAGCAGCAAATCCCAGCTAGGCTTTGGGTGCTCAATTGGAGGGGTTGAAGTTCCATTGGACACATATTTCTGAGATGCCTAGCAAGTTGACGCCATGAACCGAGAAGGAAAAGGTCTCAACTTGGCTCCCCCTTTGAACAAGCTCCGTGGGGCCACCCTATCATTTTCTTCCAAAAACCAATGATGAGGCCAGCCCTAGTTGGGATGTGTCTGATTTTGTATTAACGCTAATAAGGCGTCAACCACACGTGTTTATACATTGCTTTGTATAGGTGTATACCTATACAACCCGACTATTCCCGAAACAGCGACAATTTTCGCCGGTTGCTGAAGAAATCACTCTTCTGGAGAAAAAGCGCTCGGCTTGAGTCCAGCTCGTGACCATGCAAGCAAACAACGCCGCTTCGCCGGCAGTTTTGCGATGTCAAGCCCACTCCTTGTCCCATTTCTGTACACAAAAAAACACATACCTTTTTCAGATTTGTGATATTTGGCCTCTTCCCATACACAAAACATACTACTTTCAGATTATGTGTGATATTTTGCCTATTCCAACTCCCCAAAAAGGGTAAAAGGTCACTACTGAAAACCCAGATAACGTCGTTTCGGAGGGTCTCCTCCAGTCTTGACACGCCCGAATCGCCCGAGCCTCATCTGGCCCGGCGGGGTGACCTGGCCCAAGCCGCTTTAGCTTACTTCCCGAGTGGAAGAAGGCACTTGAGGAAGGCCTCAAAACAGAAGGGTGCTCACAAAAATGTAGCTTTACAGCTCCAATGCTTGCAAAACTCGGTTGCTTTCTGCTCCCCTGCTACAAGTTTGACTTTTAGTGGTGTAATGGAAAACCCAGTAGTTGGCAAAAAGTTCAAATTCCTAACATCCAAGCAAAATGCAAAGAAAACACTGTAAATAACATGCTCTCATTCACAACAAGCCCAACATGTTGTTGTTTGCCACTAAACTATACTGAATGTTGATCTTCCCACACAAAGAAGAAAGGCGCTTTGCTACTAGGGAAATCGCGCTAAGGAAAGGACGTTTAATGGTACAGCCAAGAAAGCCAACATGTAGGAGTGACTCATTTGCGTATGACACAGAAGGAGCTGGTAAGGAGCAAAATCATACTTCCCAAACTGGGCATGGAAATAACCTTGGGGGACATTGACTAAACATAGACCAAAGCCCAATTGAAATTCAGAAAGGAAAACGCTTGACTTGCTTTGGGCAAGAATGCGTAATCTCCTCTTTTGGATGATGCTTTACATAAGGGCGCCAAAACAAAACACCTGCATTTGAGGCCCTTTTGGATGGTATGTCCTGCTTTGTGGGCTGGATTGTGTTTGCATGGCCACAAGAAAAACACCAAGTTTCGCAGGGAGAAGCAGGTGCCATTTGGGTTTGAGGTCGCCTTGTCGGCCTATGTGCCAGAATAGGGGGGCCCCATAACAGGTCAGGTGGGTGGCAACGTTTGAATCGCCAACCTGAAGAAATTCTTCCCGGCGCAACCCATATATCGACCTGGTGATTCCGGCCAAGCGACCCGTGATTGGGTCCTCCAGTAGAGAGGTTAGAATAAGGGCACCTTTTTTTTCTGTAGTCTATTTTAGTAGGGGAACGCTCCAAAAGATATGATGAGGACACCTATTCTTTGGTTTGCCAACTCAACAGCTAAGCATGGTGCCCGCCTCTGTTTGGCGATATCTGCAGCACACAAGCGTGTACTTGGTTTTTCGTGCCAGAGTGGTTTGCAACGCTCGGCGTATAAACCCAACCGTACACGGCCTGCTCATGCTCCAACCCTGTGAACTGGCCCAAAGTGGATGTTTTTCGAAACGATTTTGGGATGGTCCAGGCGAACCAAAAAAAACACCCACCATGAAGAAAAAAAACGATGCCTTTTGTATCAGCCCACCATCCAGTTGCAGAATCGGGATAATCGGGAAGCTGCGCAAAATGCCCTAAATAATATGTAGGGGAAAGGAAACCCGGTGACCTACCACGATTTATAAGCCGAAATGGATGAAGCCGGATCTGAAGATTGATTGGCAAACCAATCCATTTGTGATTGAATTTTGCCCATCCACAGCTTTTTGGGATAAATTTTGGTTAGGGACCCGAAATGGTGGACATCGCTTAGGCTGAGCCTCATGCCCACCAAGCACTTTTAAGGCGGTTCCCTTCTTGAACAAAACGCCATTTAGGATATCCAAGGTACAAGAACTTTACTCTGAAGAATCAGCTCCTTACTGTTCGTGATGGAAGAGCCCCGATTGCTTGAATCCTCAAAGCGGAGATGCCCCTTACATGTCAAAGGAAACCTCATTGAAGTGCGTTAGCCCAGGAGTGATGTTCAACGTGCTAATAGACTTCCAGTTGGATTCCGGAAAACCGCTGCAGGGATGCTCCAAAATGAGAAAGGCTCGAGCAACCGCAGCCCCAGTCTCCATAGCACTGGCTGCAAATTCAAAGAGCGCGAGATACTTGCACCCTCTACTTGGATTTTAGGGTGACGTCGGAACGGCCGTTGTTTATGTGCGTTGTGATTGCTTGAGATATGACTTGCCTTTTGTGAGAAGGGGTCCATGACCAGCCCTATCAACCTCCAGGCCTGTGGCAAGTGGTTTTGGGGAACGAAGGGCTGGCTTGTTGCTCAGAACCCAGAGGCTCCTGGACCTTTCCATGGACCCGACCCCTCCAGACACCCCGGAGGTTGGGACCCGCGCTCAAAACCAGGTTGTTTGAAGGCCCATCCATCGAATTGGAGCCTCTGGGAAGGGGAAACCGCGAACACCATGGGTGCCGAAAGACCCGGGCACAACACCAAAGTGCGCTGGAGAGTTGAACGGCCTGGCTGGCTGATTTCAGAGCATCTGGTGAAGTCAAGAGACCTATGGCTGTCTAAACTATGGAAACCCCAAAATGGTAAATGGAAACATGGACTAAAACTTGTGGTCCATATCCTGGTGGATTAATTTTGACCATACCCATGCAACAGGAACATCTTGTGCCTTTCAGGGTTCACAAGTCTTGTGATCGCCCGTCTCCTGTAACCTCGCAAAGAGGACTCCATTGGGCTGCAGAAGTGGTCATACCCCGAAAACTCTGCAACTTCCCACCATACTGATGGATGCAGCCGGAAATTCATGGCAAGCAAAACGGCACCCCCTAAACTGGTGGCTTCTCTCTTGGATTCCCTTGAAAACCAACAAAAAGCGGATACCTCCAAGAAAGACAGGCCCACCTCTTGATGTCTGGAAACAAATCTGTGCTGCCCTCAGATCCCCCGCTAGAAGTGACTAACCTTTGGGCTAAATGGAAATTACCACTAAACACTCAAAGGCTAAAAAGCTAAGGAACCGGATGGCGGGGAGCCACCAAGACATGTATCACTTTGCAAGAAACCCGTTGCCGGATGCTCGAACTCGCCTGAGGCGACCGGGTCCAGCCAGACCGAAAGGTCTCCTCAGACTCAACGTACAGCGAGTGAAGGGTCCAATACATGCCAATATATACCTGGAGTCTCCATGACCCTTAAAAAATGGGTCCGTGACCGTGACCTCTTTATTTTGGGTAATGAACTCATTTTTAAAGGATCATGGAGACTCCAGGTCTATATATGGTCCCGTGTTCCGTGTTGCTACCCCCCCCCCCCCCCATATGGTATGGTCCCCCAGGACCCCCCCCCCCCAGCCCGAGACCCCGAGCCCCCGGATCCCGGCACCTATGGTCCCACCCCCACCCCGACCCCCTGAACTCGCACCCCGACACCCCGGCACCCCCACCCCCAGGACAAGCCAACCCGCAACCAACCATAAACCCACCCTAAACTAACCCTAAACCAACCCTAAATACACCCTAAACCAAACCCTAAAGAGTAGACCTCTAAACCTAAACCAACCCTAAATCAACATAAACCAACCCTAAACTAACCCTAAACTAACCCTAAACCAACCCTAAACTAACCCCAAATACACCCTAAACCAATCCCTAAACAATAAACCCTAAACCTAAACCAACCCTAAACCAACCCTAAACCAAACCCTAAACCAAACCCTAAACCAAACCCTAAACCGTACACCTCTAAACCTAAACCAACCCTAAACCAACCCTAAATCAACATAAATCAACCTAAATCAACCCTGAACCAACCCTAAACTAACCCTAAATACACCCTAAATATACCCTAAACCAATTCTAAACCAACCCTAAACCACCACAACCCAACCACAGGACCACAACCACAGGGGGGGGGGGGGTACTTGTCTGACCCATGACCATTGGGGGGGAGGGGGGGGGGGGGCTGGCAACGCTGTACCATATATATATATATTATTCGCCTCGGCCCCAAAGGGGCCAAGGGCGCTCAGATCTCTTCTCCAAAGAGAATCTTCGCTTTTCCCCTCCCCCAACCCCCTCCCCAACCAAAATTTTGCCGGGCCGCCCCCCCCCCCCACCCCCCCCCACCCATGTCGGCTGGACCCAAAATCCTGTCCGGCGGGCCTTGAAATTTTCGGGGTTCGTCGGCGTCCAGCTCCATGGGTCCATTTTTGTCGAAAATGTGCTGACAATTGCTAAAAATGCTTTTTTGTCCTGAAAAGCATGACCTCCTGGTGGCCAGGCTTGCCTGACGTGTCTGAGACTAGGCTCAGGCCCAGCCCAAAGCCCACCAGCCTCAGGCCCAAGCTTCAGGCCTACCCCAAGTCATCCAGCAAGCCCAGCCCAGCCAGGCCGGCCCCAAGGTCAGGTTTGTCTAACGTGTCTGAGACTGGCCTCAGGCCAACGGTGTCTGAAACTGGTCTCAAGCTATGCCAGCCACCAAGCCCGGCTGACGTGGCCCAGCCCTCAGTCCGGCTGCCCAAGCAACTCAGCCCAGGCTGGCCAGACCTTGACCTCCTGCTCGCGTCTGGCCCCAAATCCGCCAGCAGGCCCCGTCTCAAAGTGTGGCGTGTCTGTGACTGGCCTCAGGCCCAGCCCAGCCAACTCGCCACCCAGCCTCAGGCCCAAGTGTGTATGAAACAGGCCTTGCCCATCCAGCAACCCGCCCAAGCACAGCTCAGCCCAGCCCGCCCAGCCCAAGTTCCAGGCACAACCAGCAGCCTGGTCCGGCTGCCCGGCAGCCAGCAACCCACCCATGGCTTCGCAGCCTTGTGTGAGACTAGCTTCAGGCCCAGCCCAAAAGCCTGCCCAGCCCAGGCCCCAGCGCATCTCAGAGCATGCCAGCCACTACCAGCCCCCAACTCCCAGACCAGCAGGCTCAGCCCAGTGTGGTTTGTCTAACGTGTCTGAGACTGGCCTCAGGCCAACGACCAGTCTGAGACTGGTCTCAAGCTATGCCAGCTACTCAGCAGCCCAGGCTGACCAGGCCCCTTCAGCGCAGTCTGAGACTGGTCTCAAGGTATGCCAGCCTGAGACTAGCCTCAGGCCCAGTCCCTCAGCCCGCCTGCTGGCGTGTCTTACGTGTCTGCGACTGGCCTCAGGCCCGGCCTGGCCAGCAACTCGCTACCCAGCCTCAGCCCATCCAGCGACCCGCCCAAGCACAGCTCAGCCCAGCCAGCCGAAGTTCCAGGCGCAACCAACACCATAATCCAGCTGCCCAGCACCACCCATGGCTTCGCAGCCTCGTGGCTGAGACTAGCTTCAGGCCCAGCCCAACCAGCAACCCGCCTAAGCCAACCCCACCCAAGCCCACCCGGTTTGAGACTCGCAGGCCTCATATCTAGCGCCGAGACTGGGCCTCACCAGCCTGGGCTCAACTAGCGTCTAGCCCAGCCCAGTCCGCCTGCTGGCCAGGCCTGTCTGACGTGTCTGAAACTGGCCCAGCCATAGCCCAGCCCCCTCAGTGCGGCTGCCCAGCCCGCCGTAAACTAGCTTCAGCTCAACCAACAACCCACGCAAGCAAGGTCCAGCCAAGCTGCCCGAGACTAGCTTCAGGCCCAGCGCAGGCTTATCTGATGTGTCTGAGACTGGCCTGTGGCCCAGCCCAACCAGGCGAGGCCGGCTTGTCTGACTTGTCTGAAGCCAGCTTCAGGTATTCGGACCTTCCCAACACTGGATTTCGGTGTTCCTGACCCTTCCCTCAAACTAGGCTGGGCCGAGGCGGGCAACGCGAAGCGTTTACAATATCTTACAAACACATCATGCGTGTACACATGCTATCATGTTGTGGAGTGCCTCAACATGTCCTCAACATGGGGTGTAAATAAGTAGCCACCACTGGGGGTCCCCCTATTTGGACCCGTCCCCCCCCATATTTAAAAAAAAAAAAAAAAAAAACTTTCCCAGAGCAGCCTCAGGTCAAAATAGGGAGACCCCACAAATAAATATATATATATATATATATGGCTTCTTTCTGGTTTTGTCCTTTACCAACCTGCCTGACAAAGGCTTCAAGCCCCATCTTCAAGCAACGGGTCGCGCCTTAAATTACGCGACACACATGTACAAGCTTCGTCTATTACATATTCCATGTAGTAGTTGGTACCTCCAAGTTAAAAGCAATGACAAACCATTGGGATTTCACTAGCGTCCGGGCACGCCTTGCGAGCTCCATGATATTAATAAAACCCAAAACGGCGGTGATATTGTTGCTGCACATATAAGCCTTAGCTGCAAATGTAAGTCTGCATCAAGGAAAGTGCCAACATGTCAGATGTACAATGCAAATTTCACTGATTCGGCTTTTGTCGGCTACAAAATGCTGGTAGCTCAGGATGATCAACCCCTTGTTGACAAGCAAGGGACGTCCCATTTACGAGTGACCTTCGCTTTGGAAAAAAAACAGCTGCTCTATTCATCCGCAAGGTTCATTCATCCGAGGGGTAACAGTTTCCAGTAAACAGTATATGGCATGCGTATGCGCCAAAGACATTCGGACCCAAATGGATTTCGGCTTTCCTTCTGGTTGCCCTTGCCAGGCTGAAAAGGGTAGCAACTCCAAACACGCCCAATGCCTGACTCCGCTAAGTTTGCTTACGTAGGAAAGTCTCCGAGTTTCCATCCTACCCCGAAATGCAGCGACAGTCTTTGCACCAAAATATTGGCCCACTTTTCGGGGGGGAATCAGGCTTGCTGCAGAAGGGGACTGAGCTCGTCTTGGGCTTGAAACAAGTGGTTGTTCAATGCGGAACGTATTGCTAGCCCAGTTTGACGAAAGATTCTGGCCTCTCCGGGAAGATGTGAAGCTCGAAACCTGCTATGGACATGGGCAATGATTGAAAGTTCTGCTGTGTTGATGAGCTGAAAAATAAGAGTCATGCATCTTTCGGGGAGGATGTCCAACCGCCAAGCACACAGCTGGAAAAAGGGGAAGCAGTGAGCTGCGGTCCATATTCATTGTGTACCCTGCAAGGTTCCAATGGCAATTTGGTGACGGTCATTCAGATGACGCTCTGCTTCTGACTGGTCCAGGTAGTCAGAAAGACACCTGGGATCCAGCCAGTAAGCTGCGGTGGGCAACCACTGAGCAAACAGGGGACCCACACTGACACCTAAGTAATTTCAGTAGGTCCCCAAGTGGGGGTTACAAAGGGAAATACAGAGAGATGGTCTGTGAGAAATTGCGTGGCTTGTGACCCCCAATTCAATCGCTCCCCGCGTTTTGTGGATTTGTAAGTAGTGGGAACGTAGCAAAAAAAGGGGCCACCATTTGAAACAAGTTGAAAAGGGTACCCTCAAAACACACTCAAGTACCGCCTATAAACTCGTCAAAGTAGCCCAGTGGATCAAGTTACACGTGTAATAACCAAAGGAACAATTCCCAGCGGCACACATTCTACCAATGTTCACTTCGGATGAATTTTACGAGCGAATAGACTAATCAGACGTGGTTTCAGTCTAGGTCCTCCAGTAGAGAGGATATAATAAGGGTACCGTTTCTTCTTTCTGTAGTCTATCTTAGAAGGGGAACCCTGCACCAAAAAAACGTAAAAGGGCGCTACTAGGGGACCTAGCAGTGCTTTTTGTGGAGGGCTCCTCTGACTCGAGATTCCGCGATCGAAGCTGAAGCTCCTGTATCGCGCTGCGGTCAGTGCGGACGATGCTGGCAGGGCCTGAAGCGAATGACATTTCGAGGCGAGCCGGCAATGGGTCCAAAAACAGACACAACATCCCACCAAACCACCCTCAGCCCGACTTCCCGATTTCCGTCAAGGCCATATTTCGGCGTATTTGGCTTTAGATAGCTGTCCCAATTGAGGCTTATTGAGCCGCCCTTGGATCTTTGTTTGGGGGGGGGTCCCTGATCTGGGCTTTGAACCCACAGCCAAGAATAAATCTATGATCCATGTGGGCCAATGATGTATATGTCCACCATGTCAATCAGGGGCGGTGGAAAAAGCAAAACTATTCCTTACCTGTTGGCTGCATGTAGGGGGCAAAACATATGAGCTATTTAGTACCAACAGCTCCCTGAGGGCCGTGTCGACCCTTTAGGGAGTTTTCGAAAATGACTCTTTGTAAGCACACTTGAGAGGAATATGTGCTCTCAGAACCACCTCCCTGTGGTTTCCTTCAGAGGCAATTTGCACCTAACACCAGGAATGGTAGTCCAGTCGCCCAAGCCGCAGCTAAGTGGGGTTGGCAAGGGCCGGGCTTAAGAAACACATTTGCTTCCCCAAGGCACGGGTCGAAAGAGTCGAAAGCCGAACTCCGCTTTCGGGTGGCGCTCCCAAGTTTAATCCGTCAAAACGAAAAACACGCCTGCTTTGAATGCAAGCTAAACACCGTTTGGCTGAAAAAGCTGCATATATATATATTGCTCTATACGAAAAGCGCGCAGCTTGACACCAAGACGCGTCATTCAATCCCTCAGGCCTCAGTCAAAATGGCTGTGCCACAATCAGAGGCCCCCCAGAATTAATGGTTTTCCTTTGGAACCACCCCAAGTTACCCTCAAAACCAGACACAACCACGAAGAAACAACAAGCAACACGCACACACACAGAAACACAGAGACACAGACACACAGAGACACACACACACAACACACACACACATACACATACACATACACACATACACACATACACACATACACACATACACACATACACACATACACACATACACACATACACAAATACACACACACACACACACACACACACACACACACACACACACACACACACACACACACACACACACACACACACACACCCACACCACACACACACACACAAACACACAAACACAAAAACACAAACACACAAACAAAACGCAAACACAAACACAAACAGAAACACAAACACAAACACAAGCACAAACAGAAACACAAACACAAACACAAGCACAAACACAAACAAAAACACAAACACAAACACAAGCACAAACACAAACAAAAACACAAACACAAACACATAACCACACCACATACCACACACCACACACAACACACAACACAAGCAAGACACGGTGCACAGCACGTAGCCACACACACACACATACGCGCACACATATATACATATATATATATATATATATGTGCGCGCGTGCACACTCGCACACACACACACACACATTCACCCCCACACACACACACACACACACACACACACACACACACACACACACACACACAAACACACACACACACAACCACACCACATACCACACACCACACACAACACAACAACACAAGACACGGTGCACAGCACGTAGCCACACACACACACACACTCCCACACACCCCACACACACACACACACTCACACACCCCACACACACACACACACACACACACACTCCCACACACCCCACACACACACACACACACTCACACACCCCACACACACACACACTCCCACACACCCCACACACACACACACACTCACACACCCCACACACACACACACTCCCACACACCCCACACACACACACACTCACACACCCCACACACACACACTCCCACACGCGCACACACACACACAAATACGGGCACACTCAAAAAAAGAGAGCGAGCGCGTCCCGGGCCGCCGCGTTCGTCGCTTTTTCCTGGCCTTTGTTTCACTGGCCTGGTATAACATAAATTCTCGGATCGCTTTCAAACCTGAGGGCGACGGGGGCCTCGAGGAGCTGGCACCTCTCTCGAAAGGAGAAGCTGAGATGCAGAACACGCGACACCTTAAAACCGCAGGGAAATCACAGGACCCTCCAGTTGATTTCCAAAGGACACCTTGGTTTTTGTTGGTTGGCAAGCTGACTTTGAGTTGTCCCGTTCAAGAAATCTTGAGGAAAACCCCAGCACCCCCAAGGACTCGGTGCACAAGCGCTTGACCTGGGAAGTAGTGTGCTGGCCGGCTCTGGTGTGCGTTTGGGTATCTCAAGGCCCTGTGGATTTTGTCCTGCGGCAAGATGCATGCGTGGCTCTCGCGACCGGCCCAGCGGACTCCTCAAAGTGGCGGTCCAGTCATAAATTCCGACTTTCGGGGCTGCAATATGACCACTTTCTGGCCGGAAACGGAGCCCAACTCATCGAGAGGTTCAATGAAAGACTCCTAGGACGCTCCAGTACGGCTTTTGCTTTGACCGGAAAAGAGGGTGAACCGGCAGCCCCGCAGACAGACTTGCCTCGATGCTCGAGCTCGGAAATCTCTCACCGCGCTCGCGCGGCCTTCGGGGCTCGTAGGAAAGGTGGGCGAAACGGACCCAGGCCCGATACGTCGAGACGGAGAATGGATAAACTGGCCACTCCAAATAGCCCTTGAGAACGGGCGAGGGTTGAAAGGGGTCAAAGTAGCTCCTCAAAGTCAGCTATGGATGAGCAGGTGTGCTTGCTTCCATCTCAATCAGTTGCTCCCCTGCAACAAATCGCATGGATGAATTTATTGGAGCCCACAAAACACCACAAACACAAAAAACAACTTGAAACTGCTGCCGAGGTCCAAGCAGCTGGCCGGAGCCCAGTTAGGCACCCCCCAAGTATTCCACAGATATTAATAAGTCAGACGCGCTGGCTAGGGCTCGTGCGAGATACCCGAACAAGCACGAGGAACTCGGGCCCCAAAAAACCAGAGCCAGGTTTTCCAGACCTCGTGCCCCACGGAAAGCGGTTTGGATGGCCCGTTACATGTTGATTTACGAAGGGTCCCGAACCTGCAAAAAGCGACAGGATAGCCCGGTTCACGATGATTTACTTAGGGTCTAGGATATGTATAAAGCACATAGCCGCTGTGACCACATTTCCCGAAGCATGCATCTGACGCATGTGTGGCAATGACATTGAACAGTCCGGTGGGTCCCCCTCTTGAATGGACAGCATGCCTCTCCTGAATGTGCAGCGTGCTACGATAAACCATGCGAATTCACCATGGGAATTCCCAGAGCACTACTCCCATACCCCCCCCCCCCAAATCCTGAAGAGTCCAGTCGTGGTGCCTTGTACCTAGACGAACATACTATCAGGTGCAGTGTGGACATGACTTGCAATCGAGCAAACCTTCGCAACACCGCCCCCTGAATTCAAATCCCGCTAGCAGGGGGGTTCTTGTGCCACCCGTCTTGTGACACCGAATTTGCGGTATGCGGGGAGAGGCACGTGCAACTTGCGTGCGGATGCGCGGACTTTGTGGTCTTGTGCCCACCAGTCAATTCAGCATGCAAATGTCTCCAACTGGCAACTAACTCGAAATGAGCCAAACGGCTCCACCTCTCCCACTGGGTGTTGTGAGTCAAAGTTTCTGAATTCTGGCTCTACTTGCTTCGGGTCAGGGTTCTTCCCCAACAGCTGCAAGGCATGGGGTCTCTCTGCCCAAATAGGTTCTGGAGTGGTTTGAGGCGAGTGTGGGCTAGGGTTCCACCAGGGTTCCAGGGCTCGCTGTTGGGGACATCACCCGGGCTTCTTGTACGGCACACACCCTCCCAAAGGCATCCGCTGACTAAAGATGACTAAAGTGAATCTGAATGAGCCATTGGTGTTGGCTGAATTCTGTGGCTGTGGCATCATTTAGGTGGCGTCATGTCCACCAACCACTCTTGAGGTGGGGTTGCCACCCCCCCACTTGTCGCCAAGAGTTCCCCAGATGAAAAAATATTCTGCTTGCCGAGGTAAAAGCAAACGGGAAACCTGCAAAGCCAAATCTAGCCGTGTCAACTAATTTCACACGCTTCGCTGAGTCAGGCCCTGCAAGTTCAAAGTTTGACTCAGGTAAGTCAAAACCGTGGGCTAGACCCGGATTCGCATTTGAGCACCTGAGTGCTCGGGATCCATTCTAGCCAAAGAGGGGGGTACAAAGCCAACCCCATATTGGCGCGTGCCTTTGATGAGGCAAACTGTCAGGGAGGACCGGTTGAGCCACTGGTCGTGCCGAGTTGGTCCATGCAGTTCTCTGATCCGTCACCTAGCACGGCGCCGGCGAGCACAGAACGCGCAGTTCCGAAATGGCGCGTGATATCCATGCCGCCACAGGCTATGCGGGGCTTGGGACACGGGTTGTTAAAAGTCTGGACCTCCCGAAGAAGGTCCCCGACTTCCACAACGCCCAAACACGCCCACCTCTTATAGGACAGCTACGGGATTTCGCCCCTTGGAGCCAACTGGACCCAAACAAATTCTAGGATTTTCAAAGTTGCTCAACGGCATGGTAGTTTGCATGAAGCACAGCGCCTTTGTCAAAGCCTTGACATACCCTCATGACACTTCAATTCCAATTCAAACAGTGTTTCCTGCTGTTTGTCCTTCGATGTGCGCAAACTGTTGCAAACCATGCGCTCCAACCATTTTCAATTAATGCCCACAAACTCCCAACCGGTCGCCTTCACGCGCGCGGCGAGATTCGCTTCTTCGGGACCCCCTCCAGACCTTTTCGGGGCGGGGAGGGGGGGGGGTGGACATGGACAAGCGCCATGGGGACATGAAGGGAACCAATTTCGGATGGTGGCCGCTGGGGTAAGCAGAATATTTGACCCAACGCAGTTGCTCAGGCGGAAACACACACATGGTGGGAACATTTGGTCCATGCTCTCAAATGACTCCCTCACACAAGTACGAACGATTATAGGGATGTGGTTAACACCGCATAGTTGTCTTTTTTCTTGTTGCTTGGGCGCACCCATCTGGGGCCAGTGAAATTAGTGAGTAAGTGGCAATATAAAAATGTGACCCACGCGCTCAGAAAAAAATCGGTCCCGCAATGATCACGCTCCGGGGGTCGAAAGTCGCAATCGAGCAACCGCTTCTCAATCGGGAATTTCAAGCAATAAATACTCGGTTGCGAAATCTGCGAAGCCCAGCTCAAAGTTCAACTCTTAGTGGTTTAACACGGAAAACCCCTAAAAGTTGGCAAAAGGTCAAAGTCCTAACGTCCAAGCAAAATGCAACAAAGTGAATGTCCGTGAGAAGAGTCCGGGATCTTGCCACCCACGACTTTTGGGGCGGCGCTGGGGTGGCACTGGCTGGCCCGGGGTTGGACGGAGCGGAATGGAATGGGAAAGTGCAACCCTTTTTGTTGTTGAGGTCCAAAAGCTTCCAATGGAGATCCCACCAACTCAATGGAGTGTCCAATCATTCAACAGCACGCACACCCTCAACAAAAAGCAGGGTGTGAACAAATACCATGCTTTCAGAACCTGATATTAGTACAGGTTGAAGGTTGAAGACGGGGATTGTACGGATTAAATGCCAGAACCGGGTTCTTTGGAGCCCGGGGTATTCAGTAAGCTCACGCCGGGCTTTCAAGTTGCACCCAGCCTATTTAAGGGTTTGCACCATCCGGGACGGCTTAGTTTGGGCTGAAAATTCCTGATGAGCCAGCGCGTTGCCAGACGTTTTGTCCGGAGATCTGCGCGAGCCGACAACTTCACATCGAGCGATGCCGAGCCCGCGCTCTCCCGAAGGGTATCGAGGTGAACTTGGGCATCGGAAAAACGCTTGCTTTTTGAGGCTAGCCGTAAAAAGATTGCTTTCAGAAACAAAACCACTCCTTCTGTGATACCAAGGTTGTTGATTCCTGCTTGACTACTTTTTCTTGAACAAGAACAACTGCACGAATTCACCAAAGTGAGTCTTTGAAAGTTCAAACGGCACTCTCGTATCCCAATCACCTCAGGTAACCAGCCATCTTCGTTTGAGGTGGGCCCCCATCTTATTCCGTGGAGCCGCTCCATGTGGCTGTCGCGGGGGTCTGTGCATGTAGCTCGAACCGGGGAGAGAGCTGCCGGAGAGAAATGGCGAGGCTTCATGATGCTACCTTGGCATACCACCACCACCACAAACCTCCACCACCACCACAAACCTCCACCACCCCAAAACCTCCACCACCACCACAACCACCACCACCCCAAACCTCCACCACCACCACAAACCACCAACCACCAGCACCACCACCACCACGACCCAAAGATCGACTCCAGTTTTGGTTCATATTTTAGGATTCAGGAGGTGCGTTTGGGGAGTCCCTTTGAAGGTACATCTCTAGGCAAACTTCAGTTCCCCGAACTGGAATTCACGAGCCAAAAGGGATCTTGCCTGTTTTACTCTCGGTAAGCCAGAACTTTTTGTCCGCGCCTACCCAAGTTGGTTTCTACCGGCCCACATGATGCTATCATCCATGCTCTCGTCAACTCCGTTTTCTGAGTTGAACAACCCCAAATCAAGATCAACCAACTTTCAGCACACCGTGCTTCTTTGAGGGTTTGCCCAGTTCATCGGAAACACAAAAGACACCCTCGCGTCACCATTCCGTGCCAAATATGAGCCAGCCTCCATGCTCTGGCAAGTCACGCAAAGTGCTTGGCCTAATCCGACCTTAACCAACAATAACCACCCTAGCGGATCCAGCCCAGTTGCAAAACCTCAAGGAACCCAACTGGCTATATACTATACTATAATTGTTGCCGCATCCATCTCCATCCACTGGGCGTAAATCCGGTTGAACGGCTCAAAACAGAAACCAAAACCCAAGCACCACATGTGGCGCCGTCCATTCCCCTTTTGTGTATTCCCATCCCTTGTCATCGCCTTCAAGTCTTTGAAACAAAAGACCCGCTGGCTAGTGAAGGGAACCTCCCTATCTTCTCGCCTAAAGTCAATTCGGACAGAGCTCATCATGCTTTGCTCAAGTCGCCGGTCTGTATAACCCAACAAAGGCTTGTCTCCTCCATGTAAGGTGGGAAGAGGACACATCGGGTCCATCCAGCTCCTTGACGCCGGGTAAAAGCATCGATGTCGCTCCTCAACTTCGAGGGGGTAAATGCCATGTCAATGCCATGTTCGAGAGTGAAGGCCCCGGGGATTCGGGGTGAATCAACCTAACACCTGGGATTAATCAAAGGAAGTTTCGAAGGAACTTTCGTAGTACGGACACTCAATGCACTTTTCCATCACCGAAGCATTTGGTGGCCGTCTCGCTACTCTGCTGAAACTTGCGCGTCAGTCTCAGCAGCTTGCGGCCGAGACTGGACACATGCCACTTCTGGTTGCTATCTTCTTCTCGAGCTCGGCTAAAAGCAAAGCAAGAGAGCACTTGCCTAGACTTGCAGACTGCGCCTTGTAGCGTTACGGCCGGGACATCCTCGCCTAGCAACGCAGACACACGCCGCGCCAAATTGGCAAGCGTCAGCAAAGGTGCCCGTTTGCCGCGCACCTCTGTCATCCGGCACAGCGCCAGAAAATCCTCACTGTTTGAGCCGGCAGTAGCTTGGTTATGCCGGGCCTTCGTCTCTGTCGTGCCCAGCGCGCCGCATGCTCCCAAGATGGCCAACGCATGGCTTTGCTCCATGCGCCCAACGCCGCTCCATTCCGTAACAACTGGAAACCGGTCAGAAAAAACCTTGGAGCTCGGACCTCCTCTTACGATGCAACAAGATGATAAGCACGCCTGCTTGGCTGTGTGTTCGCTCGTCCCTCTCTGCGATAGGACCAGATCTCCAAGAGCAAGTGGCAAGTAACCAGCAAACCACCAAGCGAGGAAGCCCCTCTGCGATTTGCAAAACGGCTCTTGTTGATGGGGCCCCAAAAAGAAACACGGCGGCGGCGTTAGCAACTCTTATTAGATTATACAGCCACCGAACTTGTGTCGAAACATGGCCATGACCATGTGTCCTTGTTGCAATCACCACATTGAGCACCAGAGCCGCCATTCCGTAATGTTGCTGGGGAGTTCGCCACGCATGCAGAGTGTCCAGCAGCACCGAAACCTTTTGCTTCCGCGGGTCGGAATCGATGTTCAAGGCGCAGTGGTGTCGTCAAAGAAGAAATGGGTGGGCCACGTCTGTAGCACGTGTTGCTTCGGTGAGCGATGGTCTTGATGCTATCAGCATATCCCTCCAGCTTGGTTTCCCGACAAGCTACACAAGCGCCATGCA
This sequence comes from Effrenium voratum, assembly GCA_963377175.1. NCBI lineage: Eukaryota > Dinophyceae > Suessiales > Symbiodiniaceae > Effrenium > Effrenium voratum. The sequence goes on along the minus strand of CAUJNA010003374.1, from coordinate 149,894 downwards.
ATATAGCTCACGTTGAATCATTATAGGTGTTCCATGGGTCCAGAGACTGTGTAGGGAAGCTAGCGCCTCAGAGAATGGCACCTGAAAACCCGAGCCCTCGCACTTGCAAGCCCGGGGCACTTTCGGACACGTGCAAAACAGCAGCGTCCACATTGCGGAATATGAGGAAAACAAGGCTGGGAAATCTGTCTTCAACCCTTCTGTCAGGAGGCAACGAGATATGTCAAAGCTGCAACCTTGGCATCACGAAGGTGCTTGAGCCAAATGCATTTGTCAGTGGGACTGGATTACATAGGTTGCAATGAGGAAAAAGCGTCACAGGACCAGCTAGCGAAGCGAAAGACTGGATATGATTTTGGCCGGGCCACACGCCTATCCAACTGAGAAGGTGCTGAATACTGGCAACAAGATAGGAGGCAAGGTTTACAACAGCACTACCAACAAGAAAGGGTGCTCGAACTACAGTGCCAAGAGGAGACTAGAAGATGGGTGGCCCGAAAGCATGAGCAGCGCACGGCGCCAAGTAATCCTAGCAAGTTCTCACGCAAGTTCCTCTGAGGAAGAGTTCCTTTGAGCAAGTTCTCCAAGCAGCAAGTTGTCTGAGCAAGCTCTCTGCGCGCAGCGCTTGCCGCCACACACTGCAACTTCCCAGTGCAACTCACCATGGCAACTTGCTAGCGCCACTTGCTGGTGCTACTTGCTAGCAAAAGTCCAAGAACCTAAGCCTAACCTTAAGAACGCTAAAGCTAAACCCTGAGAACCTTAAACCTGAGCGCTAAAAAATTAAACCTAAACCTTAAAAAACCCTACAACCGTAAACCTAACCCTAAACCTCAAACCCTAAACCTCCAATGAAAACCCAAGCCTTTCCTTGACCTGGGCCAAGACGACACCAAGGCACAATGCAGAAAGCAAATGGCAAAGGACAAAGCATGCAGTGGCTTCTGCATCCCCCCTTTGCAGCGGCCAGCATCACGCATGTCTCTTCATGCCTCCCCTCTCCCCTGATTCGAACAGCTTTGCGCGCCAGGTTGTTCCTTGATCCGAGCCATGACGATATCAAGGAACGATGCGCGAAGCACGCGTCAGAGCGCAAAGCACGCAGTGCCAGACTTGCACCCCAGCATCACCGCCAATGCAAAGGCACTGCCCACATCATTTATTTGCAAATCGTGTTTCCTGACTCACGTTTCCGCGTTTCCTGACTCTTGCTGTTGTGATCTGAGTATTTATCACTTTCATTCTTGACTTGCCTCCAGTTGTTTCTTGACTTGCCCCTGTCCATTTCTTGACTCATGTTTCCTGACACGGTCTTTTGTCCTGACTCGGTCTAGTCTCCAGTTAAGCCCGCTTGGCTGGACTCTGATGCGCCACAAGGATGCAAACCAGTCAGTTACGGCCACTTGGCTGGCCTCTGCTGGCGCGCCACAAGGATGCAAACGAGTCAGTTAAGGCCACTTGGCTGGGCTCAGCTCTGCTGATGCGCCACAAGGATGCAAAACAGTCAGTTGAGGCCACTTGGCTGGGCTCTGCTGATGCGCCACAAGGATGCAAACACTGGGCTCTGCTGATGCGCCACAAGGATGCAAACCAGTCAGTTAAGGCCACTGGGCTGGGCTCGCCACAAGAATGCTCTGCTGATGCGCCGCAAAGATGCAAACCAGTCAGTTATGGCCACTTGGCTGGGCTGTGCTGATGCGCCACAAGGACGCAAACCAGTCAGTTAAGGCCACAGGGATGCAAACCAGTTAGTTACGGGCTCTGCTGATGCGCCACAAGGACGCGCGGTTTCCAAAAAGCAGCTCAGAATCTTGAGCAAAGCAATCAGGCGGATGTCACGGTATATTTGTTTATCGAGAACAAAATGGACACATTTAAGGCTCGACAGGGCTCTGCTGATGCGCCAGAAGGATGCAAACCTGCGCTTGACTAAGAAGTGCGGCACTGGCTTCCAAAAAGCAGCTCAGAATCTTGAGCAAAGCAATCAGGCAGATGTCACGGCATTTGTGTATCGAGAACAAAAGTGCATATTCAAAACTTGACTGACAGGGCTCTGCTGATGCGCCACACAAGGATGCAAACTTGCACTTGGCCAAGACGTGCGGCACTGGCTTCCACAAAGCAGCTCAGAATCTTGAGCAAAGCAATCAGGCAGATGTATATTTGTTTATCAAGAACAAAATGGACACATTTATGGCTCGACAGGGCTCTGCTGATGCGCCACAAGGATGCAAACCTGCACTTGACCAAGAAGTGCGGCACTGGCGTCCAAAAAGCCAGTTCAGAATCCTGAGCAGAGCAATCACGCGGATGTGACAGTATATTTGTTTTACGAGAAAATGGACACATTTAAGGCTTGACAGAGCTCAGCTGATGCGCCAGCGTCACAGCATCTGGCAGAGACTGGGAGACACAGGGAGACAAGCGGGAGACATGATCCTGGAGCCAGCGTCACTGCATCGGCATCTGCCCGCAGAGACTCGGCGACAGGAAGACAAGCGGAAAACAGGACCCCGGAATCCCGGAACCGGCGTCACACTTTCTCATTCTCTATACCTCAAGTTAGAACCCCAATGCTTCGCTGTTTGGGGAAAAACAACCAAACAAACAAACAACATAACAAACAAACAAACAAACGAACGAACGAACGAACCAACAAACAAACAAACAAACAAACAAACAACAAACAAGGGCAACGTTTAAGGGTTGAGTCGTGCAATCGCCTCACTCCCGCAGTCTCGCGATCTGGATCCGTGATCGATGGTGTAAGCTTGTTACAACTCTGAGACGTCCCCGGGCTTTCCCAAGGACAACGGTACTCTATGTGCCACATGGCCTGGCCGGCCATCTAAAACTGCGCGCTGGCCGGAAGAACGGGCCGAGCAGATCAACCCCACTCGCAAACACCGCGCAGCGAAAGGAACAACTTCACCTTGTGTTGGTTCTCGGTTGAAGAACGCAACAGGGGTGTTGGGAATGAACCCAGGTTCAGTTCCGGGTTCACTCATTCCCTATGCCATTTCTCCCGGGTGAGCATCGGGCGCTTGCCCGATTTTAAGTGGCCAGAAAACGAACGCAACTTGGAGTGAAAGGCAAAAGGGATCACTTGAGAGCCTTGGCTCTTGATAGGCTAACATGACCTTTGGTTTTCGCTTGAGGTTCAAAAAGTCCGTAGTGACATCCTCACAACTTGCCGAACGATGGATAAATGGATTGAGGGGAATCCTCCCCCAGTCTGATTTCAACGGTTGTTGTGAGGGACTTTATCTCAGATGCCCAGTGGATTTCCATGGGAAAAAAGGGCACCTTTGTTTTGGTGGTTGAGTTTAAAGGGGAATCCTTACCCCAAAAAAAACAAAAAGGGCACCACTGGGCAACAGAGTTGTAGCCCCTGTATCAAGGGTACATACCTTGATTTCCTCTGAGCGCTGGCAGTTTGAGGGTGAAAACTAGTCAGGCAAGATGGTTCGCCATGTTTAAAGGTTTACAGGAAGTCTACTAAAGGTTCTCCTCCGAGACTTTACCTTGATGTTTCTTCCCTTGCAAAAACAAACAGAAACAATTTGAATCGAACATCAAAACCTGATCTTAGAATCGTCTACCCGAGTCCAGAATAGCAAAGCGGATGTCCAACATTTTTCTGGCTGGGACTGTCCCGTAACCTAACCAAAGAATCCAACCAGGAACCGTCTATGGCTCACTTGTGAGATATGACATAAACCCTCTAAACTCTAGTCTTTGAACCTCTAAGAACCACTGCCAGGTATTTGAACAGACCTGGGGTTGAATGGGATACACGTCCACTTAGCCATCTTAAACATATGAGGAAAGCACGCTAGTGAGGTCTGAGAACCAAACGCCGGTCTCAGGTGCTGTTGTGTTTCGGCATGCACGGCGTGGCCAGAAACTCGCACAACTTGGAGGTTGGGGGGCAGCGGGCGGCGCTCCCCTGGCCTGTAAGCCGCGGGGGTTCCGGGCAGAAAGCTGATCCACTTTGATTTCTGCTGCGAAGGTCTTCAGTCACCTTGTAAAACTGAGTTAAAACCCCCATAACCCAGGAACAACGCGTGTCCCCCAGTGCATGGCATCGCGCCAGGCGTTGGTGGACCTAGAAAGAAATCTGAAAGCGAGCGACGAGGATGCAGAAACGTCGATTCGTCGATGGGCCACAAGTTCCACCACTGCCTTTTGCACCATAAGATTTCCACATCTGTCCAATCCGTTGCCGAGCAATTCTATCAGGAAGCCACATCCGGATGGGAAAACTCAATGGATCCTTCCAGGCAATCATACGATTGATTGTAAGTCACACCAACACCTAGAAAGTCCATGTATTGTTCCAGCCGAAACGGGAGCAACCAAATATATGGGCACGTGAAAATAACAAACAAACATGAAAGTCACTCAAAAATTGGACCTGCAATGTTTGCAACACGTCCAAAACCAATCATAGAGGAATCCCCAATTCGAAAGGCCTGCATCAAGCGCTATTTACCCTAAGCTCGTGAAGAAGGCGCCTATGGATATAGAACAAATCCCCCAAAAACTCGAGTAAAACACCTTCATGGGTGAGCTCGATGTCCTTTTTTGGCCTAGATTGGATTCACGATACCACCAACACACCGATGCGAAAATTGGCCGACCGAAAACCGAGTCTCTCGACCACCGAAACTGATATCAGCCTACCCGAACTGATAGCAGCCTACCCGAAACTGATATCAGCCTACCCGAAACTGACATCAGCCTACCCGAAACTGATATCAGCCTACCTGAAACTGATACCCCAGTATTTTCGCCCAGAAAGTGGCTTCCTCGGCATTTCTGCCACTCCCAGCAAGAACGGACGGACGATTCATGCATGGCGGCACCTTCACATGCCACCGCTCTTGCACCTGTCAGCGTGGTGCTTTTCGGGGTGCACTAAAGCCGTTGTTGAAAACCCATGCTTAGACTACTGAGATCAAGGTACGATCTAAAATCCCGGGTCAATTTGGCTCTACTTCTCACAACTCTGTTGGGTTCTATGTTCATTTGGAGGAGTATTGTTTGAACAACCTCCTTCTCGTCTCCTGTTGCCAGGGGTCGTAGCGCCTGCAACTTTTGCCGAACCCCGTGGAGACTCGCCATAGGTCACCAGAGAAAACCGTCAGGTACCTAGAGGTAAGGCAACTGGTGGACTGTGGTGGCAGCTGGAAGCACTGCAGCGAGTTAAGTAGTGCAAACTTGCAATAATCAGGTGGACCATACTAATCACGGCTTCGGCTTTTCAGTTGGGTGCCACTTGTAGTGGAATTTTTAATGCATTCTAGCGGAGGTCCTCTTAGTAGCATGCTTTTGCGGATAGAACTGAAGGTCGCATAGGATTTTGGCTCAACTGACAAGCGGGATACGAACAGGGAGCAAAGGCGGCCTGGGGAGACCCAAACCAACGCCCGTTTGGCCGCAGCCGTGATTCCCTTTGCCTCTTGAAGGAACCACCCTGTAGAAAATGAACGAGGCATGGCTGGTCACTCAAGCGGCAACTGGGATCTGGCTAGGGCTTAAGGGGTCCAGCGAACTACGTGAGATCCAAAAAGAAACCCAGCAGGATGCCATGAGGGTCTAAACAATAAAAACGGGGCTGCGGGGACTTGAGAACCAGATTCAGGAATGGCCATAACATTCATGTAAAACTATTTGACCCCTTTACAAAGGGGTTCCCCAGCTTGGGTGGGGAATGCCCAATTTGCAGAGCGTTAGCCCCCCATCTCGATTCCGTGGAATCTCCTACGCAAGGCTCCCAGTTTCCATGGCAAGCAAGCCAGTGTGTTTACCTTCAGGTTTTACATCATGTGGCCACGGTTCAGAACCAATGGGATCCCATTTTGGGATAGGTGCACCACCCATGATAGAACCTATTTTAGTGGGGATTGGGATGTTCACTGGGGGTACGATGTGGGTGTTGTCCCATGGCCGTGTTGGTAACTGGAAGCACTTGGACAGCTTGGCAAATGAAGGACTTTTCTGACCAGAGCTGACCGACCAGAGTTACTCCGACACCAGAGCTGTTCTCCAGCTCACTCCCAAAGTGGCAAGCAGAAAGCAATTGATTCGCCAGTACCGAAACTCCAAGTGAAAGGCAAGTGTGAGGAAACTTGACACAAGCCAAAGTGAGCAGTTCAACTTTGCCCCACCTAACGAACCTGACAAGGGGCAAGCAAGACTCGCTGGTCTTGCTTGGCCCAATAGAATGCGCGCCAAAAACAACCCAAGGGGAAATACAAAGCGAGCCCTGCGACTGTGCCTATCCACAATCCTTGTACATCGTCTAACCCAACACATCGAGACTTCCCCTTTTCCCTCGCCCTGAGAAATTGCGCTTGAACAACCCAGGTAATGTTCCGTGGGAAATAACCTCCCACTAACAATCACGGAAGTGCAAAGACACCCTCCATCCCCTTCCCTTTTGATCCCCTGTAGCCTCCCAAAAAGGGCCTCCCAAAAAGGGCCTCCCAAAAAGGGCCTCTGCACTTCAATGTTGGTGTTGGGGGGAGTACCACCTTGGACACTCACCCAAGAGCAAATCACCCAGAACAAATGTAGGGAAGCGGGTTCCGTAATTGGCCCCAAAAATGGGGGGTTCATAGACAGAACCATCTATCAACCCGAGCTGCAAATATTTTATCGGGCCTGCCTAGCTATTTGCCCCTTGGATTAAAGCCATTGTCCCCCCCCCCACCCTCCGAGGAAAGGTTCGAAAAAAACCTGCCAAAGGGTCCGAGTGCCGCTCCTGCTGGCCAACGGCGATAGAGCTGGCAAGGGGCATGAGATGGATATCACCTTGCCCCTTTTCGGGAATTGTATTCCAAGCTGTTCTGTGGCTTCCTTTCAGGGTCCATTTAGAGTTTAGGGTAGGTTTCGAGTATATATACATATATATATATTCCCAAGGTGCCCTGAGTACATAGACCCTTCGAGTCTCGAGTAGCACCCAAGGATTTGGGGGCTATTGCCCCCCTTGCCCAAGCTGGATCCAAACGCTTGACACACGGTCCAACTGCCCAGAAATTGTGGCGGTAAGTACGTAGTGCCCCCCTCGTTTGGTGACCTTCATCATCCCCTCCTTGCTCTCATGTCCACGGCCAGCAAATGTTGGGTGACCGTGTGTGTGTGTGTGTTGTTTGAGGGAACCCCCCTTTGAGGGTACTTGCAAACCAAAAGCAAACCAAAAAAACACCACATCGGGGTCCCCCATTTTCACATGAGTCATAATCAAATATTGGTAGTAAAATGGTCTATCGTCGGTTCCCCCCGGGCCCAGCGGCCTCTCCGTCTGCCGGAGCACTTTGCGAAGCCTTGCGGCCTGAGCACCAAGAGCCACGCTCAAAGGTTTCCTCAACTTTCACGGGACATGAATTGGTTCCCCCACGTCCGCCCCAAACAGTATATGGCTGTGAATCAATAATGGGTATCCAAAATGGCTTGCCCTGGTAAATGATACCAAGGTCTGAAACCTGCGGTCCATATCCTGGTGGTTTAATTTTGACTCATACCCATATAGACACCAAGCACTTCGCTTTGTCCGTTGTGTCGCAACTACAAGTGGAGCGGGGTAACAAGCTACTTGGCCGCCCGAGGATTCCCTTTTCCCCCCCCCATTTTTTCTCTTTTTTGGGGGTAATTGAATTTCAAGAGCACCACCGCAACCACAAAGAACATCCCAACCAAAACCAAGACGCCCCCCAAAAAGCGAAAACCAAAAACAGAGAAATATGGGCACTGGCGGTCTGGCTTTTGGCAATCAAGCTTCAAGGACTAACAACCGTGAAGACGTAATGTTAATGCAGGCAGACCCACTCACCTGAGTCTCCAATATTGAGTCAGAGCCGGCTCGCAAGGGGGACCAGGGGACGAGTCTAGGCCTTAATCATTCACGGCCACGAACAGTCACCTGTAGTCACTGGGCTGCTATGGCTCCCTTTGCTATGGCTCTGAATCAGTATATAATAGGCTGCGGGAAACACCCTTCCCACATCAAAAGTCAAAACGCTGGTTGCCTACTGTACTGGCGAAACGCCTTGAATTTGGGCTTCAATTCGCTCTAACATATGTGTTCATAGATAAATATAACATACATATGAGGGGGGGCTAAATATTTACTAGCATGCCCAGTATATCTTTTCTTAGAGAACCCACACCAAAACATTAGTTTGAGAACCCTCTCCTGCCCGCTCCCGCGGAAAAAGTTGGAAAACAAAGGACACCCTTTGTGGGGAGGACAAACCCAATGAGTCAGCACCACACGACTGTCCAGTTCTACTTTTCAGTCGAATCATAGGCTGAATGCCCCGTTCACGTCACCCTGGAAAGAGCTCGACGGCATTCATCTAGCTCGACTCCACGGCAATCCTGATGTCCTAACCCAGTGCTTCCTGGCAAGCCACCATGGAAAGTAACCTAGGAATCCTCGCAAAAGCCCGTTACCTACCATAGTTGCCTGGAAGCACGTAACACATCTAAAAGGATCGCGTTGGACCCTATCTGCATCAAGTCGTGCGCACCTTGCAACTTCTGGGAGAAGCCCCGAAACCTCCGTTTTGCTTCCCCAAACATGTGTCTTTTTCGGGGTACCCCTTCATTGGTGGTTTTTAAGGGACACCAAAAGGACAACCATCATTTTTGAGAGGAACCCCCCAAAAAACGCCACAACCAGTTGGAGCACAGCCATGTGTTGAGAAAAGTCTGGAGAGGTCCGGGTCCATCGGACGCCCGCTGTCGGGGATATGACATGCGACGAGGCGTTTCGCCAAATAGGGCCACGCAGGCGATATTGAAACAAGCCGAAACGAAGGCTAAAAGGAAAGCAGGCCACCGGCCTAAGGGGAAGAAAGTGCTTCCCGTCTGCCCCGCTTGTAGCTTGTCTCAACAACCGGCAAGTGTGTTTCTTGAACCGGTTTCTGATTTGGGTTTGTCTCAAAATAAAGTAACTGCAGTGGTTTGTTTCCAGCGGTTTTAGGTTTGCAACTTTCATACAAATTTATCCAGCAACCCATGTGCAGCAAAACTCAAACATTCGACAGCCCTCGAAAATGGAGTCTCACCAAAGGCCCACCCACAGCGTACCATTGGGTCCCGGGCCGATCGCTCACATGGCTTGCGCTGAAATCTGATACAAGCCTCCGCTCCGGGCGCGCGGAGGCTGCCGATCCCCCAGTCGCACGGGGAGAGGGTCTCCAGCAACACGACCATACCAAGATCAAATACATCATGGGAGGTGTGTTGGGTGTTGGGGAGTAGTTGGACCGGGCTATCCGGACACCAAGGGAAACCAGACCAAATCTCTACCCGTGTTTCGACTTCACGCTAGCAACCCAGTTACTCGGAATCCAGGACTGTCCCCTGATCTTCAAGCGGGTGAAGCTCGGGAAATCAAGTCACGTACTTCGAAGGGCTGCCTGAAACCCCTTGGTCCATGGAATATCCTGTCGGAGCCCAAGCCTGCGCTCAGCTTAGCGGGATGACAAGAAAGGCGACATGTCAAAGAGGAACCATTGTGAGCTACCGAACACGCTCCTGCCTTTCCTTTCCGGGTGACAGATTTGCGTGTTCGGGCTCCGCACTCATTGAAAAAAGCGGCCACGAAAACTGCACGAGGGCCAAGGGCTGGGGCAGGATGCCCCGAGCTCCCACTGCAACGGGGACATGTGTACTGGAAGGAACCAGCCGAAAGTTCCATCTACGCCATTCACAGCCATTGAGCCGAAGCCCTGCCGACTGTGACGGGAAAAAATAAATAAAAACACCCATCAAGCACCAGCACGCGCCACATTGACATGGCACTCACACAGAAGCTCCCAAAGGAGATTTCTCCGTGGAAGCTTGGTTGACGTTGGAAGGGGAGCATAAATTCTCAGAGTTTAGCAGTTAAGTGGTTGGAGTTTCCACTAAACCACAATTTAAAAATTGTAAACATGTTTCCCAACAACAACCATGGATGTGGGTGTGGCACAAAACAAAAGAGCTGGAAAATGTCTTTTATAGCCATGGGTCAAAATCCAAATCGTACCCCCAGTCAACATCCCAATCCCCACTAAAATAGGTTCTAAAATGGGTGGTGAATTCACCTACCCCAAAATGGTACCATTGGTTTTGACCCACAGCCATATGATTACCAAGGTGCCATGTTGGGGCTTAGGTTTTGAGCCACGTAATCTGCAGGGCAATGAGCTTGGGCTCCCTTGGCGATGGTTGGCGATGGCGGATCAGTATTGGACGGAGGGTGAACCCTTGAAAGCTCCAGACCGTATGACAGTCCCGTACATAGCCGACGTAGCCAACAGGCAGGCGAAAACGGTGATGTGTAGGAAGCATACGGTTGTGCCACGCAGTGCTCACAGGATGCCGTTTCACTGGTTGAAACATCGAGAGGCCAAAGACTGCTGCAGACTTAGAACCCCCAGAGGTTAGCTTTTGGCTGGCACAGATACGGAGGACACCCCAAAAACAGGCAAACGCGCAAATCAAAGGACAAGCCTCAATCTGGCAATGTTGAGGGGAGGTTGCTTGGAATCACAGAAGTAGAAGCCAACTCCTCATTCCCACAACCCGAGGAGGAAGCTAGCCCGCTGGTCGCCCAGAATGAATTAACGGTTGGGATTGGACCACGGAAGCACGCGAGGCAAAAAACAAATTCAACAGGGGTCTTGTTCACCACAGGTGGTCCGAAAACCACCAAAAAGGGCACCACAGAATGTCTGGTAGAGCAAAAGCCCTGGATCAGGATCATAGGAGTGCCACCCCTCCCCTTCCCCGCCACCCAGTAACCTTGGTGCATTCCCAACATACAACCCAAAATTACTGACGCAAGTGAAGGCTTTGTTTGGATAAACTCAAGGGTGTGGCTTCCTGAATGGATTGGCGGCAACAAGTCCCGACTTTCTGTGTACCACGAAAAATGCCTTCTCAAAAAGCGGAAAACAAAGTCCAGCAGCTCGAGTGAAATCCGTGTTAGGGGAGAAACTTGGGTCCTGGAAGAGAAAAGGGGCCAACCTGGGTCAACCAGTCTCGGCAAAACACGAAGCAGGCCTCCAGTATTGACTCCAGGTGGTGAAACACCTGGTAGCACCACCCCCGTAGACGTCGCCAGTCATCCTGCTCACAAGCTGGAGCCGTGCCCTTCAGAAGACCAAACCAGCCTTCAGTCTGGGTCCAGGTACCTTTAAGGCACTTTGCCCCCTCCAACACCATTCTCGAGGGGTATTCCGAACGTCTTCAATCCATTAAATTGTAGCCATGGTCATAATATGCTGTTCGCGTACAGGACATGGCCAAATTGGTTGCTGCGTTGACAGTCGTGGCTCGACCTGCCATGTCCCCAACCAAGGAAAATCGCCATAGCTCTTGACCAGTGCTATGTTGACCAAACATAGAAGGCGTTGGCTTCCTGACGATGGCTTTGAATCCTTGCACCGTCGGCTCAAAAACATGTCCAAAGGACACAAAGGCAATCCAACCCGACAACATGTTTCGTGACCAACAATTAACTAAGCCTCCTAAAAGGTGTTGCATTCCTTTTGGGTTCGGTTCTCCAAATACGCAAATAGGTTCGGCTCTGGCATTCGATGCATTCAAGCGGCCTTTCGGGACCCCACGGAAGACACCTCGCTTTGGCTTTCGGTTGCAAGTGGTGAGGTAGCCATTTCCACTGAACATCATGTGTTGCTCCAATTTTTGAGGCCCTTGTTCAAAAAGACGAAGAACAAAGGACACAAATCTTAAGATGTGTTCTCCCCAAGCCGACTCTGAGCTTAATCAATGAGTGTCATTCCGCCCATTGTCAGTCGCCACGGACCAAGGATCAACCCTCAGGCCGCTGGAATCTAACACCCAGGCCATGCGAAGCGTGTGCCGTAGTTGTGCCTACGCTGCAAACGCTGCAGCCCCTGAAAAAGCACAACACCTATCCTACCTCTGCATTTGTCCCCCAACCGACAATTCCAAATTTCAAGAACCTCGGGGTCTCGCCGTTTCGATTCAGAGGCTAGCCACAGGCAACGTGTCTTCAGCCGTTGTGAAGGGAAAACTTTGGAGGGGGGCCGACAGCACCGAATACAAACGAGCAATAGACCAAGAAACTGCACAAGGCACTACAAGCCAGCAACTGGACATCATGGTTTGCTCGAGAAAAGGAGCACCTGCTTTGTTCTCAGAATAACATTGTCAGTGCGTCATGAGGTTCTGTGAAAACTCATGCAGAATGTGCCTATCAACATTGGCAAGAGGTGTTGACCACCAAGCATAGCATTTGTTCAAAGTTTGCCAGTGGGGCAAGAGTCAGGCTGTTCAAAAGCTTCTTGAAAGGAGAAAAAGGCCGAACTCCAAATGGGTGGTTTGTTTTCAGGGTACCCCTCCCCCAAATAACAAAAACATATTAAACATGGTGGCTGTCCTTTTGGACTCCCTGCAAAACCACCAAAAAGGGTGCCAAAAAAACACAAACACACACACACAAAAAAAAACAAAAAAACAGACCCTGGGCGTGTCTTAAAATAGAGGAACTCCCGACATGATCTGTGTTCAACCAGACACCCCCAAATCTGTCAGTTGCAAACAAGGAACCCCTCCCCCACGTGGCCATGGGAATAACTGGGGCGCTGAGTGTCTGGGACAAAGACACAAGTTCTGTGTTTTCCGCCCGAAAGCAAGGGGTCAATATGTTCGCCATTTACCGGAGGCCTTCCACCAAATCCAGTCCCATGTCCACCAACTCGATCCTCCCGCAGGGGAAAGTCCTCAACATGCCCTAGGCGTCTCTGGATTATCACACGCAAGTTGATCGACTTACTGGTGGAGGCTACCACTTTTGGACGCCCAACACAGGGCTTTCAACCATTCCTCAGACCCAACACCCACCTGTGGAGGGGGATGATGTCAACCTCTGACTGCAAGAATGAGGAAACCTTTCCGCGAAAGAAACCGGTTCCTTAAAGTATATATGTTGAAGTGAAGATTGCCTGCTTTTTTCCTCTCGTTCTCTCTTCGTCTCTTCAAAGCCGGTCCTTTGGCAGAACTGCAACTGGCTGAACTACCCGAGGCGCCGCCATAATCAGACACATGCGCTCCAAAAAGATGCCCCAGGTTTCCTGCGGACCGACTGATGAGTGACTCGCAGAGAGTGGGAAATCATGTTCCTGGTCACGGACCAGTCTCAGTTGCCCAAAGGGCCCAGAACTACAACTAGGTCCTCCCAGAGAGGTTAGAATAAGGGTACCATTTGTTCTGCAGTCTATTTTAGTAGGGGAACCCTCCCCCAAAAAAGGGTAAAAGGGCACTATTGGGGGACCTACAAAAGGTTAACCTTTTAGCACCTCTACTAAAAATGCCCCATGGGAAGACCAATATCACAACGGAGCAGTGCTATGGCCTGGCGGGTATTAACGCCCAGCAAAACTTTAAGGGGGTGTCCCTCGGTTTAGTGGGGAATCATGACTTTTGGAGGGGAACACTGGAACACCCTCATATTGATAAACTGGGGTTGATTAATATGGAGTCAACATTACTGATTGGTCACTGGTCACTTCCGGGTTGCAATCAAATCAGAAAAGGACTTGTTGACGCGTGGTGTAGGGCGTCTCACAGGTGTCCTGTCTGTTTGTTTCAACGCCTCCAGAAACATATTAATTTACCCACAGTCGCATGTGGCTCTAGAAGTCCAGAAACCGTGGGGAAACCCAACGGCAATCGTTACCTACCTAACTTTGTGAATCCAAGGACGCTCTAAAGGGACCCGAAAGGCTCGAAGTGCTCTGCCTGGGCTGCAAGTCATTTGAGTTCGTTACATCGCGAGTTGCAGAAACCGAAACCCAGCCGGCCAAAGACCCCTTGCCAAACCGCGAACGCTTACTTGACCCTTGGATGCCTTCGTTGGTATCAAACAGGCTTAAAAGAAAGGTCTTCGGGGGCATGGGGTTCCACCTTGTTGTTGTTGCTGCTGCTGCTGCTGTTGTTGCTGCTGCTGCTGCTGCTGCTGCTGCTGCTGTTGTTGTTGTTGTGGTTGTTGTTGTTGTTGTTGTTGTTGTTGTTGTTGTGGTTGTTGTGGTTGTTGTGGTTGTTGTGGTTGTTGTGGTTGTTGTGGTTGTTGCTGCTGTTGTTGTTGTTGTTGTTGTTGTTGTTGTTGTTGTTGTTGTTGTTGTTGTTGTTGTTGTTGTTGTTGTTGTTGTTGTTGTTGTTGTTGTTGTTGTTGTTGTTGTTGTTCTTGTTGTTGTTGGTTGTTGTTGTTGTTGTTGTTGTTGTTGTTGTTGTTGTTGTTGTTGTTGTTGTTGTTGTTGTTGTTGTTGTTGTTGTTGTTGTTGTTGTTGTTGTTGTTGTTGTTGTTGTTGTTGTTGTTGTCGTGTGTCGTTGTTGTTGTTGTTGTTGTTGTTGTTGTTGTTGTTGTTGTTGTTGTTGTTGTTGTTGTTGTTGTTGTTGTTGTTGTTGTTTGTTGTTGTTGTTCTGTTGTTGTTGTTGTTGTTTGTTGTTGTTGTTGTTGTTGTTGTTGTTGTTGTTGTTGTTGTTGTTGTTGTTGTTGTTGTTGTTGTTGTTGTTGTTGTTGTTGTTGTTGTTGTTGTTGTTGTTGTTGTTGTTGTTGTTGTTGTTGTTGTTGTTGTTGTTGTTGTTGTTGTTGTTGTTGTTGTTGTTGTTGTTGTTGTTGTTGTTGTTGTTGTTGTTGTTGTTGTTGTTGTTGTTGTTGTTGTTGTTGTTGTTGTTGTTGTTGTTGTTCCTCCCGAAGCGAGATAACGCCGCGCTCTGCATCGTCACAAAATACTGCAAATCGCAGTGCTTTTCAGCTTCGAACGCAAAAAACACCAGTATTTGCGGCGTTCTGGCGCTTCCCGTTTCTCCCGTGCAGCACGCGCTGAAAACATCGCAAATACCTGCAGTTTCTCATCTCGGGCGCGGAAAACATCGCAAATACCAGTGTTTTGTTGCGTCACTTACGCAACTGTGTCAGATCTGACATCCGCTCAGCACGGTATCCACGCCTACCACCTAATAAGAGCACCCGCTCACGTGCACCCGCTCAGCACTGTATCCACACCTACCACCTTATAAGAACACCCGCTCACGTGCACCCGCTCAGCACGGTATCCACGCCTACCACCTAATAAGAACACCCGCTCACGTGCACCCGCTCAGCACTGCATCCACGCCTACCACCTAATAAGAACACCCGCTCACGTGCACCCTCTCAGCACTGTATCCATGCCTACCACCTAATAAGAACACCCGCTCACGTGCACCCGCTCAGCACGGTATCCACGCCTCCTACCTAATAAGAACACCCGCTCACGTGCACCCGCTCAGCACTGCATCCACGCCTACTACCTAATAAGAACACCCGCTCACGTGCACCCGCTCAGCACGGTATCCACGCCTACCACCTAATAAGAACACCCGCTCACGTGCACCCGCTCAGCACGGTATCCACGCCTACCACCTAATAAACACCCGCTCACGTGCACCCGCTCAGCACCGCTCGAACACCCGCTCACGCACCCGCTCAGCACTGCATCCACGCCTACTACCTAATAAGAACACCCGCTCACGTGCACCCGCTCAGCACGGTCTCCACGCCTACCACCTAAAAAGAACACCCGCTCACGTGCACCCGCTCAGCACGGTATCCACGCCTACCACCTAATAGGAACACCCGCTCACGTGCACCCGCTCAGCACTGCATGCACGCCTACCACCTAATAAGAACACCGGCTCACGTGCACCCGCTCAGCACGGTATCCACGCCTACCACCTAATAAGAACACCCGCTCACGTGCACCCGCTCAGCACTGCATCCACGACTACTACCTAATAAGAACACCCGCTCACGTGCACCCGCTCAGCACGGTATCCACGCCTACCACCTAATAAGAACACCCGCTCACGTGCACCCGCTCAGCACGGTATCCACGCCTAATAAGAACACCCGCTCACGTGCACCCGCTCAGCACTGCATCCACGCCTACCACCTAATAAGAACACCCGCTCACGTGCACCCGCTCAGCACTGCATCCACGCCTACCACCTAATAAGAACACCCGCTCACGTGCACCCGCTCAGCACGGTATCCACGCCTACCACCTAATAAGAACACCCGCTCACGTGCACCCGCTCAGCACTGCATCCACGCCTACCACCTAATAAGAACACCCGCTCACGTGCACCCGCTCAGCACGGTATACGCACCTACCACCTAACGAACACCCGCTCACGTGCACCCGCTCAGCACTGCATCCACGCCTACTACCTAATAAGAACACCCGCTCACGTGCACCCGCTCAGCACGGTATCCACGCCTACCACCTAATAAGAACACCCGCTCACGTGCACCCGCTCAGCACTGCATCCACGCCTACCACCTAATAAGAACACCCGCTCACGTGCACCCGCTCAGCACGGTGCAATTTGCTTGAAGTGGTTCTTGTTCGTGCAAGACATCCCCTTGGTTGAAACGTTTTTTGGGGAAAAGCAATCTTTTTGTTTGTGACAAAGTGTGGCAAGACACGTGTGGTGAGGTGGACATGTCATCCCTTGACCAAACCAACCCCTTTGTTGAAACACTTTTTCCAGGAACCTGATGTTTTTTTTGCTGAAAGGGTTGTCGCAAACCCTCGATTTTTGCAAAAATAGAGGGTTGACAAAAAGCTATTTTTGATGGATGGAACAGCGAAAAACACCGCTATTTGCAGGGTTTCGTGAGGTTTCAGCTAGCTTGTCCCTTCATGGCCGCGGCATTATGTCGGTTCGGGGCGTTGTTGTTGTTGTTGTTGTTGTTGTTGTTGTTGTTGTTGTTGTTGTTGTTGTTGTTGTTGTTGTTGTTGTTGTTGTTGTTGTTGTTGTTGTTGTTGTTGTTGTTGTTGTTGTTGTTGTTGTTGTTGTTGTTGTTGTTGTTGTTGTTGTTGTTGTTGTTGTTGTTGTTGTTGTTTGTTGTTTGTTTGTTTGTTTGTTTGTCGTTGTCGTTGTTTGTTTGTTGTGTTGTTGTTGTTGTTGTTGTTGTTGTTGTTGTTGTTGTTGTTGTTGTTGTTGTTGTTGTTGTTGTTGTTGTTGTTGTTGTTGTTGTTGTTGTTGTTGTTGTTGTTGTTGTTGTTGTTGTTGTTGTTGTTGTTGTTGTTGTTGTTGTTGTTGTTGTTGTTGTTGTTGTTGTTGTTGTTGTTGTTGTTGTTGTTGTTGTTGTTGTTGTTGTTGTTGTTGTTGTTGTTGTTGTTGTTGTTGTTGTTGTTGTTGTTGTTGTTGTTGTTGTTGTTGTTGTTGTTGTTGTTGTTGTTGTTGTTGTTGTTGTTGTTGTTGTTGTTGTTGTTGTTGTTGTTGTTGTTGTTGTTGTTGTTGTTGTTGTTGTTGTTGTTTGTTGTTGTTGTTGTTGTTGTTGTTGTTGTTGTTGTTGTTGTTGTTGTTGTTGTTGTTGTTGTTGTTGTTGTTGTTGTTGTTGTTGTTGTTGTTGTTGTTGTTGTTGTTGTTGTTCTTGTTGTTGTTGTTGTTGTTGTTGTTGTTGTTGTTGTTGTTGTTGTTGTTGTTGTTGTTGTTGTTGTTGTTGTTGTTGTTCTTCAAAATGATATATGACATACATGTTGAAAGTTCACAAATTCCAACCCATATTGCCGCCATGTTTCTCCGTGAACACAGGATTTGCTTAGGCTTCCTCTGGACTTTCTCTCAAGTCCTGCTCGCGCCCTGCAAAAACCGCCAAATGCACAATGAGGAGCCTTTGTTTTTTTTAATAGTCATCTTCGTTCTTTTTGGATGTTTACGTTACTCCACTCCAAAATCCCCTACACGAGCCATTTTAGTGGTACATCAAATGTTTCCCAAAAAACGAGGACATGGGACCCTTCATGAGCCCACTGAACCACACACCCACACACACTAGTTTGCAGCTGACAACATCAACAAAGCACGTACTGCGCCCTAACTCGGTCTGCTCCACACTCAAGGTGGAGGGCATGGGGAATTCCTTCAAGCAACTTGAGAAAGGGTGTCCTTTCATGGCTCTTGGTTTGCACGCGTTGCCCTCGAGTTGCTCTTTGTTTGCCTGGGAACCCCTCCGAACCCACACACACACACAAACAAACAAACACGCGGGATTGAGACAACAAGATCTGAGGTCTCCTCCAAAATCTACGTTGTAGGGTAGACAACTTCATGGACCATAATTGTTGCCAGCAGGGTCGATCTGCCCCTCGCAAGGCTTTCCAAGAACTCAATCAGCCTAAAGTCCCAAAAGACAAACTCTTCAAGGAACATACCGCAACAGCCCCAATTCAAGCCCAAAAGAAGAACTCTTTTTGGCCAAAGAGTGGGGAGAGTGGTTCGTCCCAGTTCCCTTGGACGGGGTCCTCAGGGCTCAGGGACCAGGAGTCTCTGGCATTCCACAGCGCATGCCTCAACGGCGGCATTCTGCGGAGGTGTGGCTGCGTGGCCAAGAAGCCAATTTGCACGGCCCACCTCCCCCCCCCCAAAAAAAAAACCAGCCCAAACAGCCCAAAGAGCCCAAATAGGAAAACCATAAGTTCGTTGAAAACCGAGCTAGCTCGCAACAACGACAAAAACAACATGCCCAATCATGCCTCTGTTTGAACATTGAGTTCGCCCCCCAAACCAGTGCAAAAACCATTGCCTTGAGGGGTGAGCGAGAGGTAGGTTGCGGGAGAATCTGGTGGAAAACTCGGAGTTGCAGGGTTCTCTAAACACCGCCCAAACACCAGGAACCTCACTTGAAATTGGCCTTCAGCAAGCTGATAGCAACACCAGCCAGTAGAGCTTTTCACAGTCGATCTGCTTGAAACTTTCCATTCCCTGGTCCTCAAATTCCAAACTAAATGAAGCTCCAGAAAACCCGACGCTCCCGGGAGATCTTCTGAACGCCAGAAGAAGCCCCGGCAGTGGGGCAAGTCGAATGAAAACCCTGTTTGGGCAGGTCAATTTCAGGTAGAAGGGATTCAACGTTTACTTGCAGCTACAGTTATGAATCTCACAGTTGTTCACCCTCGGGTCACACTCGAAACATGAGCCCCATGATCGGCTAATTGCTTCCAAACAACTCCCTGTAGTTTTTTTCTTGGAGCATTTTGGGTCATGTTCCAACCGAGTAACCCCAAGAATCTGGCCCTCCAATTGGCTGTGGGTCAAAAAAGGTACCCAAAATGGAACCCTGGCAAATGGAGACACGGCCTAAAACCTGCGGTCCGATTCCTCAACTTTGACGCTCCCAAGTTGATCGCGGAACCCGAAACCAGTTCCAAAAGATGGGCACCCGAAGTGCTCCGCTCCCCAATCGCGAACAGGACCAAAAGAACCCAAAAGCACGTGCCACGAACGCTGAAAATTGGAAAATGTCCACAAAAACATGCTGCAAATATTGAACTGCAAAGAGTGATCAAGAGGTGTGAACCTTTTCAGAATAGCAAGGACCCCCTTGCAAGGTGTCTTCTCAACCAGCGAAACCCCTTCTTGCCAGCAAAAACTAGAATGCCACAGATGTTGCAACCTAAATGTGACGCAAGTAGGGCATGAGTTGAAATCCCTGAAATTCATTGTGGCTCGGGGTTCCCTGACGAGCATCTTGCATGGCTCGACACCGGCTTACACACGGCACAGGCCAAATTGTTCCTTTTGTTTTCCCCAACAAGAAACATATAACAAGGCTTGGGGGATCTTGGCGGGTCGCAAGAACTTCCAAGGGACAAAGGCACTATCTGCTTGGAAGACTTAGGGAGACCCACCCAACAAAGCAAAACTAAATGCACCACTGAATGTCTGGGATTTTAACTGCAAACTTGAAATTGCCGCTTCCTGTTGGAGTTAGGCCCTGTTTACAAATCTACATTCGACTGCTTGCTTTAAGCTTCGTCAAACGTGAAATGAACCATGTGACGAGTTTGCCTCCCGATGCCGCTTTGGCCTTTGGCGTTCTTTTCACGCAAGCCTCAAAAGGGTATATCAACTCAGCCACATCATCCTCAACAGTTTGCTTCACACACCCTTCTAATGATTTACTCCTTTCCAGAACAACATGACGCCCAATGCTGGCCATTCTCAGTTGGCCAAACTAGTCCAAACCGTCCTCCGCCCTTCAACAATTCGGGGCTCGGAGTTTCAGGACGTCGAGTCACGCTTGTGCTAGGATCCGCAAGAGTCGTACGGGGCTCGGCGCGGGCTCGGCGAATGCCTGACGGCAGAAGAGGTGTTTCGCGGTTGAGCGAGCGGGTGGGCGGCAAAAGCCCGCTGCAATCTTACCAAGGAACCCTTTCTTTGTTGGCACTTCTTCAAATTGCTCTCATGTAGCGAGATTGGGTGGCCTACTCCACTTCTGTCAACCCCCCCTCGTTGATCCATTCCCAAGCATAGAGTCTTTTTTGGCGAAGCCTGGTAGCCCGGGTTTGCCCTGCGACCAACAGTTGGACCTCCAATGGGAACCGATCCATTATCAAATTCTGACCCATGTTTACCCGAGGAGCTTCATCATGTGAGTTTGATGGGGGTTCACCGGTTCAACCCTATCATCTACTCCATGGCAAAGCTCGGAAAGTCATCGATCTACAATTTGCCTTTCTCTTCAGGGTGATGACTCCAGTCGCTGGATTCCCCTTGCAATTGCAGGTGACTGGTGGGTTCAAACAAAACTGCAACCGTTCGAGGTCCAAAAAGGAATCTGAGGAGCCCTGTCCATATTCGATCTAAACTCTAAGCCTCAAAATAGGCGGAGAGCCCCAAAATGGTGGTTGTCCTGTTGGTATCCTAGTCAAAGGGTCCCTTCCCCCCAACAGGCGGCCCACAATAAAGTTCTCCTGCTAGCTGATCGATGGGCAAAAAAGATGTCTCACAAAGCCTGGAAGATTTCCTTGAATGGTTGCCATGGTGTACCCGACTACGGGAACGACCAAAGCTTGGGTGGGTTGTGGTAGCCACAGGTTGACCCATGTATCGAAGAAACCGCTCCAAAATGGGATGTCACCCCATCAAATCAACTCAGTGTATTTACTTTAAAGGGGATTCCCTATCCCTTGGTCACAGAAAGGTCTCCACAAATCCAAAAAGACCTTGAATGCGGCTAAAAACCACATGTGATTCATGTGATGTTGTCTCACTCCCATTATTCGGTAACAACTCACAACACGTAAACTTCGCTTCGTGCTACAGGTGCTTGAGCGCCGTGTTCAAGCTTGCTCACGTCCTTCTCGGAAAAAGAAAACAAACACAAACTCTTTCCCACCTGGGCTGCCCTCAAATCCCCTGCCAAAAGTTTTACGTTTAGCGAGCTAATTGGAAACTACCACTAAACCCTAAAAGCCTCAAAGCCTCAAAGGCTAAGGAACCGGACGGCTGGTGGCCAGCAAGCCACATTTAAGTCCTTCCCTTGGTCTCCCCGGACAGTGGCCAACCCTCCGGCTCCACCCCAAGGCGCCTTGATCTTGCTGTGATACGACCTGCACCGAGCACAGGCGATGCTTCGATCCGCGCGCGCCAATAGCAGATCCGGTGGCCGGTGGTGGGGGTCTCAATATGTGGTGCCCATTTTTGCGGTTCTCACTTGCTGAGTGGATGGCCCAAAAAAGTCCAAACTGTATATACACCACTAAAAAGGTCTTCTCAAAAAGTTTAAAGGTTCATGAACTCGGGAAGTGAGGGTTGCTTTTAAGGGAAGAGGAAACAAGCCCTAGAAGCCCTGCTTTAAGGAAGTTTTCCTCTAGGCACATGATGGTTTCCTTGTGGTTGCCTATATATGGGGAACTGGATCCGCTCGGGTTTCCCTGCTTTTTCCACCAAGCAAAAGATGGCCTTTTTCGAATTTCAGGAAGCTGTCCGAGAGCTTTCGGCGGACCTTGTTACCCTGATGGAAAAAACGCGACCCATTTGGATTTGCCGATTCACCCTGCTCAAAGGGATCCGGAAGAAGTGCAGTGTAGACTCCCAATTCCAAATTGGTATTGGCGTCTCCCGCCCAAACAGCAAAGCGCCGTTGACATTGGAAAGTCCTTGACAAGGCATCATGACTTCACTCTGATTGGTCCTTGCAAGAAACACATATGGAGGATCCCTGCAATTCGATGGGTTCCAGTCCCATCTGGGCCGTGACTCTACGGCGCGCATCTTGGCATTTCGTGAGGTTTTCAGGACTGTCGGGCTTGCGATTTCCAAGGCCTCTTGTTGAGATCAGGGGTCCTCGCATTTCCTCCGCAAGCATCACCCCCAGAACAACGGCCCAACATGAGATGCTCAGAATACTTAGGTGCCACATGGTTTGGTTACCTGGGTCCGGTTGGGCTTCAACGCCATTTATATGATGTGCAAGGACAAAGTTACGCCCTTCTAGTAGGCACCCCCTGCAAAGTCCTGGCAAACCCAAAGAACGAAGGCCTCCACAGCGTCCCCTTCTGACCAAATAACCCGAACTTGGAGGCTAACTTTCCAAGTGGACTTCTTGGCCGGGCTGCAACCCAGTCGAAGCAAGTCACTTGGCCGAGCATTCCAGGGCTTTGATCGCGTACTCGCGGACTAGAGTCTGCCTGCTTGCCCGGGCCGGTTGAATTGGCAGCGGTTTCGGGAAGCTCCTGGTATCAACTGGGTTTTTTGCAGCTCGCCAAACTTGACGGGGTTCTCAAGTTGGGAATATCCCCTATCTTTTCCTTTAAGGGAATTCGGTTCATTCCCAACCCCCAAACTCGGCCATTCCCTATCGCAACGGGCCTTACCGCCGCGCTCAGCTTGTCTTCACACAGCAGGTCCGACAGCTGGCGCGTCTCGTCTGGCAGGTGAGAAACCCAGTCCGCGCAAGGGCGGAGTCCCCGGGTCTACTTACCCAAATTCCGCCATGCCTCTAGCCAGGAAACATATCCAACAGATCAAGTTGGAGCAACGAGCTGATATTTGATACCAAGCCCTCCATAGACATCTCTTGCTCCAAACTCCAAACACACCCGGGAATATGCAGTGTCCGTTAAGAAGTCTGGTGCAATCCCATCGAATCTTCCATATGGTCCGGGGTCCTTCCCACAAGGTACTGACCTGCAACTAAAAGACTTGAAGAGTGAATGCAGAAATGCGCCACGCAGGCGTCAAGTAAAGTACCGCCCTCTCTTGGAGCGATAATATAGGTGAACCGGACACGTAGCCTGGTGGAAAAAGCTGCACCTCTCTCGGGTTGCCCAAAAGATGCTTAAAGTCAAGTGATTCACAAGGGGAACCTTCTGGGGTACAAGCTCAGAGGTACTCTCTTCCGGGTACAACCGTTGAAGCCAGGTCCTACCAAATTCGGGGAAAAACAATTCTACGTACCAGTGCTTGCTGTTGATCTAAACGGAGATTCCCGAGGGGGTACATCGGGGACGAGTTCAGTCCTCCGAAATGGCTTGGGCCTGGCTCGAGCACCCTCCAGACTTTGACTATGCTCCTCCATTTGCTGAGGAAAAAAACAACTGGAAGAACAAAAATACAAGATATGTCCAGGAGTGATAGATGTCCTTGCAAGCCCACACGGAAAATAAAAAGAACATTCCTAAGCAAATCGAAGCGTTACAAACAAAAGGGAGATTGTATGGGGAGCGGTGTTTGATTGAAGGGCATCCTCTTCCACACGTTACTGGGGTGGGGATAGGAATCGGGGTGCTGGCACCGCATCTTGTGATCCGGATCCTGCGTGAACCCGGGCTTCATTGCAGCTGGGTTCCAAATACCAAGAGGAATCCACTCAGGCAACATGGCCATGGGTCAAAACCCAAATCGGTTAGCCCCCAGTGAACATCCCAAACTCCACTAAGACAGGTTCTAAAATGGGTGGTGAATTCACCAATCCCCCAAAATGGGATCAACCACAACGGTGTTGACCCATGGCCACCGCTTTTGCCACCGGGTGACTCCGGAGATTCCAACACACACTCGGCTGGGCTCCACTGGACGGGCCGGAAAAACAAAAAAAACTGCGAGAGGCTCGCAACCAAATTGACCACAAACATACCGTTTAACCACACATGAAACATGAAATGTTGACCGAACCTCATGAATTACTATGCATGAACTACTGAGCAAGAAGAAAGCACACAAGAACTAAACTTTGACCTGCAAACAGTTCCGCTCGTCGCAAGCATAGTTCAACTTGTCGCATAAATACTTGCGGTCTGTGGGAGAAGTAGCACAACCAAACGCAAAGGGAAATCTTCAATTGGTGCATTCAAACCGTGAAGGGCATATGGTGTGTGTTTTTGTGGGATTTTCTTTAGGTTGGTTTAGAGGGATGTTATAAGGAAAATTGTAATTGTCTGGTCCCCCGATTTGACACAAACTCACATCTGTCTCTGTACATCAACACCGTACCCCCTTCTCCCTGGCCTGCAGAAACGCTCCGTCGCAGCGTTCTCTTATTCCTTGCGGGGATTGCGCTCAAGGTCGTGCCCATGCAAAGGAAAGACCCATTCTGGCTGCGTTGGAAGTACTGTTTTAATAATTTAATGCTGGCCAAAAACTCCCGACCGATCCAGCAAATGTTGCGACCAATGTTTAGCACCTGGGGTTGGATTCTGGATGGTACCTGGGCTTTTGAACATGGCTATCAAAGGAGTTGGGTACAGGTTTTGGCCATTGGCCCCCTTCTTGGCTTCCACGCATTTAGGGAGCCCCTTTGTTACTATGTGTTCACAAGGGGCCCAAGGAATGTAGGGTTCCACGAAAATCTAGGGATTCAAATGGAAGTCACTTATTGCTCTGCTTTTTGCTTTTTTGTTGGGGGGCTTGTGTAGAATGCCTAAAAACCATCATCACTCGTCCCTCTCGCCTGATCATTGTCAACATCTCGCCCCACAAATCGCCACCCTAAAAACCATCCACAAAGGGGTTGATATGCCACTCAGGGACGGCACGATAGACTAAACAAGGGGTTAAGAGTAACTATGTCCGGTGAGTTTGTTTTAGGCGGTTGGGGGCTGGATTCTTGTGTCGAGCTTGGTCTTCCTGTATGTCCTGCCCAGCTATCTGTTTGGCTTTGGATCAACACAAAGTGCACGAGTTGGTTGCTGACACTCCGGCCATTGGGGGCTCCGAAAGGGAAGCTTTTTTGCTTCGCCGGGCGATGCAACGAAGCCGTAGGACCCATATTGACCAGTCTGGCCCCAGCCCAGTTGATTCAAAAATCGACGACCATCTGGTCTTCGGCCAATTTGGCCGCAAGATCATGGCGTGTGGGGCAGGATGGAAGTCGGATCTTCTCTCAACCTGCTGATTGGGCTCTCCGAAAAGCATTCCCGGGAACTGGTTTGGTTGATCTGAAAAAGGAAGCAATCCACAGGGTGTCTGGGTAAGTTACCTCCCCCATGAAAAAAAAAGGCGCGGAACTTCAGCGATGCATTGCATCAACTCCCGTCGACCTCGACCGCCGGTGGCCTTTCGGCGCTCGTTTCGTCCGACAGCTGGCGTGTCTCGACATCTGGCGCAGGCAGGAAGGCGAGGTTTGGTGAAAGCTGGGGACTGGAATGAGCTGGTCCCAGCTATCTGCAAGAAGTTCGGTCAAAATCCGCCAGACCCGCCGCGATTTCCCCAAGAAACGTGCGATTTGTTGATTTTCCTCAAGAAGGAAATGCCCCGGGGGTACAAACCCAGAGGGGTTTGTCAAACACTGCTTGAGAATGGTTTGGGCGGGCTTAGAATGTCCAAGCATCTCAGAACAAGGTACATGGTACTGAGACCCTCAAACAATTGCATGCTCTGCATGTTACCGTCGCACTATACTGTTCGTCAACTACGTGGCCTGTCTGTCGAAGTACACAGTTTCACAACGTGTCTGGCGTGCACCACTTCTGCTTCTCTCACGGGTTCCCTACGAGACGCATCCAGAAATCAGAAAAAAACACAGCGGGATCATCCAAAACAACCGGTACGTAAGTACGTACGTGCAGTACCCTCCCTTAGACTAATATGGAAGCTTCCGGAAGGCCTCTGCGAATGGAATCAAGTCTTCCAAAGGGGTCCTGGGAGCTTCCATGTTAGTTTGAGGGAGTGTATGTGTTCAGAGACTCCGTCTCGGAAAAAAAAAAAGGGGAAAAAAAACGTGTTTCTGACCAACTGATTGACGCACCAACTCGATATGATGGCATGCCACCCGCTGGAGAAACATGGCAAAACTCTCCTAAGTCCTCCAGTCGAGAGTACCTTTTTTCTGTAGTCTATTTAGTAGGGGAACCCTCCCAACCAAAAAAGGGGTGAGAAAGGGCACTACTGGTGGACCTAGTCTCAGGACCCTTCTCAGAACCCAGTCCTTGGTTCCTAGAGAACCTGACCTGACAGAATTGCCTGACCGAAGTTGGCCGCGACAGGTTCGCTGGGCTTCCTTCCTTTGACTCCTTTCGGGCCTGAACTCCGTTAAGTGCTGAAAAGGAGCCAAAAGCAATCACGGGGTCCTAGGAAACTTCCTGCGGTGCACCTGCAACTCAATAGAAGCTATTCGCGACGATTCGTGTCTAGCAGCAAAGGGCCATTTTCCGGATGACCTTCCCAGGGTTCCCCTTGGCCCTGAATCAGGATTGAATTGGAAGTTCAACCTCCAAATCGCCTCCTCCACATGAAACCAACCGGCTTTGAATCTGGGCTCTGTATTGGAAGTGCTTCAAGTTTCCACTCAAGGCAACCAACGAATATTAACCTGTTGATGACTGACCTGTCCCTTACTACTCACTACCGGTTAAGCTTAACCGGTCACCCAGGTTTTGATTGTGGCTTTAGTGGGTTGCCTACCATGCCGGAAAGAAACGAGTCTGATGTCCGGCCCTTCTCCGTCGCCGTCTCGCCTGACACGCTCCGTCGGAGCGATCTCTTATCCCTGGCAGGCCAAGGCGACGATGACTTCCGTGGACATATTCGCAGCATATGTATATGCGACATGTGGCTGTGGGTCAAAACCCAGGAAACCCCTGGTGAACGAATCAAAATCGGTGGCAAATGGATGTTCATCCACCCAAGAATGGAGCCACAGGTCATGCCCCATGGCCATGTCACGGAAATCTATGCCCGGCTATCTCCTTCCAGCGCCTCAAACGTAGCGTGCCCAACAGGTGAGGTGTGCCCTACTTAAGCTTCTTGGAGATGGCCCCCCGGCCTCAGCCCCTTGTGTTCGTTTTGCCAAGCCGGTGTTTCGAGTCCCTTGCCCTCAGGGCTGAAACCGAGAGCTCTCGCCTGGGACAGCTCTGAGAAGGGTCGCCTTAGCAAGTCCCCTAGGCCTAGTCCTTCTCATCTGCTACTCTTCCAAGACCTTTAAGGTCTTGGCTGAAACTGATGGCATTGTTTACCAGCTCTGCCCTGGAACTCTTGGCTGTGAATAACTGACGTAGTTATAAAGTTCCAGGGCACAGGAAAAGGACGAAGGGGCCAAGGGTACAGTCGACCAAAGGACCAAAAGGCCAGGAAAGCCCAGAAACTGCAAAAGTACAAGCCAACAAGTTGGTTTTTGAGGCCTAACTGTTTTATGTCAAATTACTAAACAAGTTTTTTGGATGGCCTTCCCATCGTTAAACTCCTGCCCGGTCATCATCTTCCCGACTTCTAAAAGACAATGACGGACCATCAAGGGTCCCAACCTTCCCGTGGGTCTCCTTGCTATGGCTCCGATTCAGAAATTTGAAAATGAAGCTGCATTTGGGCATGCCAGAAACTGTGAGCAGCTTAAAAATCAAGGGCCTATATTTGGGGGGAGGGTATGCCTGGGCACCTGAAGGTTCCACTATGCTTGACTCTCAGCTGTCGCAAGTAAAAACAAACGCACACGAACAGGTGAATCACCATCCAAACCTGGTCTTACGGGGTTAGTCAATTTGAACAAAACCAAAAGGGCGGATATCCGCACCTATTTGTGGTTGGGACAGTTACTTAGCCTTTCCCTGGATTGTGGCTCATGTAATGTTACGATGGCTTGTGGTTCAAGTAATACGCTCTCGATCTCGACTCGCCTGGATGGAACAGGCTTTGAGCGATCCTGGCGCCAGACTGACGCGGTGTGCTCAGTCCGGGGACCCGACACAAGTGCCATCGAGCAAAACACACCAATATGTCCTCCTTTAAGCATCACCCAAGAGAAACTCGCTTCATGTTTGATCCAAAAGGTGATGTTGAAAGCCACCAAACACGGAAATAGAAGGAAGCCTATCCAAACGGGAGGCGTGCTGGCTTCCCCAGTCAGCGCATCTGCCAAGGGGCAGATTGGAAGCCAATAACTCGTGCCCCTCTCCCCAAAGTACATCGGCACATTTCTGTTGGGCCAAGTCGCACCTGGGGACAAAGGACGAGCTCATGAATGGGTCGTTCGGGATTCCTCTAGGGGTACCTTCCCCCTTCTTTCCAGGCATCCTTCTTTCTAAAAAACCACAAAACTCAGGAGAAACAGCTGGTTTTTGAAAAGAACGATGGTTGAAAAGAATGGGGAATCAACCCCTAGAACTCCTCCATTCCAGTTGGTGAAGCAAACTAGCTGACCTGAGCTTTCTGGCCAGAAACTGATCACAGCTCCTCCGGAATGACTCGTGATTCGTAAAACTTCGTTCGGAGCATACTGACTCCTCTAGGTTCATAGGAACTTACCAGTTTAAGCCAGCAACTTGGGACGAGAAACATGAGACCTACGGTGAATGGACGAAACCCGTTTCGCACCAACTGGGAAAGCCTATGGTGCACGGCCGAGGGGCGCCTGCGCAGACTTAGGCTGCACAAGCTGGGCACAAGGCCTCAAGCGCCCAGGACAAAAATGCCAGGGACAAATGCGGTGTGCTACTGTGGGTGGACGAAATCCTGCACCACCCAAGAAACCCTGGAATGATGATTCCCGTGTAAATGCCAACAAACAATGGTTTGCCATGGTTTGGTGCAGGATTCCGTCCGTCCACAGTATGTCTTTGAAAGGACTGGATTGGAGGACATGGCATGTCTTTTTTAAGGTACCCCCCGAAAATGCCGGCTGTCCTTTTGGTTTCCCTTTCAGCCACAAAAAAAGGGGTACCATCAAAAAACGACCCACCCACATGGTCGAACTGATTTAATAGAAACCAGCTCCAGGAAAGCATAGTACTGCAAATGGATGCTGAACCCCTTTCTCTACCTATCATTTAGGGCAAGGCTCATGGTAGAAAGGGCTGTGTTCAAGGCTCGGGGTTCTCCTGTATGGCAAACACGAGCCTACACAATGCCCAGTGACAGGCAAGTGGCCCCTCCCCCCTACCCTTCTGCCGACATGTGAGGCATGAAGTTTTCTAAGCCAATCCGCCTACAACTTCTTCCCTGCACGCGAGTGCGTTTGAACTGCTTGACGAGACACCCTTGGCACCTGAGGTGTGGCAACCTCGTGTTCTTCTATGTTTGAGGCGTTCCCCAAAAATGCTCGCAATCCTAAACATACCCCAAAACATGTCACTGAGCCTCCTGGATTGCTTGCAAGGGCTAGCAAACAAAAACATTGACACACAACCGAGTCCATTTGACTTTTTGTGGGTTAAATGGAAACCCCCACTAAACACTAGAAAGCTAACAAGCTAAGGGGATGGCTGGGAACCACCAAAATAGGATCCTGGTTTCGGTTTGGAGGTGGGGTGCCGGCAATCCCAACTAGAATCGAAATGAAAAAAACAAAAACAAAATAGGTGACACAAAAACACGGATTCAAACAAGTCTCACTGAAACAACCACAAAGCTTTTTGTCTTGTCCCTAATCCATCAAGATCGGAACAAGAAGGCATCCTCACCCCTGAAAGTCTTGGTACCGGAAGTAGCTAGATTTGCCCGGTCCACTAAGGGACAACCACCATCCTTGTTGAATGGAGACCCACCCAAGCAACAAAGGCACTTCAGGTCTGTCGCTTCACGGTTTTGTTCTTTGGTCCTTGGGTCTGATCGAAAGTGCGCGAAGAGTCTCAGCCTTTAGTGAGGCAAACATCATCCAGTTGGTCACGAATAGGTACCCAACAAGGAACCCTGGCGAATGGACATATGGACTAAACCCGGCGAATGGACATATCCTGGTGGTTTGATTTTGACCCATGCCCATCTTGGGAAAGACCGAACAAGTTTGATGAGACGTCCCGCTTGTGACATCCAAATCTCCTGGTTTCCGAAAAGGGGAGGGATATTTGCTAATGTTCTTCGGGCCGTTTTGCATCTTCATTGAGCGTCAGGTTTCAGAAGGGTTGGCAGCTGACAAACGCACGTTTGTGGATGGCTTTTTCAGCCAAGTGCTTGGTTTGGCCGTGCCGCAGAATTTACGAATTCAGAAACAGTAGGCAAAGAAAGGAGATAAAGTTGCGCAGACAGACGCGCGGCAAGTGTTGAACTTATTGTTTGGCATGGGTTGGGGCATCCCAGTTCGCTGCTTTCCCAAAGGAACGCATTGCCAGGATAGAGGAAATAGCTCGCACAGACCAAGGCCATTTTGGGTTTGTCTTGTTTTATAGAGCTGTCAAATTAGGCTAATTGCAAATTCAGGCAGTGGCAAGGTGCTTTTGACCAACGGTTGGCCCGGTGAAAGTTTGTAAAAGCAACAATTGTGTTTTGATGACCGGTTCCTTTTGGCAACTTGGGCATCTTCGCCACAGCAGCATTGCGCTGCCATGAGTGCCACGCTGGGGATGGAGCGGAGATGTCTGACTTCGTGGCGTCGTGTTTGCATCGGGTTGTGGAGAAGCACTGTGTCCGAGTGAACGGCAAACTTGCCATTTCACTTGACGGCTTGACTTGCCCTCAGTCGTTCAGCAAACATGGCAACCGCAGACAGTCAGAGTCCGTTTTTTTACAAAAACAAAGCTGTGGAGAGGCTGGCGCGGCAAGTCCAGTCACGGTTTAGCAGGGAATTCCTTTTTTGGAGTGTCCAACGCCCTTCATAATGTTATGTTTCACCCACCCATTGGCTTTGAGGTGCCAAATTAGGTTTGACAAGTCAGTTGGAGTTGATTCAGCTATTTGCTGCCAGCGAGGAAATCAGTGCTCTCATGGTTTTGCTCAGCGCCGAGGGTGTCATGGCCAGCAGCGCTGCGCTGCAAGATCCAAGACTTCAGACTGCCGCTGAAAACTTCAACATCTGCGCAGTGTGAGTACTACTGCTTGCAGGCAGCTTTGGTTGTGTGTCGGTACACCAAAGCATACTGCTCAGAAGCATCTTTTGATGCCATGTGTTCGCAAATCCACGCCAAGTTTCAGCAGCGAGATCAGCTGACGGCCCAGGGGGCAGAACTGCCCATGGTAATTGATTTGGACGACGAGCCTAAAAAGCAATTCTCGCCTCCTAGGAGGCGGAAGCAGCCCCTTGGTTTTGCCCTTGCCTTGCAGGAGTATTCCCCACAGACGCAGCGGCGGAAGCGGCTGCGGCAGTGCCATCAATCATGTAAGCCGCTATCAGGGCCTGAGGCAGAAATTGTTTTAGCAAATGGCAGCCTCGCAGCGGCCGCGATTGCCGAACGTGATTTGTACATCGATTTGCTCAAGCAAGAGCTTGCGCAGGCGGAAGGGGTTCAGGATCAGGACCAGCGAGGCTTTCAGGTCTCTTGTTGTTGCATTTTACTGGTTGGTAGTTTTTAGCTATGGGTCTGTTGTTAGTACTTGTTATTATTAGTTATGCGCCTGCCAGCTATTGCCATGGTTGTTGGTGGGGAGGGCTTTCTAGAGCCAGCGTTCTGGGTTGTTCCAACCTCAAAACCTCAGGGTTTTGGGCCCCCAAACCGACTCCCAAGATGTGTAAGGAAACCTTTTGAAGGCCTTGACCAACATTTGGCCCCAAGTGCTACTTTCAAGTGAAATCTGTGTTTTCCCAGCACAAACGGGTTCAAATTGAAAGGTCGTCATGTTTGACCCTTTCGTTTTGGCGTCTGTAGTGCAGTCAGCTTTGCTGATTAGCTTCGAGTCGTTTGCAGTTGATCGTCCGTCGTCCGTCGTAGTTAGTTTTGCAGCGCTCAGCAGCCGGTGGACCATATGTTTGCCACATGTTTTCCCTTTTCGTGTGTGCGTGTGTCTGTGTGTGTGTGTGTGTTTGTTTGCTTGCTTTGCGTGTGTGTTTGTGTTTGTGCTTGTGTTAGTCTGTTTTGTTTTGTGTGTGTGTGTTTGTGTTTGTGTTTGGTTGTTTGTTTGCTTGCTTGTTTGTTTGATTGTTTGTTTGTTTGTTTGTCATGATTGTCATGTGTTTGTTTGCTTGTTTGTTTGGTTTGCGTATGATTGAGTACAAACCCGTTTCAGCAGAGCAGGAAGCGACTTCTGCATATGAGACCATCGCGGTGGTTGCCGCTTCAAAATTGACCTGTTTGGCTCGTTTTGTTTGTTAGGCTGCTTTTGGCTGCTCACTGTTTGGCTTTAGCTTGTTTGGCTTGGCTTGCTTGTCACAAGAGTAGTCGCCCCAGCCCACTTAGTTCTTTTTAGTGCGCGGAACCTCACACATCGCGTCTCATTTGGCGGGCGTTTTGATTCTATTTCTGTCGGTTCTGTCGGTTCTAACCCCCAGGCCGTGTCGCTTGTTTGCGCGTCCCCCAGCCTCGGTTTCCTACGCAGCTACCCGCTGCAGGGCCGCTTGTGCATTTTGATATCGTTGCAACCTGCGGGCTGCGCTTGCGACGAGCGCACGTAGCAGTTGCAAAGCTTCAGCTCGGTGATGCAGCGCAGTGTTTTCAACATTTGTTGCAGGACTTTGTAGGACCTTGTCACATTCAGTTGTTTGGTGCCAGACACTGAACCTGAACTGACCTAACCTGCTTTCCTTTCGGCGTTCTCCAACACATTCGCCTCAACTGAACAAACAAGTTACCTGAGCCGACACATTCTCCTTGCCTGCCAGGCAAAGAAGGATGTGCGATCGGCAAACCGTGGGCGCGAGGCCCATCGACGACAGGCTGAGCGCAGCAGTGTTGTCTCATTCGATGAAGGTTCCCAGCATTTCAGCCAGTGCAGTTCCGAGGATGCTTTGACTCTCGCGTTGGAAAAGCCTGCAATTGTTGATGGCTTATTTCAGCTGTCCTGGAAGGGAAAGCAGAACCCTGCCAAAGTCAGAAATCACCTCACGCCCCGCGGGCAAATTGTGACGGCTATCCGGAGAATGTGCTCGCAGGCTGCAGCCAACGCCTTTGGGGCAGCGGTCCTTGCAGATCTTGGTGGGAAGCAAGTGAACCAGTCTGAGCGAATGTTTGGGGCAGCTCGGATCAGATCGTTTCAGTCATTTCACGCCAACATAGAGGCAGAGATTGCAAGCGCCTGGGGCGCCAACAAGAAATATGCCATCAGCTGCCACGCTTTCAGCGCTTGCCTCAGTTAATATTGCGACTTCAAAAGGTTTTACGGAAGAAGCCACATTTCCACTTGATGAAACCCTGGACTGGTCCACATCTTTTATTTATTCTGCGTCAGTTACGGGCGCAGGGCAACGCAAAAGGAGAGCGTGCTTGGGCGGGATAGGCACGGCCCTTGAATGGCCAGGCAGATCGAACACGGGCAGTCATTCGTTTCTTGTTTTGCGGGGGCTGTTTGCAAACGGCAAACAGGCTATTTTTGACCTGTGACCTCGTCTGGAATAGTTCAATTTCAACCACTTCACGTGCGGTGTTACTGTTGAAACTGATTTTTTCAAAATGCACCATGCTCTTTGTACTGTTAAACTTCAGCTCACTTGTTCAGGATCGCCCCTGACATCTCTTGGTTTGCTCAATTTGCTCACCGCGTTTGCTCGCCCACTTGCCTCGCTCTTGCTCGCTGCAACATTTGCTGACGTCAGCAGCTCACTCTTTGAATGTGCTTGCTCGTCGCATTCCTGTTGTCGCAGCTCGCGCCCGGTCGTTGCACTCCCAGCTCAGCTTGCTGCTCATGCTTTAGCGAGTCTAGAGTCTTCAAGTCTTCAATCAGTCAATGCAGTTTCTTCCTACTCAACCAGTCGTCAGCCAGTCCACCCGCGCGCGCCGCCCTGCCACACCCGCGCCCACCCCGCCCGCCGCCCGCCCGCCCACACTGCGTTCACTTGTCCACCTCGGCACGCAGCACCATCTTCCTCTGCTGCTAAGGCTCTTGCTTCTACTCGCCGCTCATGCCTTTCCCTTTCCTTGGCAACGCAATTTGTCAAAGTCAATTGGTTGCTTCGCATTTGGACCCACGCTTTGGCTCTCTTCTCGCGTCTCTTTCTTGTTGCTTGCCTTACGTAACCTTTAGCCCCAAAATGCGCGAACTTCAACGGGTTGCCAGTTGCTGCAAGTTGCTGGTTGTTAGTTGTTGGCCCTTGACTCTGTTTGTTGACCAGTTGTTATACTGTTGTGAGCGCTGTCGCAAATGCCAACAACAGGCCCCTGAAAGGTTCAAAGGCCCCCTTTGTTTGGCGCACTAAGGGCCCGGGCCCTCTAAAAGGTCCCCTGGTGCCTGGTGCCCCTTCGTCACAAGCGTGGGCGCTGTTGCAAGCGCAAAAGGTTCCCTTTGCTTGATGCCCTCCCGAAATTCCTGAAAGGTGTCCGCTGCTTGGAGTGACGATGGATCGCGTGTTAAGTGTGCAGTGTGTTTGTTGGTTCCTTGTGCAAGGTGTGTTGATTGATGGCGCAGTCGCACTGGTGTTGCTGCATCGCCCTGCTGACTTGTTGCTGATTCGCTTTTGGCAGCCAACTTCAACCTTGGTCACGCGGGTCCAGACTCGCCCAGACAACTTCCTACTCAGTAAGC
The DNA here is from genome assembly GCA_963377175.1 of Effrenium voratum. Taxonomy (NCBI): domain Eukaryota; class Dinophyceae; order Suessiales; family Symbiodiniaceae; genus Effrenium; species Effrenium voratum. Next base: position 115,253 of record CAUJNA010003374.1, on the reverse strand, counting down.
TGGCGCTTCTACGCCGCGCTGACCGTGTTTGCAAGCCAACACTTCTGCGCCGCCTGGTGGTGGGTGGTCAGTGGTTTGTTGATTAGTGAACTGGGCTTGGTCCGGGCTGGGTAACCAGACAGGCAGCGAGTTTGTGAGCCGCGAGTGAGTCTGTCCGTCCGTCAATTAGTGAGCATGTCTGTCCACCACAGAGCCGATCAAAGAAGCAATCAAGCAGGCACACAGCAAGCCAAATCCCAGGCCTGCAGCTTCCCCCCCCCCCCGCAGCTCAACGCCCACCTCCAGCCCCGCAGCCCTGAAACAAGCCCGCGTGCGAACGCGGCAGCCACCAACAATTGACAGTAACATTTCGTTGATGATGAGGAGCCCAGCCAGGCGCTGTTTCACTAGCCAGGCAAGCACGTGACGTGGTCCAGTTGAATTGAGACTTCTCCCGCCTTGTCATAAATTGTCAGAAATGTTGATTCTCATTGTAAAATCTTTTGTTGGTCTTGCTGGAGATCGGAGATGGAGCTGCCAAAGTGTTGTCACAACAGGGACACAATGGTTTGGGCCCAGGCTCAGACGCAACTACGTCTGAAGTGTGGCAGCGGTCAAAGTTGCACAGCACGTGGGTTCTGTCTACGTACGTGCTTTCTCCGGCCGAAAGCTATGCACCAATTACACGAAGTGGCTTTTGTGACCTTCAGCCTGTCTTTGGGACTTCAGCTAAAGACACTTTTGCGCTTTTGGAAAAGCAGTTGGCTTCCATCGCTTGCCCCACGCCAAGTTTTGCAGACGAGGCAAAGACTGAGGCGCAGCTTCAGCGACAACTGGACATGGCGAATGGTGTGGTGAGATCGTACATCTATTGCTCAGATGGAGGGCCCGACCAGCGGAGGTATAAGAAACTGCTGGCGTCTGCTTTGTACCACAACGATCTCACCTTTCTACTTCCAGTAGCTTGCGTGCTGCATTCGAACCAATTGGTTGTGAAGGATTCCTTCATGTACTTGGACCATTGGTCCTCCCGACACAACAAAGTGTGGAAGTATTTTCCCAGTCTTGCAAAGGTTATTTATGTGTGGCGCGACAATGCCTCATCGTGTCTGGCGATCTGGCGCCGCTTGTACGGTGACCTTGTAGCTGCGCAGTTCGGGCAGAAGTTGCCGGCGAAGGCTATTGCCGGCAGATGGGGCTCGGTCTTCGCTTGCCACCAAGACATACAAGCGACGCGCGGCTGCATGTTGCCACAACAGTTTCACAACCCTTCACAACAAGTCATGTTGCAGCTGGGTTTTCCAGGTTTCCATGTTGGTTGAAACGGGTAGGGCTGGAAACGCTTGCGAACTTCCGGACGCTCAAACTTGCAGTTTACCGCTCCCAGCGCATCATAGCGTCTGTTCAGCACCCAAGCCAAAGGCCACACGCCTCGCCGCCCAAGGCGTGGCGTTGACAGGGTGAAGGCAGTCTTGCAGAGCTTGCTGGATGACATGGCGTCAGCTCAGAGCCACACTGAGGAGGCGTGCGTGCAAATGCGTTGTGTGATCGGTTGAGTTCGATTCATCATGGTGATGATCATGACGGTTGTTGGTGATGATGTGACAACATTGTGGCAACATTGTGACAGTGGCAAGTGGCAACTGATTTTAGGGGCATGCGGCACTGTTGCAACTAGATAGCCAAGGTCCAAGGTCAGTCGGGGTGGGTTCAAAGGGTGGCACGTGTTGGAGTCTTGTTTCTCGCTTGTTGGCAGGCGCTGGTTGTCGCCCACGATGCTGGCGGCGCCGAGGCGGATCCTCACACAGAGGACATGTTGGCATATCGGCGCAAGATGGGCCGTTGGCGACGGGAATCCCACCAAACCATCAAGGACCCAGAGTTTTGGCTGACGTTGCAAGTTTTTGCAGCGTCGCACCAGCCTCTCGAGCACGCCTTGCATTTCATCCACAGCAAAGCCAGCCAGTTCAAGTATGCTTCCTGGGTTTGTGGCAAAAGCGCAAGCATTTTGCAAGAGTTTGGGGAGTTGATCGCTTGCCCGAGCTGGTGCCTGCCCATTCTTCAAGCGCCAGGGTGCGATGCAGGGCGCATGTTGGAGTTGGGGGTGGGGCTGATTTTGCTCCAACACTCCTCTTTCAAGCGGAGAGTGCATGATCTGGTTTCATCGTATCCGTCGAAGGCTTTATGGCTTGTGCATTCTCCGCCCGGCGCTGCTTGCTGTGTCAGGCAGACAATTGCTGCTGAGATTCTGCAGTCCGAAGAAAAGAACATGCAGAAACTCAGGCGGCTATGCAGGGCGGACTTGCAAGAGGCGCAGGAGACAGGTCGCTGCAGCCAATTCTTGTACACTTTGCTGCGTACCTGGTTTGAGACTGCCCCGAGCGACGTGTCGATCAACGAGACACACAACAGCTTCATCCGGCGAGAGTGCGACAGGAATCGGCACATCAGCCTCCCGCTCCTGTCGAGCCGCTGCAACGCGCGATATGACCTCAAGCTTCACACCCTGGGAAGCTCAGTCTCTGGCACGCACGATGGCAAGAACTCAAGGCGCTGGTCCAAGCTGCGGCCGGCGGCGTTTCATGTGCTGCAGGCAGGCTCGGGCCCAACAGCTCAGAACTCAGAGTTGAACTCAGAACCACCACCCTGGTCAAAGTTCCTTCCTTCCCATTCTCTTGTTGCTAGTTGCCAGGGTGTTGCTCTGGTGGAAGTTGAGCTATGTAAAACGATGTTATGATTCTCTAGCAAGTTAGTGCAATGATCCGCGCTGGGTTGCGATGGGTAGCTTCGAGAGCCAAGTTAGAGCCTGCTTTTGGGCCCTTTGATTTGTTGATGCTGACGTCTACGCGCAGATGAGCTTCTGGCAAGCGAAGCTGTTCCAAGCTTGGCCGGAAAAGGGTGGTCAGATTCATTTCTGCACTCTGTGGCCTCTCTCGTCAAGTCAACAAGTCGGTTGTTTTGAGCTTGGGTTGGATGGCGTTGCAGATGTTTGGCGCACTGCAATCTTGCGCCAGGATTCTTTGACGCACTACAAAGACGCATTGTCAGTACTGGCGAACCCAGAGAGATGGTCGCGTCCGGCGGCCAGCGAAGATGCTGCGAAGGCTGAGGAAGTGCTGCATCTGCGCGACACCGACTGTGCTAGGAAAAGGGCTACTGCGTCACCCCACGCTGCTTGGGCCCATGCTGCTCGGCAAGTTCAGCAGCTCTCAGTCGCGGTCCATTGTTGCTGCTTGACATTCTTGACATGGCAACAACTTGTTACACTTTGGCAGCGTGGCAACGCAATCTGGAAGGTAGGGGGCAGGCCAGGCGCACGTTTTAACCAAAGGCGCCAAACCAAGATCCCACGTTGTTAGTTCTTGGTTCTAGTTTGTCAGCTTCCAGCTTGAAGCTAGGTGTTGTTTTCACCTTTGACACACTCCCAGTTTTAACCCAATCCTCTGCCTTCCAGACTCCAAGCCAAGACAGCTTCACGACAGCCTTTCTTCAAGACAGCTAGTTGGCTGGTAGCTGGCAACTTGAGGACTTTTTTGTTTTCAAGCCCACACACAAAGAACAGGGTGAATCTCAGTGTTGGGGCAGCGTTGAGCCAGTCACTGGCTCGCAGCCTGCAAGGCTGTGCAGCTCAAGCTACACCGGCTTGTGCGTCGAGCCACAGCGGCCTCGTGCGTGCTCTTCACACGACGCAGGTGTCATTCTACTGAGGACTTGCAGGGTGGAGAACGGGTGCATTTCGTGGCGTCTAAGTCGTACTCAACAGCAATGATGGTAGCAGCAACTGTCACGGCTCCTCGCCGCGGGCAGCCCATGAGAGTGACCATTGATGTTCCTCTGCAGTGCGTGGACTCACTGGCGCTCTTTGAAAGCCTGGCCCAGGGCATGGCGCCTTTTCTGATTTCGAATTCAACATGTGTGCTGTGAATGAGGCCCAACGCCCTCAGTAGAGTGAGTCTCCCCAACTCTGAACTCTGAACAGACGCGTGTTTTATTTCCAGCTCAAGCGACATATGTTCAAGCGCAGATGCGGGGAGGGGCTTTGCATTGCGAGGGATCTCTGAGAAAAAACGAGAGCTCGACACTCTTGAGACTCTTGACCCATCTTGACCCAACATGTTGTTATGTTTCTGTTAACGGGTTCTTCGAGTTCATGGATAAACAACCAGCTGCCCAAACCCTAGCCCAAGACAGCGCGGCAACTATGGAAACTTTGTCTCCCAAGCTTTCCTTCTTGTTAGTGTAAGCGCTCTCCACTGAGGAGCCGCGTCGCTCTCCAGCAAGCTCCAAGACAAGCTCACCTTGGGAGGCTTCCTTGGTCCACCTCTGCTGGGCGTATGACTGTGACAGCAAGAGCTTGTACGGTGAGGTGCGACAGGTGTGTTTCGGCTTCTCAACCGCCGTGGCCCCGCCTCCGCGGCAGAAAGTCAGAAGCAGCGCTGAGTGCGGACAACTTCGTGATCTGGTGACAAGGTTGGAGTGTCGCGCTGGGCTTTCGGCGGCATGTGCGCCAGCTGGCGGAGGATCTGACAGTCACCGCGCCGGGTCTGTGCGCAGACGCTTGTGGGAGCTTGCGAACAATGATGAGGTGCAGAGCGCTGTTTCAGATGAGGACGTGTTGCTCCAGGAGCTTGCGGACGCTTTGGCAGATTTGGACCCCTCAGATTCGGAAAGCGAAGAAGTTGATTTGCCAGATTGGCAAGGCGAGGCGGAAGCAACTGCAGCTGATGTGGAGAGGGAAGAGAACAGACTTTTGCAGGCTTGGAGGGGGAGCCACCAGCGTTTGGCAACTCACTTTAGCATTGTACTTTCCCCGGGCGAGCTGAAAGATGTGAGCCTATGGCTTTCTTGGCAGTATTGTGTTAACAAACAAGTCAGACCTTGTGGCGCTTCGCCATGTGCTTCCTGTGTCGCCCACGCAGGAGCCTTCTGCTGCAGCTGCCTGCAGTGGCTTGGAGTGCGCAGAGCCTGACACTCTTCGAGAAGCTTCTCTTCAAGAACTCGCGTTTCCTGGCACTGCTCTGCGCTCGCAGCCTGGAAATGATGGAGAAGGCTCAGGCGGCTCAAGGGGCGCGCTGAATCCAGATGCAGATGCAGACGCAGATGATGATTCTAGCCAGGCTATAGGCGCTGGTGCGCGGCTTTTGGTGTGGGCTCAAGAATGCAGCAAGACTGTCACACTGCTCAGTCGGCTTTCGGAGCAACGAGATTTGCCACCTGGTGGCAGAGAATGGCCGCTTCAACTTTCCCTGGTTAAGCTGCAGCACGACGAGCCAGAGGTTGTGCTTGTTGCATGGAGGTTTGCGGGCAAGTCTGGCCGCATCATTGACCTTGACACACGCAACAAAGTTGTGGCCACGAACCCGAGGTGCCGTGAATTTAACTGTGATGTGAGCGGCGCGCACCGTAGCTCACAGGTGCTCATGCCTCTGACCGGCGTGTGCCCTCACAGGCAGCGGCTGGCAGACCGGCCAGATCTTCCAGCAGATGCTTTGCGACTCAAACATATGTTTGAAGCTGCGTTTGCCAACGGTAGCCGCAATGCATGTGAAAGTTTGTCGCTGGATGCCTGTCACATTTGCGGAGTAGGCGGCTTGGTGCCCGGGCCCGGCAACGCCACCGCTGCTCGGGACGATGGCGATCATGGAGTTCTTGTGTGCGCTTTCTGTCTGCAAAGCGTGCATTTGTCTTGCGCCAATCGCGCAGCAGCTCAGGCCAGCCCTAGCGAAACCAAAGCAATGCTAGACGTGCCAGAGGACATGTTGAGCCAAGCTCTCGCTTATGTGTTGCACCATTTCTCTCCAGCAAACGCTGGTGGCACATGCTGCCAGCTGTGCATGACGGCCCTTGGGGCCCCGCCTGCAAGGGAGTAGCTTTCTTTCATATTTGGTCGTGGTTTTTCGTTCTCACTTGCATTTTTGTGGGGTGTGCAATTTGTCTCGCATCCTTGCTGAGCTGCCGTTGTCCAGTTTTTGCGCTCAGCGTTTGCTTGAGACACCGATTGCGATTGCATTGCGGGGTTCGCACAAATCTCATGCCAGCGTATCTGCGCTGGCGTGACTTTGGCTTTGATTCTTTGACGGTTTTGAGACGGTTTTGCGCAATGGTGCGCGCGCAACAGCGCCATTGCCGTGGTTTGCCATCCTCCAATGTCCAGATAAACTAGGACGTGGCAAGGGGGTTGAGTTGCGCGCTTGCTGCGTGTGAAAATAATGCCAAGTTGCGCGGGGCAACGGGATGTGTGGGAGCAGCCAGGCAGTTGAGCTCAAGTTTCTCTCATTGACGCATTGTGACTTTTATGCAAGGTGAGATGAGAAGACGAAGTTGACATGTCGCGCATTTCCTGAGCCTTTTAAGACTTTTTAGGAGGGCCCAAAAGAAAGACGGGCTTGCGTTGCATACCCCTTCACTGAGGCTCAGCGCCCTCAGCGTCCGCCCCAAGCTAGACGCACCCACGCGCAAACCCAGCGCCTGGCCCCACATGTTGGCCGCAACTGCTCCCGAGAAAGTCGCCAAAACACGGTTTCGCTTCAACGCTTTCAATGTGAATTACTTGATATATGTTTTAAACAAACACGTCACGCAATTGATCAGGAACACACTCCTGCCCAAAATGAAATTTGTCAGGATTGAGCTCCTGGCGAACCCGGTGTTGTCAGGAGTCAGTTCCTGACCAAGCAAATTTCATCAGCCATTAGGTCCTGACAAGCATCTCTTGTCAGAACTACACTCCTGACAAGATGTTGTTGTCAGCCACCGCCTCCTGACAATTTCATCATGTCAGCCCCTTGTTCCTGATGAAGTCATGCTTGTCAGGCAGTGGCTCCTGGCAACACCCCGTCGTCAGTAGTCTGTTCCTGATGATGTGCCATCTTGTCAGGATTGAGCTCCTGGCGAACCCGGTGTTGTCAGGAGTCAGTTCCTGACCAAGCAAATTTCATCAGCCATTAGGTCCTGACAAGCATCTCTTGTCAGAACTACACTCCTGACAAGATGTTGTTGTCAGCCACCGCCTCCTGACAATTTCATCATGTCAGCCCCTTGTTCCTGATGAAGTCATGCTTGTCAGGCAGTGACTCCTGGCAACACCCCGTCGTCAGTAGTCTGTTCCTGATGAAGTGCCATCTTGTCAGGATTGAGCTCCTCGCGAACCCGGTGCTGTCAGGAGTCAGTTCCTGACCAAGCAAACTTCATCAGCCATTGAATCCTGACGAGCATCTCTTGTCAGAACTACACTCCTGAGAAGGTGTTGTTGTCAGCCACTGCTTCCTGACAATTTCATCATGTCAGCCCCTTGTTCCTGATGAAGTCATGCTTGTCAGGCAGTGACTCCTGACAACACCCCGTCGTCAGCCGTCTGTTCCTGACGAAGTCCCATCTTGTTAGGATCGCGCTCCTGACGACGCTTGCAATGGTCAGGCGCTGCTTCCTGACGGCCGCATGCAGAATTTGCGCCGTCAGCTGCTGACTCCTGACACTTCCTGTTGGTCAGCCGCTTGCTGTTGTTGCTGCGTATGTCCGTGTCATTCCAGCTGACTCCTGACGCCTTTTTTTTGGTTGCTCGCCAGTTGCTCGCTCGTGCGTGTGTGTGTGCGCGTGTGTGTCCCAGTTGCACTTTTGGCTTAGACAAGCGACCTCCGACCCTACTCAGACCCTAAGAAGCGGGGCCTTTGTCTGCAGCTGCAATGGCGGTTTCTGCTTTGGCTGGTCCAGCGGCGGCGCGTGGGAGTGGTGGCGGCGGCAGCCACGGGTGCGAGATCTTTGAGCCCATGGTGTCTGTGCAAGCTCGATGGCCAGATCTGCCTGACGCAGAGAAACTTGAGCGTATCTATGACCTGTATGCCATCAGCACCTCAGCTTCAGTCCCTTGGTGGGATGAGTCCGGCAACCCGTTGATGAAGCCGCATCCTGATAACTACCGGCCGCATGAGCAGCACATCAGGAAGTTGGAGAAGAAGTGCCTCAAGTACGGCATCCGGCCGGAGATTCGTGGGCAACCTTGGGCATTGATGTCGGCCTCCAACGCGCCACCGTACCAGATGCTGTCGTGGGGTTCATTGACTCGCGCAGCATACCGCGCTGCGTCTGCCGAACCGCACAACGAGATCTTGAAGCGGAGCATGAGCCGTCCCCTGACAGGGGCAGGGGCCTTAGAGACTCTGAAAGCCTTAGTGGTTTTTCTGGCAGCTATGAGCTATGCTGGCTTTTTTTTCATCCGTTAAATTGTTTGGTGTGTCTATGCTGGCTCATACGATAAAGGAGCAGACTACTAAGGACGACCGGCCTTGTTTTGAAACAGTGACCTCTTTCAGGCCTCTTTCACTTTGCTTCAACTGCTTCACTCTTGGGGGGAGGAAGCGTGTTGGTCGACGTGTGAGCTTTTGGCGCCTGTTTACCGATTGAGCTTCTTGCACTTCTTGCTTCCTCTTTTGCTTTCTTCGGGAAAAGAGGCGGCCCCCTTCATGGAAGTCGACTTCTTTTTGAAGCTATTCCTTCAAATGCTTCAAGGCAGCGTGTTCGTCCATGTGTTCCGACTGAGCCCATCGCTCACACATTTTTCCTTTCTTGGGAAAAGGCTCTTATAGCATCTCGTTGGGGAGGCAGTGTGTTGGTCCATGTGAGCTTTCTTGCTTTCTGTGTTTATTGGCATTGGCGATTGACTGGTTGAGCCTGTGGCTAATAAGCGCTCATATCTTTGCTTTTTTGAAACTCCTTCATGGGAGACAACCTTTGGTCTCTTTTGAAGCAGCAGCAACCTCTTCCGCTCACCTCCTGAGGGAGGTAACTGGAAAAGTAGCCTGTTGGGCCTGTTGGTTTTGATAATTGGCGGGCCAGGCAAGACCTTTCATGGAAGACGACGACCAGTAACCTCTTTCGTGTGCCTTCAATTCAGGCGAACGGGTTCAGTCTGTTTGACTTGTTTTGGTTCATTTGACATTTGACGTCTTTTTGCACACGAGCTCATCGCTGATACGTTTTCCTTTCTTGCAGAGAAGGCTTTTCCTGGAAGACAATTAAAACATGAAAGGGAACTATTTCCTCTAACCGCTAACCACTTTGCCTCTTGCTTATACTCTACTTCCTTTCTGGGAGAAAAGGCCCTTCTTACGACCTTCTTTGGAAGAAGTGGGAGAGGAAGTTGTTGAAGTCGGGGCCTATAGCTTAGATAACCTGCTGAGGCTTAGGACCCACTGACTCAAGAACACTTGGCAGCGATATTGCAGCAAACTTGCTTCGCCGAAAATCTATGACGAGTGGCAGTTGACCATTGGCCCGGCTATCCGCAATCGGCATGACCGCATGACCGTACAGTGAACTGTCACGACTGTCTCACGACTGTCATGACTTGACACGCGCGCGCGTGCGCGGGAGCAAAGCCGAAGCCGAGGCGCACGGCGCGCGGCTCCAGCTCCAACAGCCCAAGCGCAAGCGCAGTAGGTGGTTCTGTGCTCGGGCTAGCGGATTGGACCTGGATTCTGGATTGGATGGTCAGCTTTTGGCCGTGTTCACGAGCCGTGTTCCGCGTTTGCGCTGCGTGACGCAGGCTACTCCCAACTTTGTTACTGCCAAGGGCCCCTGGCTTTTTTTTAACCATGCATTTACAAAAATCCGCGGACGGCGGACCAGGTGATACTGTTCCACGTGAAGACCCCCAGAGACGTCACCGATTTCCTGCGGGATTTCCACAATAGATGGACAGATGCGCTTGGGAAATCGTTCTTGTCCATTCTCATGGAGGCCAGAAACCACAACCTTGCATGGCTGGCGCACGCCAAGCTGAACCGCATCACTGCAGGCAATTGTGGCAAGGGCGAGCAAAGTTTCGCTGCCAGGTGCTGGCACTTTGTGAGCCTCAGCCGAAGTGCAGTAGGCGGACCTTTCACTAGTTTAATTTCTCAACGGACTTGTCTTTTTGCAAAAGCGCTTTTTGAAGGGACTCATGTCTTCTGCTATTTTTGTGCGGATGGAGTCAAATCGGGAATCATAATGAGCCCCTTATTCCCGCTTCTCATTTAGTTTGCTTTCTTTACTACAGCGTTGGCGGTGGTGCTGGTAGCATTGCGGGAAACACTGTTTTTCGACTCCGACAAGTTTTGAAAGTTTACTTTCACAAGCCAAGAGCGGCCAAGTGGCCAAGAGGGTTCCTTGCAAGGGAAGCTGGCCATGTCGGCTCGCCCAGGCAGACCAACTTCGACGGCGACTACCCTTCAAAGAACTGCTTCGAGGATGCAAAGGCGCTCGCCAATTTCCTTGCCACCAAGCACTGGTCCGCAGCTTTCCAATCCTTCCTGGACGCGATCACAATGTTTGACGACTCCCGCTTGGACACAGTGACTGCGATCACTTGCTTGCAGGAGTGGAGTGTCATCCTGCAGAAATACCAGGACTCCATCCCCGCGGATGCACACCTCCAGCTCTTCCTGGAGGGCAGCCGCTTCATGGTTCCCAGCGTCTCCGAGGATTGCGACCTGCCAGATTGCTCAGTGCCTACCTCCAAACGGGACGCAGCTTGACTCGTGCCGGTTGCGTGTTGTGATGCACTGTTTAATGTTTCACTGTTTCATAGCCACACCCGAACCCACACGTCTGCGCAAGACAGCCCTGGCCACGTTTTGTCTTTCAACTCTTCCTTTCAACTCTTCAGCCAGGGCCAACTACTTGCTTCAGTTTGGAAAGTTTGCACGGCTGACTAGCTGCAACATAACCAACCTAACATTGTTCCCCAGCGCTCTTTCCATGCCACGCGCGAAAAGATGACTGGTAGTTCGGCTGTGCCCTTAAGACTGCAGCTGGAGGTGCCGATGGTGTTTACCAAGATCGACAAGGACACTTTGAGGTTAGTGAGCACTCCCATGGGCTCGAGCCTTGCCTACAACCCGCCGCAGAACGGGGCTGGCAAGTCAGCCGCAAAGGCCAAATCCGGGGCTGCCAAGGGCAAGCGGGGCAAGGCGGATGACAACCCTGATGAGTCAGGGAAGCGGCGCAAGAAGGCGGTGGCAGGCAGCAGCGGGGGTGACGCCGGCATTGATGTCCCAGAGGAGCGCTTAAGCAGGGAAGTCTTCGGGGGCGAGATCACTATGTCCGACCACGTCGAAGACGCGCAAGCTCTGACTGGCGATGATGCGCCAGGCCTGGACAGCGAAGGACCGCATGACGCAATTGCAGGCAGTGCTGATTTCCAGGCGGTGATGTGCATGGGCAACATTTTCCTGGACACTACGAGCGCCCCAAACAGTGCCAAGAAGCGTGAGAAGACCTTCCTCGATGACCTGCTTGCAGTTTTCAACCATGTGGTCCAGAGCCAGAAGTCTTGGCTATTCCGCAAGTGCTATGAGAAGCCTTTGCTCCAAATCAGGTCCATTGTGTTCTCGCTCGGCCTGGAGTTCTGCTTTGAGGGGACTGTGCAAGTCAGTGGAAAGCCCTTTAAGTGTTGGTCTGCCCTGCGGGTGGCCCTGCGAGACCTTATCGTTGGTTGCCTGTCCAAAATCAAGGCAATCTCGGACACTTTGCCCACAAACGGAGAGCCCAACGCGTCCGCTGCTGCCACCATTGCCACTGCCGTGTCCAAGGTGGCGGCTGCCAACGGTGTGACGTCAGCCGCAGTGTGTGCCCAAGGATGGGGCACCATTTTTGCGTTTTGGCTTTAGTCAAGGTCATGCAGTGGTTAGGATCTCCACCAGCATGTCTTGCTTGCCCGCAGGACACATGGACTCCACCAACCAGTGCATTCAGGAGTTGCTGTCTGCTGTGTCCACCCACGGCCCGGGTGAGCCTGAGGGTCGCAGATCTGCTGTGAACATGAAGGTCAAGGAGCGCGTTCGCGTTTGTAACTTTTTGCTTTGTGGGGAAACCGAGGGCAATGTTACGCAAGCGCAACAATCGTGTGGGGAATTCCGGACAACGACACTGAACTGAGCATGTTGAAGTTCAAGGCTCCTCAATACTCATCATAGCTTTGTTTGGAGGGGAGGTTGACTTTGCGCCTTCCCTGTGCTCTTGCTCTGGCAGACGCATTTTGCCGATCCTTGATCTTTGTGAGCCTTGTCGCAATGGCCCCGAAAGTTGGAAAGGCCAAGGTCACGGCCAAAGCAAAAGCGAAAGCCAAGATCGCTTCTAGCAACGAAGAGCGGCCTGCCAAGAAGCCCAAGCTCATTGTGCCACCAGGGGCTGACCAGCCCATCCGGCTGACAATGAAAAACATCTTTGCCAACGCCAACGCAGCTGTTGAGCCCGGTGCGTCTGCAGTTCCAGCCAGCGCTCCCGGCCGGACCAAGAAGGTTGGAGACCAGGCAGCTTTGGTGGCTCGGAGCCAGCTTGTTGAGGAGAAGCCCGCTGAGAACCCTGTGGTGAACGCCGACGCTGCTGCAATTTCCACATTTCCGCAAGCCCCGCCGTCGATGGAGGAAGCTCCGCCTGCCGCCCTTGCGGCGCCCGCAGCCACGCAAGAGGAAATTCTGGGCGGAGCGCAAGCTGCGGAGATTGCTACAGACCCAGCGACAGCCCTACATCTGCAGCCGCTTCCCCTTTGGTCCAGCGGGCCATCCCAGGCAGCCCTTTTCAGGAATGGGCAGACTTTGCTGAAGACTGGAGCCATTGACTTGCGAGTTCCAGACGAGCTGTTGAAAGTGCCTGCTTCCCCCACGGCGCCCCCCAAGCCACCTCAGACCTGCTTGATCTTGCCGGAGATGTTTGAGGGTGACGTTGCCCGTTGGACGCTTCCCGCCGGGTGGGGGCCGCCCGCCGAGACAGATCGCCCCATCGTGCATGACCTCCCGGGCATGTGCGCTTGGCCTGACCAGTACGCCGGTGTGTGCCAGCGCCGTATGCCCAATGGGGTGTTGCATTACCTTGCACACTCGCTTAGGGGAAGGCGCTACAGGACAATGTTCAGCGGGGTGGATGCTCCGGGAGTTGCGCTCTACAGCATGACGGCCATGGTCAAAGACTACTTGAACATCCCCAGCATGGAGGGGCCGTCGCACGAGAGCGCTGTGGAGTGGAACGTGAGCTGTCAGGATGAGCTTCAGTCGGGGCCGTGCAAGCCGAAGCATCTTTTTCGTGACATCAAGGGGTTTTTCAAGCCCGAGGTGCTGGCAACAATCCAATCTGTGCGTGAGAGAGGCCTACCGCTCAACCGCCACACGGTGATGCCCATGCTACACAGCGGCAAGGCCACAAAGCGCACCTCCTTCTGCGTGCTGCATCAGAAGGAGTGCGTCGTGGAGCCCTGCCGCGAAGCCTATGCAGGCTTTCCATGCGTGTCTTGGTCGCCCCAAGGTAGCCGCCAACGTGACGATTCTGAGGATTTTGATTGCTGGTGCGCAATGGCAGCTCTGGTCCTGGACGTAGAGGAGCTGCCATATTTTGAACAAAGTTTTGCTTGACTTGTTTGCCACTAGCTATCAACTAGGCCCTTCGCATTCCAAGCGAACAACCGCCCTGGCCCAAGGGCTTGAGTAAGACCAACTTGTTGTTGGGGTTGGTGTTTGCCAGAGCCTGTGCTTGAACAGGGTTTGTCAAAGCATATTTCCTGCTTGGCGCTTGTTGCCCAAGTGCCAGTTGCCAACTCATTGGTCATGGTGTTAGCGCGTGGCTGTTTCACTCTTGCAGACGATCACGGGGTCATTACGGGGGGTGAAGGGCGCGTGACTGCTGCTAGGTGACTCAGGCACGCGATGTGGCGAACCACCATGATGCGTGTTTTTCAAAGTAGGCGACACATTGACCTGTGTGATTGGCATTTGTTCTTGTTGTTTGTCAGTTGTTCGTCTTTTCTTTTGACGAGGACGACTGCGTCATCGTTGAGTGCTCCCACATGTATGACACATCAATCTTGGCAGAGGCGTGGAACCCAAAGTACGCTTCTTTCTTTGTGGTGATTGATGCCATGAATTTTGGGACAGCTTCCAGACGGCAAAGAATGTGGGGGGCATGCATCAGCCGCTCCACGATCACGCAATCGTGGAGCAGCCTGCAAAACGTGATCCCCATGTTCTACAGGTGCGTGGCCGCCTCTTTTGACTTCTCGCATTACCTGATTGCTACGCGTGATGAGCTGGATGCTGAATTGAAGTGGGCGATGACACGACCCAAGTCTTTGGCATCTGGCAAGTCCTTGGATGAGCTGAAGAGGTCTCCGCGACCTTTCTGGGAGGCACTGACAGCGACGCTTGGTCAGCAGTTGACTTGTCAGTAAATGTCCCGCCGTAGTCATGAGGTCTTGATCCAAAGCGCCGCAGTTCTTTCATCCTACTTTTTGTTTTAAGTTTTCAAAGGAGCGACCCATGCTTTGCCCGTATTGCCATCGGTTTGGCCCCTCAGGAAAGAACAGGAGTTCGAGCTGAAGTACGCAAAGGTGCACCAGCCTTCTGTGGCCCGCTCGCTCAACCAGAACCCGGACAAACACGGCCAAGCGTCGCAGGGGCGAGTGCTTCACGCGATGATCAAGAATTGCGGCGTCGTTTGGTTGCCTTCCGCAGACCGATGGTTGGCCCCGTCCGAATTGCTTGCCAGCCAAGCGTTTCCTGTCCGCCCTGAGCTTGCAAGCCCAACGAGCAAACATTCCCACTTGGTTTGCTCCTTTGCAGCTGATGCCGCCAGCGGTTTGCAGCTTGCTCCTGCGGAGGGCGTGCCGCGCAAGCGCACGCATGCGTCAGTTGTGTCCCAGATGGGCAACTCCATGAACGTGGCGTGCTGTGGCGCGATGGCGTTGCTGTGGCCTTTGAAGTTAAAGTCCCATTTTTAGCTGGGGGGGCGGTTGGTCATTGTGAGGCAGAGGTTTCCATCATTTAGAGCAGTTTGGCTGCTAAGGTTCTACTCGATCCTTTGCACGCGGACCAGTTCTGAGATGGCAGGTCAAGTCGAGGAGATGAGCGCAGGAGGCGCTCCTCCTGCGCCCGCTTTTGGTGGGGATGGGCCGCTCTGCATCGACTCGAGCAGCGAGGGCGAAGAAGGCTCTGGCTCTGGCTAGTGACAGCCCATGCCGGTTTGATCCTTTTTGGTTTTGATTCTCGCGCAATGTGAGAGTTCAGAGCTGGCAGTGCTGGCGCTCTAGAATCTTAGATTAGCGGTGACCGGATTGCTCAAGTCAACTGTTTTCACGAGTCAGGCAAGAGGCGGGGTGATGTTGTATCTTGACGGGGCCCCTCCAGTTTGCATTTTCGTTTTGGCGCCCCTGTTCGTGAGCCAGTAACCCGTCACCTTTGCAGCCAGCCTGCCTGTTGCCAGCGCTGCGATCTTGCCGACGCTTGTTTCTGAGAGCTCCAGAATTTGACCCAACCCTCAAGCAGGTTGAATCTTACTTCTGGATTGCCATGAAGGAAGGAGCGACATCTCGAAACACGGCTTTTTTGCAAGGCTGGGCAGACAGTGGGGACGTAGACGCTGATGCTGACATGTCATGGTCAGATCACGCCGTGTCACATGTCAGGTTGAGCAAGGCAAGCGAAACTGAACCTGTAACTGAGTTCACTGCAACTGCAACTGTAATTGTCCAGGCACCCTTTCCCTGCCTGCTCCCACTGTGGGTGTGTATGCGCGGCTGTGGCCGGGGTGGTTGGTGTTGCTGGTTGTTGTTGGTTGTTGTTGTTGTTGTTGTTGTTGTTGTTGTTGTTGCTGCTGCTGCTGCTGCTGCTGCTGCTGCTGCTGTTGCTGCTGCTGTTGCTCTTGCTGTTGCTGTTGCTGCTGCTGCCGCTGCTGCTTGCTGCTGGTCTTGCTCGACTGCACGCGCGTCGCGCTGTGAGCCGTCGCCGGTTGTCGTTGTTGTTGGTTTTTTCGTGGTAGCTGTAGGGAGCAAGCGCACCAAACAAGCAACACAACCACACACACACACAAATACAAACAAAACAAGCAAACGGCAAGCAAGTTTCAAAGGAAGCAACAGGGCAACCGAACAAGCACAAATAAAAACAACATGACAACAAACCAATCAACCACCAACCAGCCCAGCCAACCAGCTAGCAAGCAAGCGGCCGCAACCAACGGCAACAGCGACATTGGTGGCAAGCAACAGCCGTAACAGCAGCCGCAGCCGCAGCCGCAGCAACCGCAGCACCAACCGGACCGCAACGCAGCAACGCAGCAACAGCGTCAGCGACTCGACCTGCAACACTAATTGCAACGACAATGACAACAACAGCCACCGCTACTTCTACTGCTACTGGTTTTGCTACTGCGCTTCGCTGGTTCTGTTTTGCGTTGCTTGCCTGTGTTTGTTTGTTTGATTGTTTGCTTGTTTGACGGCTTGTGTGTCTTTCTAACTGTCCTGCGTTAATTTGCTTGTTTGTCGTTTGTTTGTATGTCTGTTGTTGTCTGCTCTGTCTGTCTTGCCTGCCTGTCTGCCTGTCTGTCTGTTCCCGTGTCTGTCGGTCGGTCGGTTGGTCAGTCAGGAACTCTGTCTGTCAGTCTGTCTGTCTGTCTTTATGTGCTTGTTTCTGTGCTTGTTTCTGTGTTTGTTTTTGTTTGTTGCCTGTTTGTCTGCCTGTTGCATGTCTGCTTGCATGTCTTCCTGCCTGCCTGCCCGTTCCCTGTCTCTGTCTCTGTCTTTGTCTCTGTGTTTGTCTGTCTGTCTGTCTGTCTGTCTGCCTGTCTTGTGTTTCTTTGGCTGTTTTGTTTGGTTGTTTTTTTGGTTGGTTGGTTGGTTGGTTGGTTGGTTGGTTGGTTGGTTGGTTGGTTGGTTGGTTGGTTGGTTGGTTGGTTTCTGCGTTTGGCAGCGCGACGTTGTTGCCAGTCTTTGTTTAGATGGCGTGCGACTCACAAAGGTTGACGGTTGATTGCTCGATAGGGCGAAGTAGTTCTTGCAGTTTCTACGTCTGATTTGTCGCCCTTCAGCGCAGTTTGGCGCCTGGCAACTATATTGGAATTCAGACATCCCGACAAGCCGACCCTAGCGGCCTGCGTGCATTAGCAAGATGCCACGATGGCAGGCGTCAGCTGAGGTCAGCTTATTGCAAAAAGTGGCCAGCAGAAAGGGCAGGTAGATTTGAAGTTATTAGTTGCGAGAGTTGCGACAGTTGCATCTCAGTTGAGATGTTCTTGACAGCCATGAGGGGGGAAGACAAAGGTTTTCGGTTTTGTTGTTTCACAGTCAAACACGGCTTACCCTTGTTGAGTTTCAATTTTGAATGCCAAGCGCCGAACACCCGTTTTGTCAAAGCTAAGCTATCAGGAGCGAGGCTGTTTTCTTGTTTCTTTTATCTTGCGGTGGCCGTTATAGTGCGTGATTTAGTGACAGGGACTCAGGGTTTCTTCCTGGGCAGGAGGAGCCAGTGGAGGCTGACGCGCCCCTGTGCGTGGAAACTCTGGAGGCTGGTGCGCCTGAGAATGTCGACGACGACGGGGGCTTCAAAATTCTGCGTGACATTCTGGCGTACGTGCCCGAGGATGCTGCGCCAGGCAGGCCATTTGGTGGCTTGCTCCCAGAAGTGGTCATCCCTCACGACATGTTCAACGCCATGACCATCAAGCTGATCTGTTCCTCAATCGAGAAAGAGCTGTTTCAGAGATGCTATTCAAGGGCATCGGTGAAGGCTATGTCTTATTGCGGGCTCTCTTTGGGTAGCAAGACCCCCTCGTTGAAGGCAAGGTCGATGCCTCCGGGCACGCGCTTCTACTTGGCGGGGACCGTCACCTCAGAGATGTCGCAGAATTGCATCCCTTTGTGTGCACGGAGCTTAGGAGCCTAGGAGCTTACTTTTGTTTGGTCTCTGCTTTAAACTCTGGATGCGTGTTCCCGGACAAAAGACATTAGGGCATTAGACTACGCTGCCTTCCACAGACCCGCAACCATTTCAGCTGAGGTGGTGAGCGACGGCTCGACGTTGAAGGCGCCGCTCTTTGTTTCCGGCGACCAGCACAAATCCTTGTTCAGCAACTCTTTGGTGCCAGGCTGGTTTGTGAAGCCGGTCTCCAAAAATGCGAACATGCAATATTGCACGGACAAGATGACGGTGACCTTCGATTGCTTGAAGAGGGAGGGCGAAGCGGACGGGGACACCAACACGTTCAAGATTGACTTGCCTTTCCTTGCCAACCCTGAGCAATTGCCGGATGACGCAGACATGAGCCGTCCGACCTGTCAAAAGCCCGAGGTAGGTTGCGAGTTGCTTCAAGTCGGTTATAGGGCGGTTTGTGCAGCTTCCGGGCAGGATGCAGGGCCAAAAAGGCTTGATCCCAAGAACAAAGCTCTCAAGAGCGCGCAGCACCTGCTCAAGTAGCAGAAGAGTAGCATTGTGGTCGCAACGCTGTGCAACTTGAAGTTTTGCTGTGGGCAGGCATGTGCTCGTGCCATGTTGGTAACGCCTTCAACTGAGTAGCAAAACCGTTTTGTTTTTGATGTCCACATGCTAACCGGCTGGTCCTAGCCTGGCATGTAACCAACCCTCGCCAACTGTTGGGCTTCTCTGACTGAAACATCAATTGTTCTTTTGTGCTCTGTTGTTGCTGGTTTTTCTTATTGGGGGGGGGGGGCTGGGGCAACTTTGGGCGCAGGCCCATCTGCAAACCACCATTTGTTTTTGGCGCGGCGCGGTGTTGATAGTCAATCCTGACCGGTAGGGCGGTAAAATGCTTTGGCTTGTGTTTTGGATTTGTGGTTTTGACCCCTGGATCTTCTAAACGGGACACCGACCCCCTAACCTCCAAACCACCAGGCCAAATTAGTATAGAGTATAGAGGGACGTATTGCTACGGGCCATGTGTTTTTTGCTACTAGTTATTGATTGTTGACCTTTGGACTGTTGTTGTTGAAGGTGGCCCGCATTGAAGACAAGGAAAGACGGCGGTAGGACGAGATCCGCCTGGTTTCCCTTTTGCTTTGAAATCCTCTAGTAGGCGATTAAGTAAGACGTTTGCTGCGGCTGTTATAGCTGCAAGAGGAAAGAGTTGCTGCGACCAAAACTGATTCAGCGAGGGCTCGGCCTGCCAAGGAAATAAAAACAGTTTTTATTTTAGGGATGACAATCTTCCTGCCCACAGCCGGCCATTTCAGAATTCATTCCCATGCTGCGCTATGGCAGCTATGCCACACTTCCAGCAGAGTGTGTAGAGGCTCGGCGTTGGGCAGCAGTCAGACAAATGCCTGCCTGCAGCCCCTTTTTCCGAGCCCTGCTTGCACTGCTCGCAGTCTTTGCAGAAGCGAGCGCATTGGCGCCGGAGCCGTGGCAGACGAGAGCAAAACGAGCAAGCCAAGTAAGCGTAGCAGCCTCCTTGCTACAGTTGCAGCTCTATTGGACCGTGCTTTTGATCGCTCGTGGTACCAAGCCCAAATCAGCCTGCCCATAAGGAATTGGAAGCCTTACAATTGGGAACCTCTCATTTTGTTTGATCTCCGATATCCATTTCTGATGTGGCTGCGCACTTGCCCAACTAGCCAACATGGCAGAGTTTCCTCGTTCGTCATGGTGAAGATTTTGGGGAGATGGGAGCGTGCTGCTATGAACGCGCAAGATGCGCGCGACTCTCAAACCGCCTGTCAGTTTAAGAAGGTGGCCGTGCCTGAGACCTAAAACCCGGCGCCCCCTTACACAAGCACTTTAGCAAGGGATATTCAGAAAGCACTCCAAAGCCGACTGGAAATGGAATCCACCTCTTCGATACAACAGGAAGGGCTTCCCAAAGACAATGCCCCCTTTTTCAAGGGGGGAGATTCCCAAAAGTATCACACAAGTGGTTGGATAAACAGGGATGCTTAAATTATACACCTGAACATTGCCTTGTAAATGGTGGTTTCCCTTTATGTTGGTGGAAAAGGCCATGTTTCAAATGGTTGCAAAATGGAGATCTTTTAAGGAGCCCTGCTAAACCCCTTGTGCTACCACCCTGAAAAGCAGGATCGAGTCTGGGAGTCCAGACCCAGGCGTCGGTCCAGGCTGAGCCTGGCTTGAGCACCCGCCCCCTTTTGGGTAGCCAAACCGTGGGGGGTTTCAAAGGCAACTCGTTGTGTACCTGGAGTCTCCCTCTGACCCTTTAAAAAGGGGTCCATGACCCCTTTATTTTGGGTAATGACCAACCATGTTTAAAGGGTCCTTAGGGAGACTCCAGGTAGCTGATTTTAAAGGGATCCGATGATCCCCCCTCCAAAAAGAGAATCAAGATCACCATGGGAGGTCTGGGCAAAATTAGGTGTGGGTTCTAGGATCCAGTGTGCACATGATTGTCCTTTGGTTCA
The DNA here is from genome assembly GCA_963377175.1 of Effrenium voratum. Taxonomy (NCBI): domain Eukaryota; class Dinophyceae; order Suessiales; family Symbiodiniaceae; genus Effrenium; species Effrenium voratum. The sequence goes on along the minus strand of CAUJNA010003374.1, from coordinate 95,110 downwards.
AGCTGGAACGCGCTTGGGAACCCCGTCGAACGGGTCTCTTGACCCTTGACTTGGCCTGGCTCTGACAAGTTGACTGGCGAGGCCGTTCCAAGTGAACGCGATTGGAGCTGAGTCATTTAGATAGACAAAACGGGACAAAAGTGTCAACTTGCAAGCCTCTTTTGTGCAAAATGGCCATGGGTCAAAATCCCGTACCCCCAGTGAACATCCCAATCTCTGGTGCACCTACCGCAAAATGGGATCCCAAAACGGTTTTGACAACCACGGCCATATCTGGGGTTCCATAAACATGGTGGAAACCCCATACCAAATACCAAAGCTGCGACTTTTGGCGCCTGGCAGGTTGGCAAGGAGACGGTCCCCAGCCGTTCTTTGGGATGGTTTTAGGGGACACCAAAAGGAGAAACCACGTCGCCATTTCTAGGGCTCACCTGCATTCTGAGAAACTCCCATGGAAGTCAGCAGAGAAGTCCCAGGGCTTTTGGGAGTCATTGCAGCTGTATATGCGAAAAACAATCCGGCATGACAAAGGTTCTGCCCACACTTCGCATGGCTCCCTTCTGACCTGAGTTTCCGATCCGAAAATGAAGGGACCTGCCAACAAACAGCTTCTTGAAGTTTGTGATTTTCAGCCGAGACATCGCTATAGCCAGTCATGTCCGTGACCCGCGGTCCGTCTCCGGCGTTAACGCAGGCGACGCACTTCATAGTGTTGGAACAAGGACCAGAGCCATTCAACGAAATCTTGCGGTTCTCCATTGTCTCGAGCATGTGGTAGTTGGACAAATGTCATTTGGTGACCCACGAAGCGCATTGCACTGAGAACTGGGAACTCTACACAATCAACTCTTGAGGTTCGGCCTTCACAATAGCAAGATTGCCAAAACATGATCGGGCAACAACGACAAGTCAAACTTCTCTGCCTGGAGCTTGCTGATCCGTAATTGCGGCTTTGAATCGAACCACCTCCAGATTGATCGAGGTTCTTGATGGGACATGATCTCAGATTCCGGGAGGGGCTTCGGCTATGGTCCAAGGGACCCAGCCCCCAAACAGAAGCTTCTCTTTCACCACAACTTGGAAGACCGTTATAGTGTTGGATCCATACTTGCATTATCCACTGCTAGTGGGCGGGGGCAAGGTGCAAACGGTCACATGACAGCAAGGGTTTGTGCCCCAAGGACCGCGGGAAACAGGCGATGTGGAAACTGGCAGCTTCGTGCGTTTACCAAGGTGAGCAAATGGACAAACCGCTTTTCATGTCAGCCAGGTGTTGCCTTTGAGGAAAACCATGCTGGACTCCGGAGGGCTTCTACACTTGCAGGGGGTACCTTTGTGAATCCCGCAGCGGGGGGGGTCCGGCAACCCTCCACATTTCAGGTTCGCTTTAGGCACCTTCAGCCCCATGCCCCGAGCGCGCCTCAAAGCGAGCCACGACTAACCTAGAGGGAGCAGACTGACGAATGTTCAAGGCCCAAGGCCCCAGCGCTTTCTTTCGAGCACTGACCTGTGAAGTTGAGTGGCAACAGACGCCGAAAGAAAAAGAAAAACAACCTAATTAACACCAAAAGGTGCAAGGTTCATGATTTCAGACTGTCCGCAGCCATGGACAATGGACATGCTTGAGAAAGGGAAAACGGCCAAGAGGACGGTTTCGAAACAAAGGCTGTCAAATGAGCAACTACTTTCCTCCATGTTTCAATGATCCATCAATTTGACCAGACCAAAGGATCATCCCCTGCAACACGTCGAATTCATGTCGATTTTCCGAAGCTGGTTTTCAAATTCGGCAATGACCCCAGGCAAACATCTTAATTTATGAGCTGCAGCAGTTGTTTGCCACATGGTTGGATTGGATGGTCAGCCGTTGCCTCGTCGTTCTCTAACCCTGCACCCGTTTGGACTCATTAACCTCGTTGTCCAATCCCTCATCCATAGGCTTATATAGACCAACTCTAGGACCTTATTTCTGCAGTCAAGATTTGGAGAAAGCTTTCCTGGGCAATTGAGAATCTTGAATCCAGAACATATGCATTTCTTGTGTGCAAGAGGTAGATAGTCCATGATCATCTTTCATCGAAGCGGTTCACCCATTTTTTGCCAGAGAAACTTGCTCAGAGAAACTTGCTCAGAGAAACTTGCGCAAAGACATTGCACGGAAAGACTGCTTGGTCCCAACTGCCTTGTGGGTTTAATTTGAGCTGCCTTGTGCGCGCTCAAATTAAGCAAAACCGGGGGCACCACCGGGGGGGGCTTAGCATGTATATATGGTAATATATATATATATATATATATTGTTACACATATATATATATATATATGTGGATGTTGTGGCCCCGCGTCTTTTTTGGAGGTGTTGCCACTTCTCCACCTACTTCAGCATGTTACTCCAAAAATGCTTCCGCCCGGCCTTTGCTGTAGTTTTCTGCAAATAAGGCAGTAGCTCAAATATGCCAGCTGGCAGCTGGCAGGCTCTTGTTCCGGGTTTTACATACAAAACACAACGGACACAAAGTCAAAACGGGACAGCGGGGTGATGCGCTCCCTGATTCCCACTTGCCTGTGCCATTTGTGTTCAACGGATGATTCTTAGGGCACCAGTGGCGGACCCACAGACCGTCAGTGGCATCCCTAAGGCCCCAACCCCAAAAGCCCTGGCAAGGGCAGCTCCGTGAGCTTGAACCTCAGGCGGAGTCGGACGATTTTTGGACCACAAGGAAAAGGTCGTTGAGTTCTCCGTGTGCTTGTTTGTTTTTGGGTTTTAACGGGCAATACCAAGAAAAACCGGATGTTGTGTGTTGTTGTTGTTATTTATCTATGTTTATTGGGGGGGGTGGCTTATTTTGACACACGCCGTGGTGGAAAATCCGATCGAAATCTGTGATATTAAGTGAAAACCTACGTACCCTAAACCCCAAAAACCTACAGGGATGGCTGGGAACCACCACAATCACAACGTGAAAAAGGCAGCAAGAACCTAAACAGAGCATCCCCCTGGCTGGAAAGTGCGGGCTCGACTTGGCAGGGGCGCTGAGTGTGGACTAGCCAGAACTGCTCGATTACAAATGAGGCACAAACCTCCCAACTGCGAGCCCTCCTGGGCTTGCCCCAGATAAAACGTAACCATTCGGCGGGCACGAGGCTAAGTGCTGCCTTTAAGCCATGGTACAAGGGCAAAAGGAACTGTGTCCCTTTGGGCGGTTTCAGGAAACTGCCATTTGTGGTGTTGAACAGCTTCGGGTTGCCATTTCAAGGTCGCCCTCCCCCTCTCCCCCCCCTCCCGGTTTTTGGAACCCCGCCCCATGCCACAAACCCCTTCCCAGGCCTTCGGTGGCCCCACTTCGAGGCCGCTTTCGCAGCAAGCGCCGCCCAAAAAAAAACCGCCATGCGGTGGCACCTCCCGTTTCCTTCTTGGACGTACCCTCCCACCACTGAACGCGGGGTTTCCCGGACAGCAGCTCCCTTTACCCGGGGGAAAACACACACACACACACACATGTTTTTTCTTTTTTTCCTCGGTGTTCCTGAAAGTGCCAAACCAATGGCAGATTCGGTTTGTCGATCCAGTGAACATTAGAAGCAAAACTGGTCTGAAGGCGACGGCCGCAGAACCCGTCCCGAGTGTTGATTTTTAGACCCTTCCTTTGAAAGGGTCGTATTCTAAAAAAGAAGCACGTGGAAGTCTTTCAGGAACAGGCTGGTGGAAAACCAGACAAGAGTTTTCACAGAGAAACCAATGGGACACGGTAGCGGCGGAAAAGGGGGCTCTCATTTGCTCAAGAGATTCACAGGATTTGATGTGTAAGAAGCCGCTGCAAGCATGCATGGCTTAGTAACATGGCAGGGACACTTGATAAAAGTGGGTTTGTTTTGACCCTGTTGGGTCGTGGCCAAGGGTAGCCAAAAGTATACCCTTGCCTGGAGGGCGGAACTGATCTTAAGAAACAACCGCGTAAACAAGCTTGACAAACAGGTGGTCGCAAGCTGAGCAGCTTGCTTGGAAGAGTAACAGGCTGGCTCATGTGGTGTAAGCGAGTTTGCACAGATCTAAACCAAGGGTTGCGAATATACGGAATTGTTCAACCCACTCAAATGGCAATGGGTCAAAATCCCGTACCCCCAGTCAAACATCCCAATCCCCACTAAAATAGGTTCTAAAATGGGGGGAAGCACCTACCCCAAAATGGGATCCCATTGGTTTTGACCCACAGCCAAATCAGGACCAGGGCAACTTGGTGCATCCAGGGCCACAGCGGCAGTCGCAGGCCGTAGCGATTCAGTGTCGCCCGAGGCGCCTGGCATATGCGGCAGAGAAAATAGATGGCGTAAGGCCCCCATCGTGGCTTAGGCATCCCCTTTCACCACTTAAAGCGAACTGTGCCGTGGCTGCCCTTAGATCCCCCGCTAAAAGCTTAACCTTTAGTGGGTTAAATGGAACTTACCACTAAACACTAAAAAGCTAAAAGGCGAAGAGGACGGCTGGGAGCCATTCGGAGACTTGCGTTGCCCTTTGAGAGAATTTAGTATGATTCCACAAGAAAACTGTCACCAAGAACCCCTCACTCAGACCTCAACGTGAACCTCGGATTGGGCAGGAGAAACGTACCAATCACGGGGCGCTGCCCCATTCAGCAAGTGTAAAGGATCAACTTGCTTGGGGTCCTATGACCAGTAAGGTACTCCTACATAATCCGACATCAACATGACTGAGAGTTTATCCTGAACTTGTCAACTATAGTCATATCCCGCCATAGACTCCCCAATAAAATCCTCAATGTTCACGCGGAACATGTGCAACACAGCACCGCTGCCTTGTTGTAGCGGAAAAAAACAACAACAAGGGATTGACTTTCACACCCCAAAAAGGAAAAGGACACTTTCGGCCGGCCTTCAAGGGATTGGCTTTGAGTGGGCACCCACCCAACAAACATGCAAACAGTACGGCATGTTTGTTTGATGTTCAGGAGCAACCCAGCCAAGAAAAATGAAAACAGGACGCCGCTGCCTTTTGGTTCTTTGATGTCAAGGGAAATCCACTCAACAAAGATGAGCAAGCGCACCAAACAAAACCAAGTTGGACATGGTTGACGTTCCAGAAAAAAAAAAAAACTGTCAAACTTGTTGATGTTTGGGGGAGAACAATGGGAAAATACCCAAGAAACGCCGAGCCTAGCGAAAGCCCCCGAGCAGTTTTGCAGCAACATATGGCTTGGCCAAGACGGCTCCGCGTCCGCCTCCGCACGCACGGCCGAGAAGCATCTGGCGAACCTGGGCGTTTCCAACAGAAAGGTCACTGTCCAGCTGACAGCTTGGGTTGGGCCCAAAGGTCTGGGGATCAGCTCTAAAGCTTCCCGCTGGGGTTCCGGGACTGGGGATGGGCTTTTGACTTCCCAGAACATCACTGGGTAAGCCTAGCTCGCGGAAATCAGCTACTGGAATTTTGATGGGAACAGGCTTGCCCACAAAAAGCAGTGGGGGGGGGGAAGTAGATATCTGTCCAAGCCAGGAAGCTGGGACTTCTACAAATAGCTCCCAAACCTTGAAGGGATGTTCACGCAAAGGACATTCGTGAGATCGTTCCCAGCTAGCCGCAGGCTACCCACCAACTCCAAGGTCAAAAGGTCGATTCCCTTGGGAAAGCGACCCGAGCATTCACCTTCAAACCACAGAAAAGCCAAACCATAGTTTTGCTCTTGGGCCACATGCAGTGAACCTGAAAATGCGACGAGGCAACATGCTGGGCGTCACGTCAGGGCGTATTTTCTGTGCATTCTTCAAGGGTAGACTAAACCCCAGGTTTTCATTGGCTAGTTCCAATGTCGGATCGCTTTGTTGGTCACTTCTTTGTGGCTTCTTCCCCAACCTAACTTCTTTGGGGTTGGCCTTCCTGAATCCTGAGCGTCCTCGGTGTTACGTTTGGTTTCCCCTAACCCACAGAAGGATATCAACCCAAAAGTAAACATTTCAGTGCCCCAAAACCCAAAATGTGGCCGTAGGTTTCACCTGGTCTCTTGGGGTCACACAGTGGATGGACGAAATCCTGCACCACTTGGAAACCATGGGATGCCAGTGTTTGTTGGTATTTACAGGGGAATCATCATCCCAGGGTTTCTTAGGTGGCGCAGGATTTCGTCCATCCACAGTAGTAAGCCGAAACCAAGCCTGCGAGCCCCGATAGGCTTCCCCGCCCGAGTGCTCCCGGCATCTGAGCGCGGCAGGTAAGCCACCAGGCCAGAGGTAGCCTGTCAACTTCGAAACCGAACAAGTCGATTTGCTTGGTTGACGTTGGAAGGGGAGCAAAAAGAAAGCGGTTAAGTGGTTGGATTTCAACCACTAAACCACAATAAGCAAACATGTAAAGTGTTTCCCAACAACCATGTTTGTGTGGTTTTTGCAGAGACTACCCTTCCTGGTAAGGAACCAAAAGGAAACGGACCTCAACTTTCGGAGTTCGAGTTCTCAGTTTGACACGCATTTGGCCAGGGGTCAAGAGAAGGACACCCTTTCGGGGTGAATGGAAGTCGGGAAACAAGGTCAAGAGGCAAGCAAGGAGTCTCCATGACCCTTCAAAAATGGGTCCATGACCCCTTTATTTTGGGTAATTACCCCATTTTAAAGGGTCATGGAGAATCCAGGGACTTGAAATCAGAGGCTTGCAAAGCCATGGATCCAGCGTAAGCCTGGGGAACATAACGGCAAACAAGGCCAAAGAAGGGCTTGAGAGTGTTCCGGAAAGTTGCAAAATAGGATGCGCCTGGTGTGCAAGCGGGACCCCATGAGGATTTTCATTCAAAGGGCGAGGAACAGCATGACATCGGACCGGCCATTAGAAGAATCGGACACACTCCATTTTGCCTCACCAAATGGCTCGGACTGAATTGAGGGGTATGAACGCCAAGACCAGCAAAACAAAGGTGATGGACATCTGGAACTAGAGTGGAATAGACAACTGTTTGTCGAGTCAGTTCCCGAATGTTCATTTCCCCCATGGCAGGGTGTAACGTCAGGATATGACAGAGTTAAATTTGGGAAAGACACGTGGATGTCCTCACATCCTGAGTATTTGAATGCTCGGCCCATATCCCCGGTTCAAGCTCCGTGTCATATTTGTCTCGGCCGTAAGCTATACAGTGTATTTTCTGAGGAGACGAGGATTGGTGAAGCGGTCCTTCAAACACCACTCAAGTCCCTTGGACAAAGAAAACAAAACCAAATATGTCCAGTGATAGACCCTTTAACACCAACAGGAGAACATATAACATACTCATTTCAGCAAATGAAAGAACACCAAACTTCCCATTTTCCCAAGCCTTTCGGGCTTCAACTCCTCCTCCTCGCTGATGTCCCAGATTGAGGCCTGCGCCATCATGATGCCGCCGATCATTTAATTAAAGATTCACTGTGTTGAGTGTATCTTTCTTGAGGGCGGTCAAAACGGAAACCTCTACTGGTACCTTCCCCATTCTTTCCAGGGATCCTTCTTTCCAGGAAACCATCAAAAACCAAGGGAAACAGCTGGTTTTTGAACAGAACGACGGTTGAAAAGAATGGGGAACCACCCCCTAGAAAACCAAAGGGAAAACCAAAGGGACAAAGGAGCAGCGCCCTCAACCGCTTGACTTTTGGTTGTGCTGCTATGGCTACGCAACGGAGTTTATATAAGCCATACTATAACCTCAATTAAACCTAAATTGCCAACAGGGGGTCTCAAATGGGGCTGCGTCTTTGTTGAGGGACATTCTCCTTTTTGGGCTTGGCTCAAAGGGAAAGCAAAGGGAAACCAATGATTTGCCCATTTTGGCACATGCCCATTCCTGAGTAAGGAACCTTCCTGGAGCGCGTTTAAACCTCCATTTCCTCGGCGAGCTGGATTCAAAGGTTTGCGCAGAAATGATGGGCCACTTTGGTGAGAAAACAAAAAGGACCACATGAAGCAGTAGTCTCAAGGAAACAGACCATGTGCAGTCTGACTTTCATATGGCTGTGGGTCACAAATAGGTACTCAAAATGGCTTGCCCTGGTAAATGGAATGGCTAAGACCTGCGGTCCATATCCTGGAAAAAAAATGGCCCATGCCCACATGCGTGTAATCTTAGTTCGGGACCTTTTGTACATCATCTATGTGGGGTTTGATGTCAACCAGCCTTGTTTGGAGGGAGCCTACAATTTGCCTCAGGGACCTCTGGCAAGGTGAGCTCCATGTTCGGAGGTGTCGCCCCACGAAACTGGCACACACCAACTGGCTGCCCTGAAATCACTTTCCCTCAAGGTAATGTCTCACAAGAGCAGCCCAACAAAAATGGCTGGCTCACTTAAACCACCGCGGAAGGTATAAAAAGGATATCCCAAAACAAACATACGCACACACACACACATACAGCCACATCCAAACGGCAGTGAAGATCAAGATCACCCACGCCGCCCCGCCCCTTGCGCCTGCGAGATGCAACGCAGGATGTTGACGCAGCTCGCAGTCCTTGGAGCTCAACGGGCGAGCTCGGGAGTTCAACCCGAGGGCCCTGCTCAAACCCCCGAAACCCTCCTTTTGAACCGTTTTGAACCCTCCCTGATTTCAACTTCCGAGGTGAAAAATAGACGAGGCTATGGTGGTTGGGGATTCCCTGTTTAGATGAATCCAACCTGAAACGGGTACCATCAAAACAAAACAACCTTCTGGTTGAAAGAGAAAAGAAAGGAAACAATCCAGGGGGCAACACGGCTTCGCTAAGTCTAGCAATCGGAAATGGGCACCTTTCTGTGACTCCTCGGAAATACTGGTTTCCACCTATCCACGAAGAAAAAGAGATGATATTTCTCCAAGAAGGTATAGCTGTTAACCCAATTGCGCATGGTTCTGAGCAATGGGCCTCTTGCTATACCCATTGGCACTTGCCCAGCGGAGCTGCAAGCTTCAAGCTGGGGGGGGGTCGAGCAGACCTCCCTTGATTGTTCCGAAAATCAGGGAACCAGGGTACAACTATTGTCGGTTGATCCAACAGGGGCCTCTCCGAATCAGCGACCCAGTTGGATGCTTGAAAAGGGAAACCGTACAGGAACAAATATATATATATATATATACTTGGGGGGGGCCTTCCCCCTACAAATCCCAAAAAACAAACTGAGATCAATTCAAAACCACAGCCAGGACACCTTGGGCATGGTTTAAACGGAGGGATCCGAGAGCCTGCAGACCCAATGACACTGGATGTTTGTGAACCCCCATTTCCCAGCACTATTTCGCTGAGTGTTCCGAATGTCATCCTCTGTACTACCCATTGACCGCTACTTTGCTGCCTCTACTAAAGTGATGCTATTACGGTCCTGTTGAAGTGTCCTGCTAGATCTTACCTCAGTATTGCTGATGCTGTGTGAGTTTCTCCAAATGCTGGGGCCCTATTTGCTTGAAGCTTGAACATCAACGGGAAAACCCACCCTTCGGTGCAAATCCTATTTGGAGCAGCTTCCATGGCGTGAACAATTCAAATAGTGGACATGGTTCCGGCGGGGAATTTTATGTCCACCAGCCAAGTTTTAAAGGTGGTTCCAGCTCTTGAAAACTCATAGCCACCCTTTTCCGCGGTTAGACCGCAGACCAAAAGCAAAGCCGGAGCCCAACTTCTTACGGGGCCTCACTTCCGATGGGCCAAAGAAGTCTGAACTTTTGGTCTACCACTTTTAAAACGGTCCAACCCCAAAAAGTGACTCAAAGTCCATAAACTGATGAGGGAATGACCCCTATTCACCATCCCCCATCCTTTCCTTTCAGGGAATCCCCAAAGGGTTCATTCCAAAACCCGGAATCAAACGGTTCATTCCCTTTCGCAGGACCTCTCCGCCCCGAAAAAAAGACGCAGACCCCGGCGTTTCTCCTGGACCTGCGCCCTCGGCGAACCACTCGGGGAGCGCCTCGGGCTCCCGGCGTGGACTCGGTGCCGGGGGACCCGCTGAGCCCCTCGGGGCTCGCGCAGGCCTCCGCCTTCGCCTCCACCTCGGGCGAAAACCGGCGGCTGGGGAGGGGAGGAGAAGGGAGGAGAGGGGGTGTGGTGTTCCTTCTTCTTTTTTTCTATTCCGGCTGGCGCCGGTTTTTAGGTGGAGGGGATTTGTTTGTGTGTGTGTGTGCTGTTTTTTTAGGCGCCGGGCTTTAGGTGTTGCCTTAAAGGCTCTTTGGTGTCTAAAGGTGGGGTTTTAGGCGGCTTAAAAGTGCTTTGTTTTCTACAGGTGTTCGTTACTGTTCGTTTGCTTGTTTGTTTGTTGTTTGTTTGCTTGGTCGGTTGGTTGTTTGGTTGAGCTCATGAATTTATGTCCATTTGTTTGCTCAAGGGATTCGATGTGTATCTGTTCGTACTTGTAACTAAGGGTTTCCCAACCATCAACAAAAACGGGCAAGCGGGTTCGTTCCCTACTGTACTAGTAATTGGGTTCCACTGGGTTGGTTGTCCCATTTGGGTATATTTTGTGTTTTCTTGTAATGACGGTACCCAAAGTTAGGCTGGATTAAGGGGAAGCGAAACAGAAAACCCCCGTTTATTAGAGTCCTCATATATTGAAATACCCATTTGTTTGGGTATCCGTACAGGGACTTGAGCCCAGGGGTTCCTTATTGAATCAGGTGAAAAGGGAAACACGGGATTGGCGCAAACTACGTGCAAATGAAGGATTCCTGAAACAATGACGCAGCTACAAGCATTTTTTTCTATGGGAAACTGGTCCAACACTCCGCAACAACCAGGATTTCCTGTGAAATTCATGTAGCTGGTTTCTTAGATGAAAGTCACTTGAGTCATAATCAAAACCCGGTATTAAAATGGTCTACCCAGAACCATGTAAAAGAATTAAGAAGGCGGATATCCGAAGCTATTTATGGTTGGGATTGTCCCTTGCTAACCTTCATCTACCCGGGTTTTGATTGTGGCTCACTTCAGCTTGACAGTCCCAATTTGGCCGCGCCTGAGGCCGCATGCGTGCCTGCGCCTGCGCGGCCAGAAGGCCCACTCGGTGAACTCTGATGGAGACCGTGGAACGCAGCCAGTGTCCCCAAAGAAGGCCATGGGTCAAAACCCAAATCGTACCCCCAGTGAACATCCCAATCCCCACTAAATAGGTTCTAAAATGGGTGGTGCACCTATCCCAAAATGGTAGCAATGGATTTGACCCACAGCCAAATGGCACCCCTGTGCTACGTACTTCGGGCCGCCTCAGGTGGCAAGTGGATTTTGTCTACAACCCTACAAGCCCCAACTGAAAAGCACATACACTTGTCTTCAAACGAGGCTTTCCTTTGGTTCCCCATTCAAACCAAACCCAGAAAGGGTACCCTCAACAAAAACACACCCACATTAGCTTTCATTGAAGCGAGTCAAAGTAGGCCTCTGATTGGCCTGCAAACCACTACCCTGAATTGACAGCACAGAACTGCATTGCCATGAATTCCAGAGAACAAGTGGGGGATTTTTTTCGTTTCAAAGGGGAAGGACATTGACATCTACCTCGCTGAAATCATGGGACCACATCCTCCAGTGCTTCGCCGGGTGGACCAATGCTGGCAAATTGAAAGCAAAGCATTCTGCCCACACGCGCCTGCGCACATTCTCCGTTAAAGCGATATGAGTTGGTCCTTTTAGCGGAAACACACTATCTTTCGTAGTCATCAATGATAATATGATGGAGTTGCTCACATCCTGTTCTCGAAAAAACCTGAACTTGTGTCCCACTAAAAGGAAGTGCTTCTGCACGGATATTAAACTACGAAGCTTTGTTGTTGCGTGCTTCCAAGCAACCCACCATAGCAGGCAAGGCTTTGTCACCTTCAGTTTGTTTTTCACATTGTGTCCATGAACCGCTCCCAACCTGGAGCGGAATCAAAGGCTCCCAGCCTGACCGATCCCAAAAACTCCACGTATCATCTGCATACATGTTCCAATAAACCGCGGCCGAAGTTCTCCAAATCAGGGTCAGTCTCACCATGGAAGCAGGGTAAACGCCGTCACTGGGTCGCCGAAAGCACCCGGCCTTGGTCGGAGTCGGTATCTGCTTTCCGCGGCGCTCCCAATTCCGCGACATGCCTGGCAACGAAAACCCGAAACTCGTCGGACATTTTACCACGAGTGTCGCGGAGCACCTGCAGAAGGCCTCCTGGGGCCAACTTTTGGTGGAAAAGTCTTGCACAAACGGATCCAACTGCCTGGGAAAGGTGGACTTTTGCTGCTGAGGGAACATGAGGACACCTCAAACAGGGGAAAAGGGGAAAATGAAGCTTCCTTCAATCTCGCAAAGAGCTCGGGCTCGAACATCGTTTGAAGAAGGTATGCCTCACAAGCTGGACATGCTTCTTCTCCAGCAAAGCACCTTCCCGGGCTCCAGAAGAGGTCCTTCCAAAACAGACGTTTCTGGGGTTTGGGATTCTCTGCTTCTCCTCAAGCGAGTGAGCAGCAATGTGACCCCGGATTTCAGTCACACAAACAGTTGTTTCGCTCGTCGTGACTCGAACATACCGCGTGATCCCACCAAGTCAATGGACAATGGTCCAACCTAAGTAGTCGTCAACTTCGGTTCTGGCTGTTCCCCCTCCACGGAATCTAGGTCCTCCTGTAGGGAGGTTAGAATAAATTGGTACCAACTTTTTGCTGTAGTCTATTTTATTCGGGGAACCCTCGCCCCATTGTGGGGCAAAAGGGCACCAAGCTGGGGGACCTCGGCCACTTTCTGCCCCCCCCCCCCACCCAAGCATGGCAAGGCTGGCGTGCCGCCGCCAAGGTACCTCAAAGGCAGCCCTCCAAACTCTGGCCAGGGCCCCCGAAAAAGGAAACCCCTACAGCTCTTGCCTACATGGCCATGATGGGTGGTGAATTCACCTAGCCCAAAATGGGATCCCATTGGCTTTGACCCACGGCCCCCACATTCTTTGAGGGGTCCTGGCTACCCTTGGCCCCAAGAAAAGAAGTGCACACCTATAAGAAACACTGACGGCCCACTTGTTCAGGGAATAGATTCATACATCTGGACGAATAGAGGTGTCCTATTTGTCAACAAAGGGTTCATCAATCCGAATCCGAAAGGAATCCAATAATGATCCAAAAAGGGGATCTTAAAAGAACAACTCTGGTGCCTTTCGCGATTTCGCGTGTTCGAATGGTGGACAATTATTGCAGCAGGAGGGACATGTCTAAACATTGCAACAACGTGTCCAGCAAACTACGTGCTCCTAGTCCCGACTGCTTATTTGTGGGCGGTTCTCAAAACATGTTGGTTCTGAAAAAAGGCCCCCAGAGGTACCGGTCTCTACAGCGCCTCTATTGAGGGGCCCATTTATTGAAAGAATCCTCCGAAAAGCTGAATTGTAAAGGGCAGCCTGCATCAGCCTGTGCTTCCCCTCGAACAACGACAATATGGAGACCTTTCCTTTTGAGGATCCAGCAAATTGCGAAAGGTTTAGGGATCCACTGAAAATTGCCCAATCTGAGTTTCCTGGGCAAGTTTGAACATTGACCAAAAGGATGAAGAAAACTGCCGACAAGCTCAAAGTTTTGCAACCCAGCAGGTAAGCAACTTGAAATTCAGTCCATGACGAGGAAATATTCAATGTGAGAAAGGATAGTGAAGAAAGGGACAAGACACCGCGACCAAAAGGTGTTGCTTTCTCTTCCAATGACAGCTTATTCAAGATGAAACAAGTATAAGACAGGAACCCAACAAACATGAAATAAAGTACTCTGTAACACAGAGATCCAATGATATTAACAAGAAGACGATAAGATAAACACGCAATGAAGGAAGAATGACACGTATCATTCCACAATTGAAACATACAGGATCAATAGACAGGGGTGTGGGGGTCCAGTTCCCCGGTTCTTACAATGAATATGTATTGCTTGTCGATCTTCTTCAACCATTTCCCTCTCTCGTTAGCAAAGATGCAAGAAGAGTTCCAGTTCTTATGAAACCGATCGCGATCCATCTGTTGGTCCCTCTTTAAAGTAGGTTTCCCGGAATGCTCAACCCATGAAGATGCAAGTCCATTTCAGCTGGGTCCCGAGTAAATACACATTTGGAAGCCCTTTTTCCCTTGAAACCAACCTCAAAAGCTGTCTCCTCCAAAAAACAGCACACACACACACACCCATTTCGGTGTGTCTTGTTTTGAGGAAACCCAAAGGAAAACCACGCTGTTGGGGGTCGCCTCAACGAAAGACACACGCATTTATTTGGAGGTGTCGCTTTTCCATATTTGACGCCGAGCCACTCATCAGGCACCCCAGAACCACGATCAGGAACTTCAGCCAGCCCTCGGCACAGCGGGAAACTCCCAAAAGGACGCACCGATCGTTTACCGCGAAATACAAAATGTTCAAGTCAGCTACCGTTGGTGGTTTGTTTGCAAAGCGCGTGGGGGAACCGCATCGTTTGGCACGAGGCTGGAAAGTTGTCTGGTGCAAAGGAAAGCCAACCAATTTCTACCATCTCAAAATATGCCTTTTTTGATGGTACCTGTTTTGGGTTGTTTAAAAAGAAAAAGAAAAGGAAAAAGCAGCGTGGCTCCCTTCAAAAGCCAAGCCATGTCGCTTGAAACCCCATGGGAGCTGCACAGGAAACTCTACTGAAGGGCAGCATGAGTCTTGCCCATGAAAACTGAGTGCCTGTTCATTTTTGGGATGTTGGGGAGGCAACTGGCCGTGGGTCTAGCAGGGGCCAAACCTTGGCCCCTGGAAAGTGGCATTGAAATCAGGGACAGTCCTCTTTGAGCGGGCGACGTTCATCAGGGGGCCAAATGGCCAACGTTACTTTGCAGATTCTGATTCAATTTTGGTCTCCCCTAAGAATACAAGAGAGTCTTGGAGGAGACTCCAGATCAGGGTAGGCTCTGCACCAAGCAACTGAACCCATGCAAGGACCCCACAACGTATCTTACATATTAAACATGCCCTCCCTCCACGATCAAGATGGATCCAACCAGCTTCCGGCCTCTTCTAGACGAACATGGTCCAACAGTAGAATTCCCTCGTCAGGTAGCATGCGTGGCTGCAAGGATCCAAATCTCACGTATCCTACCAAGTAACGGTAATCTGAACATGCTACACGGGCTTGAAATGAGTACCTACTCAACCCAAATTGAGTCATGATGGAAACACATTGAAAGTAGCTATATAGCCCCTCGCAGTACCAAACCCGGTTGCCCAGCCTGGTGGAACAGTACTTGAAACCCGTTTTGAACATGATATATAATACATGTGTTGGTGGGGGCGCCACCTAACAAAGAGGGTGCTGCCGGGTAAAATCCACTGACCTGGGCCAACAATAAAAGCCAACTGTAGTAGCACAACAACACAGTCGAACAAAAAGACACCACACCCAAACAAGAACCACACCAATACAAGCAACATACTAGGCGTCCTAAACGAGGATATAAAGCTTCCACGTGGGGGCCCTAGTTGGCTCTAAAGCAAACAGCAAACTCTTGGGTGGTCAAGTGCAAACTGACCGTTCCAGGACCCAGAACACAAACAACAACACAAAAGACAACAACACGAAGTACCAAAAACATACTAACCAATCACGCAAACAACTTCAAACCACAGATACAAAAAAAAAGAGCAGAGAAGCAGACAAGATTGGAATGAACCTGGGGATTCCCTTAACGGAAACCAGTTGGATGCGCTTAAAGGAACCCACAGGGGATGATATTTATAGGCTCATTCCAACTCATTCCATCTGCATCTCTCGCACCAAAAAAACCCATCGGACGTTCTGTGGCTCCCTGGCAGCCAGGCAAACCCCCCAGCCTTCGGGCGCCCGGTTCGAAGTTCGGCTTCGCGGTCCGGGGATGCCACCAAAATCAGGGCGTGTGCGTGTCTGTGTGTGTCTGTGTCTGTGTGTGGTTTGTGTGGTTTGTGTGGGTGGGTGTTTGTTTCAGGCCGCCGGGTCAGCCTTTTCGGTGAAGGGAAGAGGGAAAACCCAAATGCATCTTGGGGGTCGCCTGGTTCCAGACAAACCCGAAAGCAAAAAACAAACAAAAGTAAACAAACAAGATCCCGTGGGAATCCTCAGCTCAAAGAATCCGGAAACAACTGAAAATGGACCTTTGAAGGGAAAGCCAAAAGATCAAAAGGTCGGCTGTGGGCAAGTGAGAACCCATGTATGTCATGTTTCAATTGTTCCAGCCTCAAACTCAACCTCAAAACCACAATTGGTTGAGGGCAAGTGCAACACTTCAATATCTAACAAGGGAACCACATGGGTGCGCTACAGATTTCTCTGCGCTTACGACACACGACCTACTGACACTGGGATAAACCACCTGGTGTCTTTTTGGCTCTATAAAGTATGCAACAAGGGGCACCCACCACTGGTTTTGTTTCCGACCCTAAGGAAACGCCGACCTGAGGACCTGCCTGGGCGCATGCTCGGGGGATCAAAAGCGGGATCCGCGAGGCTCGGCTTTGTCTCTCAGCCGCAAAAGAGTCAACCCATCCAAGAGGTGCCCTCAGAAGTTGGAAAAACACCGGCCTGTACCCTCGAAAATCGGCCTGTAACCGCATATGACATTCTATATCCTTCCCGCTGATCCTTGATTCAAACGAAATATGGATGTTTCTTAAGGGACCCCCCCAAAAAAAACAAGAGAACATAATCTGAGTGGCTGTTCCTGTTGGGTTTTCTTTTAGCACCGCAAAATCAGGGGTATGCTCACAAAACAACAAACCCATGTTTCTTCATTCATCAATATAGGTACTGCCTGAAATAAGGGCGAGTGTGCGCAATGAAGCTGACTTCGGGAACCTCCGGAATGAAACCCCAAATTACTTTCCTATCACAGAAGGCACCTACAAGCCGTTCCTAAAACCTAAGGCTGATTCGGCCCAAGCCTTCCGGGGCTGGTCGTTCCATCCGCCACGTGAGCATCTGCTGGCTGCTTTCCGGAACCATCCAAAATGGGCCCCCTATATTGATAACTTCAGGGTTGCTCAAGGGCCGGTCAAAGCTCCAAGGAACTTGCGGGCCTGACATCGATTCGTCTGGGCGTACCAAACGAAAATCCCACTTCACTGTGAGAGAACTCTTTGCGCTATTGTCGCGCAGCTCGATAAAGCGAAGCCAGCTTCGAGCTCGCTCGAAATCAGCTCTTGCTGTGGAGCTCTCGCTGGCTTCGCAGCGCTTCTGCCAGAGTGAGTGCTGTGTCAAGCAAGTGAGTGACTGGGCAAGTGAGCGAGGGAGCGAGTGAGTGAGTGAGCGAGTGAGGGAGGGAGTGATTGACTGAGCACGGTTGCGAAGTCCAGGCGAGGTGGGAGATCCAGAGATTTGCGATTGGTGGAACTAGGCGCGAGCCGTGGGTGCCACGACCAAGCGCTATCATCGAAAGAATAAGGCGGGCGGGCTGGGGGTGGGGCGGCATGGTTACGTTCACAACGGCATCCAAAGGACATTGAAGTTTTAATAGGAATTCAGGGCTGGCGCACTGCACTGGTTGAGGATTTGTTCGCGAGACCTTGCAGAAGCTTGCTTCAGCCCTCAGGCCTGAGCCCTGAACTCTCAACCGTAAGCCCCGAAGACGAGATTGGGACTGAGATGGGCCGATGTGGTCACTCTTGAGCCTCACACAATGGTTGATGTATGGGTGTGCGTGCTAAAGGGCACCCTTTCTCAGGTTCGTTCAAAGGGAGCTAAGAGGAGAACCATCGTTTGTGGGGTCCCCCTATTTTGACGCGTGCCGGTATTCATCCGGGGTCAGCAAGTCGGGCAAGTCTGAGGTCCAGGCATAGAAATAACAGACAGGCAATTGCAGCCGAGCACCTGTCCATGGGCAAAGAAGAAAAACCACCCGACCCTCCGTATGTGATGCAAAGTAAGTGAGGTAAGCGGTAGTAACAATGGTAAAAATCACTGCCAAGGCTGTAGCTTCCCTAAATGGTAGCCATGGATTCTAAGCACTTTCTAAGTAATTTCCCTTTTTTTAAGTACGCTTTCTGAGTACAGGGTTAACAATGTCCCGGCTCTGGAAAGGACCACTGTGATGCTGCTTGCTTCCCAATGGTAAGATCGGTGATCATTGTGTACCCAACGAAAAACACAATGACACATATAGCATTGCCAACTCTATGCGGTTACCACCATAGTAAACTGCCAGGTTAGAAACCGGATCTGAAGGACAACTGGCAGTTTACGAAGGACAATTGTGTCCTTGGCGATCTGAAGGACAACTGGATCCAGTGAGTTGGTTAGAAACACCAAAGTGTAAGGAACACCGGGCCATAAGGGCGAATCCACTGGGCAACTGGGAAGAGTTGACGACAGGATGTCTGAATGAAGGGCAATTTTACAGGCAATCCTTCAAAGAGACTACCCTGGAACCTGTCCGGTGTCCGTTTGCACAAAAACCGATGGGTCCACTGGTCAATAAACAGGAACGAACCTCAACCCAGCAGAATCCATGAGCCACGGTCAAAATGAGTCCAGAAACTGCCTTCACTCCAGTTTTGGTGAGCGCCCTATCGTTCTCCAGGTTTTCCAGGTTTAGAGCATCGCGCAAGAGTGGTTGTGAGAGCGCCTTTATTGCTTCCATGCATTTGTGTTCTACCTCTAGGTGTCCTTCAAAAGGAAGAAAGAGGAAAGCCAGCAAGTTGAAAGCCTGTCCCAAATAAGCCCAAGTGGTAATCCCAACAGGCCACTCCGGAGCCCCCGGACCCCAAACACTTTCAGGGGGTAAAAAAAACCTGGGCAGATGTCCAAAATGGCGGGTTTCCTTTCGGTTTCCCTTTCAACCACCCTCAAATGGGGTCCCCTCAACCCCCCATGGGTTGATGGGAATAGGGTTCTTCTGAACCAAAGCTTTGCCAATGAGAACAACTTCCTGATAAACAGTTAAAAAATGTAAAAATAAAAACGCCCCGGAACTTTGAGGTTTAAACCAACGAGGGCAGGACCCCTTCCGCCCGTGCCCTGCTTATTCGTCGGGTGAAGCAGCCCTTGTTTTCGGTGGGAAAGCCCAACCTAGCTTAAACCAAACACCGTCTCCATGCAAATCGAATGGGGCCCCCAAACAACACTGCAGAATAACATCCCCAAAAACCCGCATGTGTAGAGGACTTTGCCGACCCCCGGAGACCCTTGGGCCCGGCCTCAGTTCCATGTTGCGCCCGAGCATTTTGGGCACGAGTGCTCGGCCAGTCAGCTCGCTCGACTCGAAGCGCGCGACTCGGTTTCTGAACCGAAACGCGCTGAAAGCGTGTCGAGCGCGCGAGCCGACGGACGTGAGCCGCGAGCCCCCCGACGGGCGCTTCGGCTTGCTGAGCGAGATGCACTCGAGCCAAGCGCTAACCGGAGGCGTGGCGTTCCGATGGGTGGTTTGGTTTCGTGTTCGTTGGTAACACGGCCCCACAAGGCGCCTTGGAAAAATATGAGATTGCCAAAAGTGATTTGTTGCTTGACTGGAGGACCATGCTGATCAAATGCGTGTCCTTACTTCATTTGTTCATTTGAATCTCCGAACGTATCCAGAGTCAGCCCTTGCCTGAGGGTCTGGCGCAAGAAAGGAACCCAAAGGAAACCAGTCGTGGGGCTCGCAACCCGGATTCTGGGACAGAGGTCACGGGCCACCTCGGCATTTTCGAACACCGATAGAAAGCCGACAAGTCCGTTTGCCACCTATGGTGGGATGCCGGTCCGCTCGGCAAGCCAGTGGAAACAGTACTCAGTCATTTTCCCAAGGTTTTTTCGGGTACCTACTACACAGGTACACGGGATCACTGCGACGGAAAAGCCCCCTATGAGAAGAAGGCTCCGTTCCGTTGAATTGGGTCCCAAAGGACCAAAAAGGTTGCAAGTGACTCCCATCTTGTAGCTCATCGTAATGATGTGTATATCCTCCTTCTAACTTCTTCGGATTTAGCAGGGGAGAGAAACGAGAAACCACGCGCTGCCAGAAAAAATGAATGCATGCGTTTGCAAACCTCTTTCTCAGATTGAGAGGAAATCAATAACGCAACCATCATTTTGGGGAAGCCTCTATTTCGAGACAATCCATACGGTCGGATTTGTGCTGATCTCGCAGCTCATCCTTCGTGCCGCCCCAGTTGGAGTTCACCAACAAGCTCCGGATCCACTGAAGCAACATCGACCCTCTTTGACGGACAACTCATTTCCCAACGTGCAGGGCGAGGGCAAAACAAATCTTGCCGTAATGCGAACGGAGCTGAATTTGATTGATTAGTGTTTTCCCCTGTCCATCAAACAGCGACCCCTATTTGATCCACCCAGAATGTTCCAAACAAATCGAGCAAAGAACACTGCACGGGACTCTCATTCGAGGGCCAAAGCATCCAACTTCGGTCCCGGAATCAAAGGGGCGCAAAACCATGTACCCAAACCATGGGCTCATTCTACCATGATCAAAGTCACCCCCTAAGTGGTGGGTTAAGGGAAACAACCCCGTTTTCTGACTTTGACCCCCAGAAATCGTCAAAATCATGGCCCCAGTTGAAGCAAGACGGAGAGGTAAGGCCCTGCTCACCCACTAGTTGGAAGCACCGGGCTTGGCCTACACGGGTCTTCGCTCGTTTTACTCCCAAATCTTTGGCATCGCTCGCCATAAGCACAAGGAATCTGCAAAATCCTATCATTAGCCAACCATGAAAGAGAGAACTGCGTTACTTTGAGGGACATCCTCACCCTGAGAACTGCTGAACTCAAACACTGTACGACCCTTCGAAGGTCGGTTTACAGAAAACTCGGCCGAAAAAAACACCACGCAAAAACAAACAATGAAAGAAGAAGAAGAAGAAACAAAAAAACACGCTGGGCCCTCCGGCTGCCAGACTCCGCGCGGGCGCTAAACCGGCGAAGCTTTGCATCCAGCTCCTCGGACTCTTAAATCTCTCGAATGCCCCTGACCAACCGAGAATGGCCAGTCTCCATGACCCCTTAAAAAATGGGTCCATGACCCCTTTATTTTGGGTAATGACCCCAGTTTTAAAGGGTCATGTAGACTCCAGGTATATAGTCATGGCAACTAGTGATGACCCAGTTACAATGGCTACCTGGGCCCCTTGAAACGTCACCAAGAAGAGGTTGATTCAAAAATTGCGGTCCAACCATGATTGAGCAGTGGACACCCTTATTGCCGTGGACGCAAAAGACCCCATCGCTTTCAAGCAGGGCTGTCTTACCTACTTGTCGCAAATGTGCGAACCGGTCTCAAGTTTGGTCCCGGAGTGGAAACCAGAAGGAACAAATCGCCTTTTGAAGCGCAGAGTGCACAATATGTTGAAGCCAAAAAAAGCAGTGACTAAGTAGCAGCTTGAAGCTGGTTTTTCAAATTGAATATTCGAACCCCAAATGTTGAAAGTAGCAATCAACTTCCAAACAATTGTTTTGCTCCGGAACGCAGCGTTCGTTCCAGCTTTGCTTCACGCATCGCGAAGAAGGATCCCAAACATCTGCGTTTCGCTTCTTTCTACTCGCTTTCCATGGCTGCAACCCCACACTGCCGTCTATGTTCTGCGGCTCTTTGGCCAATCCAAAATATGTCTGAACATACAGGGCCAAGAAAGGGTAGATATCCCACCAGCCATGACACAGCTGGCACATGCCAACGGTCAAAATGCAGCCGTGCCTGGCAAGCAAACAGTCCTTTAAACCGGACCAGGCTTGTGTCTATGCCACCCTCTGGTCACAGGCGCCATCTGCAGGGTTCTTCTCGCAAGCCAACAGCCAAGCAACTCAGCACTTTGACAGCGGGGCATCTACGGGCCACAAGCCTGAAGCTGCGGCGCCTCTCTCACTTCGCATTTCGGACACTGCGCGAGCGGCTGGAGCTGTCATTGGGCGAATGTCAAATCCACTCGCATTCAATGGCTGCAACCCCACACTGCTGTCTACATTCTGCGGCTCTTCGGCCCGTCCAGAACGATATGTCTGAACATACAGGGCCAAGAAAGGATAGATATCTCACCAGCCATGACACAACTGGAACTGTCAAAATGCAGCCGCGCCAGGCAAGCAAACAGTCCTCTCAACCGGACCAGGCTTGTGTCTATGCCACCCTCTGGTCACAGGCGCTATCTGCAGGCTCTTTACGTAACTTCGAAACACAACGAGGTATCAGCTACGGGCCGCAAGCCAGAAGCTGCCTCGCACCGCTGGCTTTGCATTTCGACCACTGTGAAGAGATTGAGCCCATGGCTCTACCTGCTTGGACCGTGCACAGACACAGCGGCGCGACTGGCAACAAAGTGGCAGCCAGCAATGTCTGAACCAAGGCTTGGCACGCGGCCTGCAGTAGACGTGTTGCCGAACATGCGAAATGCCAACAACAGGCCAGCAACACGACGTTCATTGATCAAGTCATCGACAGCAGCAAGCTCATCACGAGGACTGACATGGGACAATGGCTCGGTTTGCAGGCGCTTCCAAAAGGCCCAAACAGCGCGCGCTGATTAGCTCCTGCGCTACAAACACCCGTGCTGCGCCAGCTGCAATGCCTGCGTCAAGAACAATCATTTGGGCGTAAGGCAGGGGCAAGCTGGCCACAGGCAAGCGCACTGCGCGGACTTGGAGCCTGCTGTGCAAGGACTGTTGCCAAAATGTTAACCATAAAAAGCTGATTATCAAGTTGTCCACAGCAGGAAACTCACCTGGCACTACGGAACGATGTCTTGGTTTGAAGTCGTTTCCCCATTGCACACTGATCAGCTCCTGCACTGCAGACACCCGGGCGGCGCCAGCTGCCATGCTTGCACATGAGCACAAATAGGGCAGGAAGCCGACCCCTCACTGCCGTCTACGTTCAGCGGCTCTTTGGCCCTTCCGGAACGACAGGTCTGAACATACAGGGGGCCAAGGAGGGATTGGTATCCCACCAGCCACGACACAACTGGCCCCTGGCCAACTGTCAAAATGCAGCCCAAGAAACACCTTGCGACATGTCGAACAACTCGAAAAGGCTTGCTCATCTAAAGCCCAACCTGCAGCGGTCCCCGTTGTGATTTACGTTTCAGCCACATGCTATTGATTGTGCCCAACTGACCCATGCGACTTGACAGCAAATGACGGGGAAATATTGTATTGACCCCCTTGCTCATTTGAAACACGGACCCTCACACAGGCTCTCGCCGGGACTTGTTGGCTTTGGGCGCGCAAAGCTTCCAAGCGCAAGCACCGCAAAGGAACCACACCGCATGGCGATATCTGGTACAAACGCAACCGGCTGCCGATGGTAAGTGGAAGCACTCGGATTTTAAAGGGACACATGATTCATACTTCCCGCACGTACCGGTGAGTATATCGGCCAACGTCCGGCATCCGATTGCCTTGGCATATGGGTTGAATCCTTTTGGGAAACTACCCAACATGGATGTGAGTCAAATAGAATGCGATTCCCCGTGGCTTCCCTTTCAACCGACTCAAAAACACCCCCCCCCCCAGTTCCAGAGAATAAGACCAACAGGCATCCAGCTGGAACCTGTGAGTTGCCTCTGGAAATATACTAGGTCCTCCAGTAGAGAGGTTAGAATAAGGGTACCCTTTTTAGCTATAGTCTATTTTAGTAGGGAAATCCGCCCCAAAAAAGGGTAATAGGGCACTACTGGGCAACCTAGTATAAGTTTGGCCCACACGGGGCCCCTGAAAAACAATCTGCAGACAAGGGTGTGGGTGAGGGCAGTGGCCGATGGCTGGTGAGCCATCTGAAGCTTGGACACCGCTTTGGGGGGAAGTTCTGAACCCTTGGCCCTGTAATCACACCAAAAGTGATATATTCAGATTCGGCATCATATTTCATCCACCAAGACACATAATTTTTAGTTTGAGACCTGAGCCTTGGACCCTGCCTCGCAATTGTGGCTCTAAGCTCGGCACTGCTGATCGACCGCGCTCCATAGAACGGCGCGTGTCAAATTGCATGGTCGGCTTGTGGTATCTGTACTCGAGCCAATGGGTTCGAAGCGAACTTGGCTTGGAAGCTGCAAAGCCCCTGGCCCCATCCCCCACCCCCCGGACCATCCCATCACTGGTGGCCGCGGTCATGGGCTTTGTCTGTGGGATTTGTTTGGTGAGGGACCTCCCAGTGGTCAAAGGCAACTTTGTACCCAAAGTGGTTTTCAATAAGGGCATACTACAGCAGATCCAGGCGCGACTCGAATTCCAAGAGCAAGACTCTGCGGCCTTTTGACCATACGCACCCTTCTCCGTGTTTGTTCAGTGGATCCTGGTTTGTTTGCTGCGTTCTCACTAAACCATGGATCAATCCCCAACCCACTAAAGGACATGTGCTTGCTCGGCCGAGTCGGCCAGTCCCTTCATGCAAGTCTCCAGAGGTAGAATCCCAGGTAGAAATAGTAGCTATATATATATATACTCGGTTGCTTTCTGCTCCCCTGCTAAAAGTTTAACTTTTAGTGGTTTAGTGGAAAACCCACTAGTTGGCAAAAAGTTAAAGTCCTAACAGCCCTTGGCAAAATGTACGAAAGTATATATGCACATATAAAGCCACCTCAATTTAGTGCATGTTGGCCCCAAAAAGGCCGAAGCCAAAAACACCGTGTCATGTCGGGACGATACCTAGGGGTTCGCTGCATTCTACTAGGATTTATTCGAGATTCACCCATTTGATTGCACCAAGGTTCACAAGTCAGCAAGCAAATGAGCTTTCCAGGAAAGATCCTTGCATACCCAGGACAGAAGCATACTTTGAAAAGCTCACGCACAGCTGAACCAACCACCAAGTTCGGAGAGGGCCATTTTGGGCCTCAAATTGTCGAAGCCTTGCAATTGGGTCATCGCGAGAGTTTGCATCGTTCCAAACGTACCCTGAAAACACACGGGATCGAAACACAAAGCAGCCCAAAACTGCCCAAAACTGCCATGAGATTTCAATCCAACGGAGAGCGTCAAGGGTGTGCATAAAGGGCGCCCTGTTCCCGTTAATCACTGGTGATGGCATGCCCATGGCTCATTTGGTAAAGGGATGCTGCTTGCACCGCATAAGCAAAAGCCACCCTTGATACACCAACAATGCAAGTTCCCTAGTTGGTCGCCCCTGTTTGGTTGTATTTCCTAGGTCCCCCAGTAGTGCCCTTTCTCACCCCTTTTTTGGGGGAGGGTGCCCCTACAAAAATAGCCTAGGGCAAAAGGAGTTGGTAAACGCCGCCCAGACCTCCGAAGAAAAGAATAGACATCTCCGATCAACCTGTTCCCAAATGTCAACTTCGGACTTGTCTGTAGGAGAAAACATATGCAAGCAAACCACATAACGCTTGCCACGTTTGGGAAGTTTGCCGTAGCTCTGGCAGTTTTGCGCTGCGCGCCTGTCTCCTCACCGACTAAAACGGCCCCACTGTGCTCACTCGCGACACGATTCGTCGCTTTCGGTCGCACGGGGCCAGACATTAACTAGTGGCCGGGGAGGGGTGGCAATGGATCTGACGGGGAATTTTCCTCTATGCTACCATGTGTCCGCGCTGTTTGACTTGCGTGATACCCTGTGAGGTGTTGACAAGGGACAACCAAGCAAAGGGAAACGAGTTCAACCCTGTCGATCTTTTTTTCATGGTACCCTTAAGGGAACATCAGCGCATAATAAAGCTCTTCGTTGACGTCTTGTTTCCAAAATGAGGCTTAATTTAATAGAGGGATGTTCCCTAAGTGTGAAACCCACTGCACCCAGCAACACCCCCCCTACTCATAAACTGGGGTTGAACAAAATAGGGGGTGAACTAAGCCCCCTCCAACCGGCCGTGGGGCTTTGCCCTGACCTACGCGTTGCCTACCAGGCGCTGGAACTCCCGCTGCTGCGCCTGGGGCTCCCCCGAAATTTCTCGGGTTCGCTGGTAGCGACCGATGGGAGGACCTCACGCGAAAAAAGGGGGAACTGCCTTTTGGGCCACTCAAGGTCCACGTTAATGTCAAGGGTTTTTAACCCTCAAGGTGGGTTTCAAGGGGCTTTAACCCTCACCTTCAAGCCACTGGGAGAACTCCCAGATCATGAAAGCTGCTAAGAAACCAGCCACAGTGATTTTTAAGAGAAAGCAGTTACACGCCCCTGAATTTCGGGTATGTTTGACGAATTGGCCGTGGAACTTTCACTGGAAAAAAGACCTTAAACGTGTTAGTGATGACTCGGGGGTCCTTCCGGCTGCTCATACAGGCTTCCCTCTCTGGTTTTCTGCCCAAGCCACCTCAAACAGAAAAGAAACAAACCAAGTGGCTCTCACAAAAAGAACACCTGCACCCCCAGTTGTGTGTGTGTGTGTACGTGTGTCCGTTTTGGGCACGTCTTCATCCTTCGGTCCAACCGCGCCTCCAGCACCGCTGCGGAGGCAGCGAAGGGCCGCAGCGCTTCCTGCGAGCACGCGCTCGAAGAATTCCGATCCGGCCACTTTGCGGCTTAAAGGGAAACGGGCTTTCTGCGTTTGAAACCAAGCCATGGGTTTCAAGTTGGATGCTGTTGTGTTGTTGGGCTGTTGGCTGTCAGGCTGTTGATGGCCACTCTTCATGCCCGGCGCCATGTTGCACTAGGAAGAGCTGAAAAATCGAAGGAAAAACAGGGTCTTCTGGAAGAGAAAAAAAGCTTCTGGAAGAAGGGCCCCAAACCAGCAGAAAAACAAAAAAACCAGGGCTCTCATGAAGAAAGGCCATCATCTGTCTCTTAGGCCCTGTTTTGTTTTTGTTTTTTTGGTTCTGGTTTGGGCTTGGTTTTTCTGGTTTGGGGCCCTTCTTCATGAGGACCCTGGTTATTGTGCTTTTTTGTTAAAGGGATAGATCTGAACACAACTCAGGGAAAACCAAACAACAGAACACAGGCAAAACCCACCAAGACCAAACCCATTTTGCAAAAACGCCTCTGGATTGTTCTCCCGAGTTGTGTTTCAAGCTCCTCATGCAGCTTTTTGGAAGGCTCCTCAGTGAAGGCTCAGCTCCTTTTCACACTCGTTATACGGCTCAAAGCTGTGGCTCCTGGAAGCTCCTTGTACACTTTCTTGCACAGATGCTTGTGCAGCTCCTTTAAGGCTCATGATGAAGCTCTTTGCGATGGTCATTGCAAAGCTGCATATAACGGTCCGTAGACAGCTTATCATGCGCATGTTAAAGCTTTTTTATAAAGCTCCTTATACTCCTTGAAAAGCTGCTTGTGGGGCTCCTTGTGCAGCTCCTGTTACAGCTCTTTAAAAGAACTCCTTTATAAGGCTCCCTGTTCCAAATTAGGGGCATCTCGGAGTCACTCAACTTTTGGCCTAGCAAATGCTTGAGGAGACGGTGAGTGGATGCAAACTTCTTTAGGCACCACTGACATGTTGTGTCATGAATGAAGCCGTTGGCCTCAACCCTTTGGCGGTGCTTGAAAGTCACATGTGCAGAAACTTGCCTTCGGGTAGCAAACATTGCCCCGCGTTCGTTGCATTTGAAGTCGTCTTCTGGCGCGCCAGGGTGCACTGGCATGTTGAGCTCACACCCAGCTTGAAGCAAAAGACGTGCAAACCAGCCTTGCATTTCAGTGACTTCACTCATATTGCGGAAATGCATCGCCTCCTTCAGTGTCGCCTTTGCCACAAACTTTCCACGCAGCAGGCTTGTCGCGCACAAGCTCAGCTAGGCTTGCAAGCGTGCTGATTGGCGTCTGCTGAAAAAAAATTGGGCGTACGATCTTTCAACCACAGCACATCTTGCCAAAGCTGCGAAAGCCAGGAGTTGGCGACTAACTTATTTTCCTCATCAAGCAGACGCCACAGCACAGGCGGAGCAGCTCTACGCGCTTGCGCGAAATACTGCGGCGTCTCTGCTTCAGGCCTACACGCTTGATATTGGAAACACGTGTGTCGGCGTTCTTTGTTTCACGCAGTCCGCACGCCTCGGTATAGCTGGGTGTGCACAGTGGCTAGCTTGCTGAGATCCTGTTTGCTCGGATGGTGCCACATACCTGCGTTGTACAAGAGCCTGCTTAGCGCAACTGCTTCGGCAATTTTGATTTTGGCCTCTACGGTGATGCGCTTGTTGCAACAAAATTTTGCTGCAAGTCTCTCAAAGCACCACATACTTGCCCCGCCCTATACTTAATCTTGGGCGTAAGGGAGCCCTCTACGGAGATCATACTCCCAAGATGCTTGTAGGCCGCGCTGGCTTTCAAATCTCCTGCCCACCCTCTGGGCTTGTCACAGCTATCAAGGATTTTCTCTCGATGTGTAGGCGCTGCCGGAATTCTCGGCATTTTGAGGACCTCAGACTCAACACGAGGCCATGTTCAGCCCGCGCAAACTGAATATCTTCCAGGGCTGACAGGAAAACAGCGTCAAAAAGGATATCCCCCATGGCGCTCCAGGTCGCGTGCCCTTACGGGTGTGCGCAACTGTTCCTGTGCGCAGGGTAGAGAACCTCGTGAAAGACATTGGTCCACTCTTCGACAGCATGGGCCACTCCAAGCTTGAAACCTTGCCCTGTTTCATTTAGCTTGTCAACTACCTTGGCCTGCTGCGGTAGACAATCACTTCCGAACGCTGGAAAAAATCACTTCTGAACGCTGCCACTTCCATCACTTCCGAACGCTCAAAAAAATCACTTCAGAACACTGAGCAGGCTTCAGCATTTGCTTTGTTCGTTGGCGCCCGCATGCCACAATATTGCACCTCAGCGCGAGAAGCTGCTCACTCTGTGCGGTAATGGCAACATCCTCTCTGGAAGTAGCAATCAGTTTGGTCCTTGCCATGGCTGTGCTTCTTGGATAGCCAAATGGCTACCCCGCCCCTGCCGTCAGCTGCTGGTGCGGGTGCAGTAACGTGCATCAGAACACCAGAAAACTTAGAACGCGTTTCTTGCATGCCTATCACACAGAACTTATGCTCATGCCACTGCCTCTGCAATATTTCAGTTCTGGCAGCTGTGTTCAGGCCAAGCCCAAGTTCTTTGAGTCTTCTTCTGGCTTTCTTCGCCGGGTGCAAAGTTAGCACGTTTGCCGTGGCAAGCTTGAGGTGGACTTTCTGCACTGCCTGTTGCTCCACCTTCAGCGCACGTTTGCTCTCGGCTTTTGCGTATGCGTGCGATTTGGCTGATGCGGCACTAGGCGCTGTAGGCTTTGTGGCCTGCAAGACACCTTTGCTCAAGTCTGGGTACGCAGCGTTCAACTCACCAGCTAGCCACATCCATTGCGACGCTCTCGGCTGCTGGAAAATTCCGTTGCGTAGGCCGACAGGGAGTTGCAACTCTGGGATCCGCATTTGACGTGCTGCCACGGCAATGCAATCAGCACACTCATTCCATGGGTGGCCGGCATGTGCTTTTGTGTGCATAGTGTTGACACATGGGACGCACGATGTGAATGCAAACACCATGGCAAGAAGAGCCCATAGAACTACTGCGTCTGCGTACGCAGTATGCCTAGGACGTGGGTCCATGACCTTAAGGTCGTACCCAGAGTTGATGGCTCCTGAGACAGCGGCAGTCTGGCAAGCAGAGACCCGGAAGCCTATCGGCCGATCGGCGGAAGGCGCTGGGTCTTGCGCGTCGAAGGTCGCAAGCCTCTTGCGCGCCATGCGTTCGAGGCAGCTGCCAAGGGCGTTGACCTGGCTGACCTGGCCATCAAATTCCAGGACCGCACGGATTCCGTCCAGCGGAAGTCCGTATAATTCAACTTCGGCTTGACAAGTGAGGTATGCTGGCCTTGGTATTTGTCACCAAGAGGGCCCTTGCCCCGGAAGAAGGCCGAGATTGTGCCTGGCGGCAGATCCAGATCGCCATATACATCACATCTGCAAGGTCCGACACTCCTGTTTGTCACAGTGTCCTTGCAGTGTCATAATTTCCGCTCCGCACCAGAACAGCCCCGGCTGCACTCCTGCAGGCCTTGTACATGTAGCAGTGCCCGTCGTGTCCACGAGGTCGCCCTGCGGGCAGCTCGCAAACTTTGCAGGCGCTGTGCGGCGACTGCCACAGCGAGAAGACGTTTTCCCAACAAACGGAATCTAGGCACGCAAATAGGCCTCTCACAAGCCTTGGCCATTCGCTGGCCGCGCTGAGGTGGCCGTGGAAGGTGCCACGACAATTTCTGAAACGGGCGCAACTGCTTGCTTCTTGCGGAGCAGGCGGCCCCATGGCTTCTGACTGGCCGGCGGCGGCCACAGGAGTGCCGGGTGCTGCGAGGCTGGCTGCCAGTGTGCTTGGCGCTGAAGTTGCTGTCACTGAGCCAGGCGCAACGACGCCCGCTGCAGTGTCAACTTCCTCAGCTCCTTGCACGACGGATCTAGCAGTCCTGTCTGTTCGCTGGGTGCTGCCGGGGCGATTGAGCATCCTGAGCATTGTTTTGCTCGGGCCCTCCGGAAGAAAAGATCCCTGCGGTAAAAGGCGCGAAGGCAGCCACCCCCTTGGACGTGGGATGCTGGGTCCCAGTAATGGCTTCAACGAAGCTGCTGACGGTGTCTCCGGTCACCCTGTTGATCTCAGGCTCAGCGCTAAGAAGCGGCTTGAAGAGGTCGTCGTCAGATGGCAGGTCATGTAGTTGAATAATACAACCCCTCGCTGCCCTGGTACTAGGCCCCGTGCCACAACACGAGGAAATTAGCCATGGACGCGCGGGGTTGTAGTATTTCCTGGAGAACAACGAAGGACCCAACGAAGGACCCAATACGAATTAATACCCGGATCGGCGGAACCGCTCACTCCAAAAAGAAAGAAAGGCCGACCCTGAAGGTAGGAACGTCTCCAACCATGTAGGTGTCTCATTTTGAGGATACATGTCTTGGGACGGGTAAAGGGACACGAAAAGGCGAAAAAAAGAAGAAGAAACACATTTCAACCCCATGAAAACCCGCCGCCGGCGGCCATCTTCTTCGGGCGGACGCGGGCCCCGGCGACGCGGCAAGGAGCCGGCCTCGGCAGAGTGGTCGCTGCGATCCCCCAGCAGCAGCCCTGCGAGCTCCTCCTCCTGCGGATCGCCCAACGGCCGGCGTGTATCTATAATTTATATAAACAAGAATGTGATAATCAGTATGAATCATTAAAAAGGAGAGCAGATCTATTATCAAAATCACTAAATCAAAACAAAATGTATTGATTGTCAAAATGTAGAAGGTGCAATGTATCCATTTCCAACAATACATTTACCATCAAAATCAATTGACTATGAACATTAAATAGAATCGCACCAAATGCATATTGTATGCAATTGATAGAAATACTGGGGTACGCAAGTGGCACAAAAGGCTCCATTCACAAGCGCCCATTATATTTGGGTTCCGGCCTTCAAAAGGAGTTCGATGCCGCCGTTTTCATGGCGAATGCAAGGGTTGAGACACACCAATTCGAGTTGGCCTGAAGGAAGAACCAAGTTCAGGTGCCGCACTCACTGAAGACCAGCCAACCGAGAAGGTTTGTCAAAATGGCCTGACTTGACAGTTGCCAGGAAACGTTCTGAGGAGTCTTGGCGGGTGGTGTGTGGGGTTGCGTACTGATACATGCAGCGGGCCTTATGGGGCCTGCGTGTTTGCAACCAAGCCGCAAAAAGCAGGCCAAATGCAAAAATGTAACTCGAGTTGTCCAAAAACAAAAAATGACAGACCACATGGCGGTCTCTCCCCGTTGTTTCACACATCTTGAATGAGCTTCCTCCAGGAGAGCGCGGGGGGGGGGGACGGGGGGTGGGGAGGTGAGGCTACGGAAAATGTGACTTTTCCCCCTGAAGTTGTGCGCCGACCCCTCATGGTCGGTGTCCTTTTTGTTTGCCAGTTGCAAAGTTATCGAGAACACGAATCAACATGCTTCATTAGGACATTCCCGGATCAGGCCTGAAAGTTGAAAGCTGATATAGGAGAGGTCTCGAATGCACATGGTCATAGCACCCATACACCTAGCCACTCCCAGAAACAGCAACCCGTTCTTTGTGTCACCAATTGCTTCCAGTCCAGACAATCACCATGTAAAGGCTAGAAATAAACACAGAATATGGTTGCCTAGTATAGTGGCTCGCCTGAAAAGCACAGTGTATTTGTCCCTTAAACCCCAAGCAAAACAACAGGTTGATTGAAGGGACGCTCTGAACATTGCCCTTCAAATGGGTGGTTCTAAAAACAGCAAAAGCTTTGAGGACCCCCAGTGTTGCTCTGAAATCCCAACCAAAAAGAAAAACAAGGTAGAAAGATGGCACCCCTGAAACAGGGCAACTCAAAAAAAAACGGTCAAATTCTACCTCTTCACCGGGTGTTCCAGGCGGTTCTGCGCAGAAGCGTGATCCAGGTTCAACCTGGACGACCTTTTTCTCCAGCCTCATGGCCTGCGACAAGTCTAGAGAAAGGCGGCGGCGAGATGCCAGGGATCGCCTATGAAAAAGGTCGCCGTCTTGAATGCTGAGATCACGAAGCAGCCGGGGTCCAGAGATGAAAATGCTCTGCGGAAAATCATCTGACACCTTCGCGCGAGTTGGAGCGCTGGGAGGGTTCCTCACTTCGGTTTGGCCGCTGCTCTCAGGCTCAGAGCAACCCTACTTGCAAGCGAGACTGAGTGGGTCTTGCCCCCAAACGCGCAACAACCCATACCTTTTGGAGGAACTGTCGACGGACAGTTCACTGTGCAAAATATTATATTGGCTTCTTTTTGGAACCAACAAATGTCAGCCGATGATTGTGCAGTCTTGAATGCTAGACTGCTAGGAATCCTCTCTGATCGAGGTTCACTGAGTAGTAGTAGCGCCAAGCTCCAGAAAAAGGGAACATCAGTTCACCCCCGAAGCTATCTTTCCTTTATATCACCCTCAATCGGTTTGGATTAATTTGCTTGGAACTGTTCGCAGCCCCAATGGTTCCTTAGCAACTTTAAAACAAAGGAGCGCAGCCATCCAACAAAAAGCCAGTAGATTTGCTTAATTCACAAGTGTCCAATAGCTGGCTGGACCAACCCTCTCATTCCCAAAACCCGGCGAGCCCATTTTCCAGCCAACAACTCCGGCTGCGGAATGGTTGTCGACCGGGGTCGTGGGTAACCAAATCTACCTGGAGTCTCCAGACCCTTTAAAAATGGGGTCATTACTCAAAATCCAGGGTCATGGACCCATTTTTAAAGGGTCATGGAGACTCCAGGTAGTCATGAGTTTTGGAGCAAACTACTACGTAAGCAGTCTGGCCCCTTGCAAAGAAACCCCCGGCGCCATCCGCAACATTGCACCCTTCCGGTAGCCAGCAACGCCCGCAGCCGCTAAAAACAACTCCGTGTCTGATTCGGGCAAAGACCCCAAGCTTAACCACATAACCCCCCCCCCCAAAGGACGTCCACCAGAGGGTCCCCACATTTCCACCCATGTCTTCTAGAGCCAGTCCCTCCTGACTTGGAATAGGGAAACCACCGACTTCTCTCCACATCTCTTCCCGCGACTCGCCGCTCCTCGAGAAAGTTCTCGTCGTCGTCCTCGTCGTCCTCCCCGCTCTCGCCGTCGGAGGGCGGGGCCTGCAGAACTGGGAGGACAAGCTCTGCGCGGGAGGTGCCAAAAGGGTGGGCTGGGGACGAGAGATTTGTGAGTCGTGAATCGTTTCGTCCATTCTAGTTTAAGTTCCGCAGCTTTACAACCAAAACAACTCTCAGTTGGTTTGAAGTTGGGAAGCTTGGAACATGGAAGGCTTGGAGATGGCGGGTGAGATGCGAGATAGCTGACGGTCGGGAGGTGAGGTTGAGGCGATGGGAGGTTTGGAGATGTTCAAAGTTTACCTGGTATGGGGCCTTTCCGGATTGCTTGGTAACCCTACATCTTTCCGAGGGTTAACTGGGGGTAAGAACTTAGCGTTTGGCGACGCTTGGAGCTTGGGCAGGTTGCGATGGACTTGGGAGGTCTTGACGGTTTAGCTGGGGCGACAGAGCGCCAAGCTCCACTGGACACAAAACAAAAACAAGCCGCGCTTTTGATCGCTTTGGCCTTTCAGAAAGACTCTGCTCATAGGCGAGTGAGGGCTGTGACGCAACAACTCCAAAAAAACACCCGAGCCGGGCGGACACCAAGGGCCTAAGAAAAAACCGCCACCTCGACACCCTCCCTATATTCAACAGCTGAAGTCAAACAACCTCAGAGCCACACTCAACCAGCCCCCTGTTTTCACAACACATAGGCCTAATGCGGTCTACTGTCAATCCCTATTTGACCGGCAGGTGGAATCAGGTACCAACACGTCCAATTTGGTGTGAAGCCCGTGACTGCTGCTTACGTGGCCTCCGAGCCACTCGTCGAGTTTTGCCTGAAACAGGCCTGCGAAGTTCCATGGAAGTGCCGGGTGATGCGCAACATGACCTGTGAGAAGTCGAAAAGGTAAACCCAAGATTGTAACCATTGTAGCTTACAAGATGGAAACCCCAGCCCGCAAATCATGATTTAGAAGCTGGACATGAGGGGTTAACCGTACTAAAGGACCTTGGCGTGCTCGTTGTATCCCTGGGCCCGTTGCTTAATTTGTGCAGGTCCAATATCCGGCGAATCCGACCAGCGCGACTCAAAAAAAAGAAGTCCTCAGGGTTCAGCTGCTCCAGCAAATACTCAATCCTCAGGGAAAGAAGCACCCTCCGACGGCTGCTTCTTGGAGAATTTGCCATCTGAATCAACCCCGGCTTATTAATAGGTGTTCCCCTCCAAAAGTAGCGATTGCCCACTATTTCAGGTGCATCCCCTTATGAATCAACTGGGGTTGATTAATATGGGGGCAACATTACTGGGGGGTGACTGTTTGTTGGAGTCGGAAGTTCGACCCCGACCGCCGCATCACTGAATCGACACAAGTGGCATATCTTGACGAATGCCCTTCTGCATAAACACCCCCTCGATATGCGGGACAGAGTGCGGGACAAAGTTCGGGACAAAGTGCCGGACAAAGTGCGGGACAAACTGCTGGACAAACAACTGTCCGGCAAGTTGTCCGGGGGGTTGTCAGGAAGGTTGTCCGGAGGGTTGTCCGCGCGCTTTGCCGAGGTTTATGCTGCAAACCCCACCTCCCGCGAGAACACTTTCCTCCGAGTGGTTTCCGAGCGGTTTCCGAGTGGTTTCCGAGTGGTTTCCGAGTGGTTTCCGAGTGGTGTCCGAGTGGTTTCCGAGTGGTTTTGGCGTGTTCCAAACCTGTCCGAAGACTTGTCCGGGGGTTTGTCCCGGGTTCTTGGGCCCTCAAAGCTGTCCGGAGGGTTGTCCGGGGGTTTGTCCGGGGGTTTGTGCCGAGCTTTTGGGCCCTCGAAGCTGTCCGGAGGGTTGTCCGGGGGTTTGTCCGGGGGTTTGTCCCGGGCTTTTGGGCCCTCAAAGCTGTCCGGAGGGTTGTCCGGGGGTTTGTCCGGGGAGTTGTCCCGCCGATTTTGTGCCCTCAAAGCTGTCCGGAGGGTTGTCCGGGGGTTTGTCCGGGGGGTTGTCCGGGGTTTTAAGCCCGTTTGGACCCAAAATGTGAAAACAGGTGTTTATGCAGAACCGCCTCTGTCAAGGCATATCTGATTGACTCTACAGCCTCTCCTGCACAGGGTGTCTCCAACTCGGAGATGGCTTCCTCTAACCCGAAACAGCCACCCCGGATTCAATGCATTTGACGAAAGCCACTACGTGAGTGTTGTACTCCCGATTCTCGATGGGGGGCTAATTGGTTGGTGGTTTCAGTTGGAAACCATCTTAGAACAACTGCGGACATGCGTCCAAAGCCGGCCAAGCACCAGTCTAGGTCATGAAGGTCATTGATAGAGTTGTCCCCGCAATGCAAAGGAAGACTGACCGGAGAAGGCCAGCTCTGCAAGCCTAACTCTATGTGACGAATACAGATGGTCAATGGTGGCCGGATTGAACACCCGGATCAAGATCGCAAAACAAGACGAACGAACGGACACTCTTTGCAAAGGGCACCAACCATGCCCTAAGCAAGGTTGGGCCACCCCCTGCTTGAACATGTAGCCAATATGATTTAAACAAGAAGGGGTCGGGGGTTAGGTTGTTGGAACAAATATTGCCCGCTCATGCCGCAACAATACAATCTCCACACAAACTCCAAGTTGCAATTTGCCTTGGAGAATGAAAAGCACCTTTTTGTTGGTGCTTGATTTTGAAGGGAACCCCCTTCCAACCCCTTGAAGCTGGAAAGCTCTCTATGTGGAAGTAGATGGCGCATTTTTTCGGGGTTGCAACAATCACTTTCTTTACCCAAAGAATGGCGCTAAGCCAAATACAAAACCCAGACACTTTAAATAGGTTCGGACAAAAAGAAGGAACTGAGGAAGCCCTGCTTTTCAACTCAAGCCCCCTCCTTTTACAAACAAGGAAACCTCAGTCAAGTGGCCAGGGGTCAAAACCCCCCCACTGAACATCCCAATCCCCACTAAAATAGACTAAAGTGGGTGGTGCACCTACCCCAACATGGGATCCCAACACGGTTTTGACCCACAGCCAGGTCGCCTATCCGGAGCAAAAAACAGTTCCACGCGCCAACAAAAGCTCGGCGCGGCGCTGGCGCACCGAGATCTCATCCCCCACGCCGCTGGCCTGCGAACCAATCGGAACGGACGCATCGGCCTGGAAACACGGCACCGAATAAGACGGGGGGACTTATGCTGCTGTCGTGATGAGAGTGAGGCCCAGTTATAGAAAATGTATATTTTAGTGCTTGCTTTGAGTCACTGGCAACATGTAAAATGTATCCCAAGTCTACCCCAGCTGTGTTTGGGTTGATGTGGGTATTTTCCTTTTGGCGGGCTGGACCCCCCATGGCTTCGCTCTTTTCCGGCTTCCACTTAAAGCAGCTCTCAAAAAGGTAGCCTCAAAGAAAGACACCCCAGGTCTGCGGGTTCAATGGAACTTGTTGATCCTGCACTTCCGCTTTTTCTCGGCAAGGCAACGGAGGTTTTTGTGGTGTCCCAGGTACATGGGCGTGATGCTTGAGGGGATCCGGCGTTAAGGTGGTTTCAAGGGGAACAAAAAAGGAACATCAAATCTATTTGGGGTCCAAATCCTTAGTTGTCGACTTAGAGACCCAATACAAAAACTTGACTTTTTGCAGGTTAAGGCAAGCATGAAGGAGACCTAATCTGGCAAAAGGGCAATGAAACCTTTTAGTTAAGCCTAGGAATGTAAAAACCCTCGTCGCCACAAGGGTGTCAACACATGACCGCTCTGAAACTGGTCAATTCTTTGCTGCGCTTTTTTGTTTGTGTTCGAGTGTCTCTCGATTTGTGCTTGATCCTTTTGCACTTTTAGTTGCGGTTCTTTGTGTGTTTGGATCGTTTCTTTGGTACTTTTTGTCCATTTGTTTGGTCTCGCTGTTGGAATTGTCCCAGCATCTTGAAACATGGGCCAGGATTTGTGGATGTTTGCGCGGTGCTCAAGAAATGACAGCTTCACTCGAACGGACCAGGACGTAGGACTGACCAGCAAGATCCTTGTTTCTAACACAAGTTCCACCTAGAGTTGCCCTTAAACTTAACCCTCACCAAAAAACTCACTCAAATCGAAAAACAAAAAGGAGAGGAAACCTGAAAGGGTTCCAGCATGAAACAAACCCACCTCAGACTCCTACGATGTTTCAACCGAAGGCCCAAACCCAATGACTCGTTTTTTCGCAATTGGAACCAATCCCCGGGTGGTCATACCTTGGGCGTTGCCAAGACCAAAACACCCGCCGAATGGTTTGGTTTTGGGGTAAAGCCGGCTCGCCCGCAGAACTGGAGTAGACCAAACGAGCTGCTTGATTGAACTTGTACTTGTACCTAGTGGTTGATTCCGAATTCCCCGAAACGGATATGCGAAAGAGATTCCTGGGTAGTCAATATTCCAGCAAAAAGCAGTAAACCCCAGGTCTATGACCCCATCACCAGGGATCTGTACCCCGATTTCACCAACCACAACCAAAACCATGCGCTCGACACCTCCTTTATAGGGGTCCTGGCTGTAACAACCCTCTTTTTGGGGTGTCATTACAGGTACTCAGCCTTTTTTGTTCCAACCGAGCTTCTTTGTTCTTTTTCCTTGGGTTTCCCTTTAAAGGTACCCAAGCCTTGGTTTTCACCTCACCCACCCCATTCTGACTCCGACTCAGCTTCAAGGAACACCAACAAGGAAGCCAAAAGGCCAAAACAGAAGGACCACCTTGAAAGCAACACCACAATCAAAGCCAATGAACCACCAAGCAGCCTTGGACTTTGTTTCACTTGTAAGACATGCCCAACTCTCTGATGCTCAGTGGCCATGGGGGAAAACAATTAAAACAAAAAACAGGCACCCTTCTTTGTTGGCTGAGTTTAAAGGGAACCCTTACCCCCAAACAAGTGGAACCAGCAAAAAACAGGCGCCACTGGGCACCTGAGCACTGACGCCTTGCTTCACACGCCCAACCCACCCGCCGAGTCGGCCGAGTCGGCCGCCTGGGCGTGGATGGAGCGCAGCGTGGCCTCGAGGCCCGAGGCCTTGGCGTTCTCGCGGAAGCTGGGCACCGAGAGCAGGGAGTAGAGCCTCCGAAGCCGAGCAAGCGGCCCGGTGGGACGTTCGGGGAGCCGAAAATTCCTCAAATTTTCGCAGCCGCGTGGCTGGAGTTCAACCACTCCACCACAAATGCTTCCCAAGAACAACCATGCCGGGCCCTGGGCGCCAAAGAAACACCCCCCAAAAAATACCCACGGAGACGTGGGGCAAAGGCAAGAAACATCTCGGCGATGTGTCTAATTATCTATTTCATAGAGATGGTTCTTGGGGCGTTGGGCGCCCTTGGCGCCCTGGCGAAAACTTAGAACCGTCGAATAGGCAGTGGATGGTGGGTCTTTTTCGGTCGCCCTGGGCGCAAAACAAAGGGTGGAGTGGAGAATGGGATGTGACTAGTTCCTCCGCCATATAGCAGGTGTGGTTGCGCGAACATCAGCAATCAGGAAGGGTGAAGAGAAGAAATTACTCTCTGGACAGGTTTCCTGCTGTCACACACGCCTTTGGAGAACTCACAAAACCTCTTGGAGCAAATGCAAATAAACCGGTGTGTTTGAGGTCTGAAGCTGGATTTCCTTTGAACAGAACAAAAACACATCATCCTCATCCTCATCCAGTGAAGCAGCACTTGACCTGGTGTCAGGAACCTCTCAATCGGTTTCTTGGCGTTCAATCTCAAATGGGGGAGGGGATATCCACCTTTCCACAACATCAACGTGACTAAACGCTTACATGAAACTATGTGTTGTGACAGTGGGATGGTTTCCTTTTTCGTCACCTTCGCCAAGGAGTTCTTGTCCAATCAATATACATGTGTGAAGGAGACAAGTTGAATCAAACTTATGCAAATGTGCAAAGACGCAGAGAAGGAGCTCTGCTGCTGTCTTAGTCCTCTACAGATAAGTCCCCAGCCATCCTCAAGGAAAATCCGGCCAAGTCCTGCTACACCAAAAAGTTGCAACCAAATATGTGCGTACAACTACATATATATATATATAATATACTCGGTTGCTTTCTGCTCCCCTGCTAAAGGTTGAACTTTTAGTGGTTTAATGGAAAACCACTTCGTTGGCAAAAAGCTAAAGTCCGAACATTCAAGCAACATGCACCAATGTATACATATATATATATACACATTATAACCTCAGCATCTGCCCTGCCAGCCAAGCAACGTCTCTTGATTTTGGTCCTCATTTGGCAAACCATGCAAAATGCGTTCCAGAGATTCCCTAGCATATCTATTGTGCATTGTAGCATTCCAATGGCGGGATACGAACAGGCACAATCAGTGCAGTTTGCCTGTGATGTTCCGCAATGCTCGTTTTGCCCACCATGGGAGGCAATGATACGTACAATCAGAACTCTAATTCGCACATTATTCCACTGCAACAATAAGTGGAGTTCGTCTCATGCACCCGCGGCAACAGGAAGGTGTTTCCAACAAAGGACAGCCCTCACTCGTTCTGAGTATTTCATGTTTCCCAACACCGACTGACGGCCCGCAACCGTCTTTACAGCCCATGGTTCTTTGAAACACTCCGCCCTTTGGCTGTTGGGCAGTGCTCCAGAAAACAAAAACACAAAAACAAAACGGAAGCCTGAATGGTTGAAAACTACTAAACCTCTAGATTCTAGGGGTGGATTCCCCATTCTTTTCAACCATCGTTCCTTTCGAAAACCAGCTCTTGCCCCGGGGTGTTGGGTGGTTTTTTAGAAAGAAGGATGCCAGGAAAGAATGGGGAATGTGCCCCTAGAAAACTACTATAGCTTATTAACCAAGTTAAGCCATAGGATAATGTATGCACATATTTAGCCCCTATTCTTAGAACGACAAGGGAACAAGGAAACCAAGCCATTTCTTCGACCGACGCAAGCAAGTCTGGCGAGCTGCGTGCCGTTGATGTGCGTCCTGCCGTCGCATTCAAATTGCAATTGACCTGGATTGCTTCCCGAAACGGTTGGCGTGAACGAAGATGGTTGGAACAAACCTAATTAGGACGCCTCTTGCACATCATCTTCCCAACTTGCTGTATCAATTGCAAGGCTTGGGGAACAACCGTGTTGACATA
Organism: Effrenium voratum; assembly: GCA_963377175.1. NCBI lineage: Eukaryota > Dinophyceae > Suessiales > Symbiodiniaceae > Effrenium > Effrenium voratum. The sequence goes on along the minus strand of CAUJNA010003374.1, from coordinate 54,670 downwards.
TGGCAGTGGCTCAACAACATGTACCAAAATGGCACCTGGGTAAATGGAAGCGAAGACTAAAACCTGCGTAACTCTAGTTCTTGACACCCAATATAACACAAGGACCTGACAGTACTGTCAAGCTCTACTCAAACGGAGGTGTAGCACATAGCTGATGGTCGGGTTGCTGCTTGCGTTCAAACATGAACGCAGTGCTTTCTGTTGGCATAGAAGCAAAATGTGGTTCTTGCAACTCTGGGTTTTACGTGGCTTTCCCGCCTGTATTGGAATCTTACAGTGGCTTGCCTGCATGCTCCGGAAGCTCCTGACGTTCTGGTGAGGGTAAACTTTCAGAGTTGGACTCCCCGGCCTCTAACACGTCTCCCGGAAGCAGACATCTGGGTGTCTCTTTTGTGGGGGACCAAGTGAAACCGCCCATGGGCCCAACCCTCACAAACAACCGAGACCTTGTTGCACGGAGAGTGTTGCGAGGACCCTGGTCCAGGGCATACCACGGCTGTCTGCTTTCTGGAGGTCAGGGCTGAGCATGAATGGCTTAAGTTTGCTTTCTGCGAGGAGTGCCCCTAGGAAGCTGTGCCAGCCAAAGAACAGCTGATCAGTCTGGTACCCACCAGGGCATATGCCCAAGAAACGCACACACGAATCGCCCAGCAAAACAATACTGTGCTTCATGTCTCGTGCTTCTTTCTCATGCTTGTCAGGCTTAAGGATGGAAGAACATCTCCAAGAATAATAAGCCGAAAAGCCAAACCCAACCAGACCAAACAAGCAAATCAAACAAGCAAACAAATGGCAACAATGAATTGGCCTTTGACCTGTCGTCATTGTCCGGCAATGCAATGCACAACCATAGTTCGGAATCCAAAAAAGCGGGCACGAACAACGCTGTCGGTGGGAATTGCCCACTGTGATTCCGATGGAAGGCCGCAGTCTGCTTTTGCAAAGGAGCATCTCCGGCGCCCTCCCATCCTCGGAATCACATGTGAGATCAAATCCCGTCGGGCTTCAAAGGCCCCAAGGTCGCAGCCTCACCATGCTCGACTCAACTTTGGGGTACGCAGAAACTCATATGTTCTGCCTTTCAATACTCTACCCCCAAAAACCTAGCATACTTTTCTAGATCCCAGGCCTCTCACCACTGCTTGCCTCATGGCACAACCTTCCCGGTCCTGATCTGCGGGTTCCAGTGCCTGGGATCCAAAGGGGGGGGCCCAGGGGCCCAGGGGCCCAGATCCGACGGCCTAGAAAATCTCGAAGGGGCCGGGTCTCTTTAAGGCCGAAAGCGGTCTGTGGCGGTGCACGTCCTAGAAGAAACACGCATGCCCTTGTGCCAACCCTCATGTTGACCCAAATGCAGATGAGTTCAGTTTAGGGTCCGCGGAGGGCGTTGGGCAACTTAGGTCGCCTCTCAGTTCAGGACGATGCTTTTCGCCGAAGACTTTGGGCGACAAGCCAGGCAGAAGATAGATCCCCTGCCACTCATGAGCTTTGCTCCAAGCAGTCTCAAGAGGGCAACCGCACGGCTTGACTGACTTTTTGGGGAGCTTTTCCAAGGTGGTCTCAGCACAACTCTCAGCTTCCCTCCAATTGGTGGCTTGGATCGGTGGTTTGGTGGTTCAGGTACAAACACCCAGGGTTCAAATCCCAAGCCACCACTCCAAACCATCAACAACGGGCGACCTGAAACTATATTTCAGGCTGCCCCCCCCCCCCCCCCAACAATATGTTGGTATTCTCCCAAAACATATGTTGGCATTCTCCAACATTGGATACGTTGGTATTCTTCAACATTGAAAAATGCGACAACTCTTGGGTTGTGGCCACGACTCACATAGGAGCCTTCCAGTGATACCCCCCTCTCCAAGGGGTCCGTCCCATGAACCCCAGAAGGGAAAGACATTGCCCCCAGTTTGAGGGTTCTGCTAGACGACAAACCGGGGACGGGACAGCTGCCAGAAACAGGTGCGGACATTTGCCCCTACATCTAGGGCCAGGTCGTGAAAGTTGCCTCAGCTGGGCATGTCCCTTGTTGAGGGTATCTTTTTAATAGTCTCTATTTGAGGTTTGTTTGCAATTTCCAGTTGTCACAAATTCATTGCGCGGGGACGCGGGGGAACAATATCGGGGACGCGGGGGAACAGTATCCAGCCATTAGACTACTGACCTAGGGCTGTTTTGCTTGCTGTTGCCCCTTGCGGTTCCGGTCATGCTGAGTCGATGTTGACTTGGGGCTGGCTGCCACCGAGCAACACTCGGTGCTATCATTCCAAGGGCTGCGACTTGTTTCATGTTCCCCAAAACCAGGAGAGGTGCCAGAAGGTCGGGGCCAGCGTGAAAGCCTGAGTTGCCTATGGCAAATTGGTGCCACTGGACACCCAAGCGATGACACATGGACCCCTTCCAAGGAGTTTAGACAACCAGAGGTCGCTTGAAGAAACTAAAAGGGGGACCCTCAAAAAATGGCGCGTTGTTTCCTTTCATGTCCCGGACGAAACCCTCCAGGGATCCAAAAAAGTGACGCGCACCGTTGTCGTTTTGGCCCACCCGGCTGCTCCATCCAGGAGGCTCCATAAGCTTCAGCGCCACCGGCAGCATGTCCTGCCATATGGCTGTGGTTGCCAAAAAAAAGGGTAACCCCAAAATGGTTTGCCGTGGAAAATGGAAACATGGACCAAAACCTGCGGTCCAATTCCTGGCGCCCCAAACTTGCTCATGGCCCAAACCCACCCATTAAGTGTAGGAACTCACAGAGGAACCAGAACAAGAACCTCAAGTCACTTGCTCAAATGTTTCACCGAGCCACTATTTGCTTGAAATCTCCTTGGCAAACGCTGGCAGTCCTTTAATTTTATTCTTCTTTCCCTCCTCGCAGATCCCTTGAAGCAGCGGGCTTGTTTTTGACGAGCGTCTCAAAGGCATAGCTGGACCGAGTACTAGAACTCAGCAGCCTAGGCCAACCTTCTATCTGGGACCTTGCGTTTGGCCTCTCGACCCGGGCAAGCAAGCAAAAACTCGCGCTCCGCGCGACCATGCGCACTGAGAAACAGAAGTCTACAATTCGTGCAAACTTGGCAACACGGATCCGCGGCAAAAAGCGAGAATCTGCTTTTCTGGTTCAGAGGCACATGGCAGAAGTCGATGCGAAAGGGCAAACAATGTCATAAATATAAATAAATATATATATATATATATATATATTTCAACAAATGAAAACATATACACATATATGTCTATGCATGTGTGTATATGCGCATTATTAAAATATGTTCTACATATATATATATATAAGTACATATATTAATATATATATATATGCACCCCCCCAAACCCGGCACCTACTGCTTCTGTAAGGGGGTCAAGTCATTTTAGACAGATATTACCAAAAGCGGGCTCATTTCACAATCTTGGCAGACTTTCGCAGATGATTGCCACCCGTATAAATAGCATTTACCCTCCTACGTTCTGAGCAAATGTCTGGGGTATTCCTCCTCTTGATCTTTTCCAATAAGTTCATACATAACCTAGTCATAAACACAAGTTAACTAGACAATTCGCGTCATAAGCAAAGTTTGGTACAGTGTAAAAGCGAAGGTAGGTAACGTGTCATACTACACAGGGTCTAGACCATAATATGTCAGAACATCTCTTGTGAAGTCTTCAAAAATGTCAGCCAAAAAACACTGCTGTCATCAACTTACAAACCTGTGCAATACCAAAATATCTGCTACGTATCCTCCATCTCTCATCTCAACTCATCTGCAAATCCCCTTCGTCTGTCAGCTCACAAACCTCGGCCAATACCAAAACATGCTGCTCATACCTCATATGCCCTGACCAATGCCACGCTGTCTGCTCAAATAACTAATGTCCCTGAACAAAATATGTTCTGCGCAAAACCCACCAACAACATGCAAAACACCAGTATTTGCAGTGTTTGTTTCAACATCCAAGGGTTGGTGTGGAGTTTGCTTAACACATCCAATGTTCATTTGCTGAACTATCAACTGTATTTACCGCGCACAAGTTGAAACTGGAACGACTGACAGCAAACGCTTTAAAGCGCTCTTGGATCTAAGATTCAAGATTTCCAGGACTCTAGATCTTGAAAACTCACCCCCAAAAAGACCCGCTTTAGAGCGCTTTAAAGCACATTTGGATTGAAGATTCAAGATTCTAGATTCCCACAACTCTAGATCTTCAATCTTGAATCCAGTATTAGGCCCGCAAAACGGCTTAAATCGTAGAAATTGAATCTCAAATCCAGTATGGGGCCCCCAAAACGCAAACTTGTTTTTATCATGGATTCAAGAACTAGAGTCCTGGGAGTCTTGAATCCTAGATCCCAAAGTGCTTTAATGCGCTTTAAAGCGTGTTGGGGGGTTCCCTTCTGGATTGAAGATTCAAGATCTAGAGTTGTGGGAATCTTGAAATTTAGCTTTAAAGGGTTTTTGGGGAGGTCCCATACTCGATTCAAGATCTAGAGACCTGGGAATGTTGAGTCTTGAATCTTAGATCCAAAAATGCGTTGATGTGCTTTAAAGCGTTTTAGGTGGATACAGGCACAGTCAAATGTCAGCAAATGCGGGCACAATTAATTGGCCCGAAATTGGAGTGCCTGAAAAAGGGGTGGAAATCGGGCACAAGTACAGCAAACACCGTCAAAGACTCTTGGAGGGGGGGTAACAATGTATCTATATATATTTGTATAATATATGTGACTGGCAAAAGTGCCGCTGCTGTCCTGCTCCAGGCACTTGCGCTTGCCCGCCGAGCGCAGCGCCAAGTTCTGCGCGGGAGAAGTCAGCCCCATTTCCCAAACTCTTTCCGGTCTGTCCTCAGATCCCCCGCTAAAAGTTTAACTTTTAGTGGGCTATGTGGAAATCCCCACTAAACACTAAAATGCTAAAAAGCTAAGGGGATGGCTGGGAACCACCAATCTTCGTCCCTTGACGGTTGCGATGCTCCCCTTACCCCTTCCTGCTTTGCGGCTCTGCCGCATGTGTACCGGAGGTAGGGCGACATGCCCTGGTACAGACAAAAAAGAACACATCCCCTCACCAACAAAAACGAAGAACAATCAGCTCCCCTGAAGAAATGCAAAACGCCCCCCTTTTCCGTCTCCCCTCAAGAAACAACCCATATCCCCCCTTCCTCAACAGAAAAACACTGGGTGCGTATATAATTTTGGGGATGGTTTATAGGAACAACATAGAAACCGTTTTTTGGGGGACAAAAGAGAAACCACTGCTTGTGCCTTCCTAGCTTCACACAATACCAACAAGATGTTACCAATGAAGGGCCAGGGGGAGGGTCCCAAGACCTCCCTCCCCCTCCCTCCCCCTCCCCTCCCCTCCCCTCCCCTCCCTCCCCTCCCCTTTCCCTCCCTCCCCTCCCCTTCCTTCCCCTCTCCCCAACCCATCTCCGGCCATCAGCATCGCGGAGCCGAACTCCAAGGAGAACTCCGACGGCGCGCCCAAGCCCTGCCGACAACGACGGTGACTACGACTCGGACGCGGTCTCGCGGCGCCCGGAAAACGTCGAGACTACGATGGGAAGGAAGAGCCAGCGGAAGGCGGAGGTTGCTGTGCTTTGGAAAGGGAACTGTGGCCCAGGCATCAGAGACTTGGTGAATGTGGAAAGGGCAGTAGCCTAATTACAGATCAGAGATTTGGCGAATGTCGACGGTTGTTGAGCTTCAGGTTTCAGGTCGCGCACTCCATGCGTCAAGAACAGTGGTCAGCACTGGGCGCGGCTTCTTAAGACATTTGGAATTCGAGCGACTCAGCCCGTTTAAACACTGCTAAAACACACAGTGTTTCTCAAAATGACAGAAACGCCCTTTCGGTTGGGATTCAAAAGAAAACCAACAAGAACACTCACTCCAGTGTCGACCAGCTAGTTTGAGTGTCATTCCAGTATCGCGGCTTGCTCGTCATCCACTGTGCTCAGTTTACATAGACTGGGCTCAAATGTGCACTCCTACAGCCAGGAACCACTTGTTTCTACTAGGCGCTTCTGTAGCCTAAGTGGCCTTAATCTCGCTTGCGTGAAATGTTGAAATTCAGCTAAGTGACCGTATTTTTAAAATGGATCATGGCACCCAAAATGAATCGAGGTCACTGAACATAGGTTTCCTTTCAAAGGCGTAGGGGTCTGGTTGACACAAACTTTGCCCAATGGCCGGGCTCAAGCGGCATTGACAAAAGGTAACCCAGGGTACAAAACCCATGCGGCACCTGAAACATAGTTCTCTGGTTGATGGTTTCCGGCAAAAACACTACACTAGGCAAAGGTCATCCGTTTCCCCTCAGACCAATAATAATAATAATAATAATAATCATAACCCCCCCGCAAAAATTAAGTGTTCGTGCGAAACCGGGGGCGATACTCCATACTGAATTAAGAATAACCCCAATTGAAACCAATATTAGACTTGCGATTTCTCCCACCGACCTCTCTTCCAGCCTTACTAGGGAACCGCCCGCCTTCCGTGAAGAGGCACCACTCTTTGGAAAACAAACACAGATTGCGGTGTCCTTGTAATTCCATATCTAAGAACCAGCATCCAACAACCTTTTTTGGAGCACTTTTGGGCTGCTCATGACCTTCAGCAAAGTAAACAAAAGCGGAAGGCTGGACACCCCAAACCTAGAACTGGGGTCCCCTAATAATGATGACAATAAAAATAACATATCCTAGGACTCAGGACGTTGTGTTTCATTGGGGGGGGGGGGGGGTTATTGGGGGAAGCGGATTAATCAACATGGCTGGGTTGCTCTTCTTGCTTGTGAAAAGTAGGGTCAATGGCTGGGTTTATAGTTTTGCCCCTGATCATGATTGTGGAAAACCCAAACTTCTTTCATAGGGAACTCCTCGAGGGTATTACGCAAAATGACCTTAACACCTCACCTCCAACCATAAGATGTGGACAAACGTGGGCTTTCAACAGAAAATCCCCCCCCAACAGAGAAGCAACAACTTGTGGATCCACCTGCAAGCAGAAAACCTGCGGCTGGCTCGGGGAAAATCAACACTTCCCGAGCAATTTACAGGGATTGAGGGGGTGGACCTGGGCTGGGCTTCTAGATTTGCATTTTGCCTACCTTTGGTTTGGCTGGAAACAAATCAATCTCTCACATGCTCCGCTACCTGCTAAATGGCGATGTTCCTTTTGGTTTCCCGCTAAAAACCCACGACAAGAGAGTACCCTCAAAGAAAAGCACCCCCAAATGCCAAGACCACTAGGAAGGTCGTCCACACCCATCAGAATAAGCCGGGGTCAACGCGCCTGGCAAGCCTCGGACACTCTCACCCACCACATCCCATGCTCACTCATTCTGAAGCCTACTTGAGGTGTGTTTCCAGTTTCGGTGTTGCAGTACTTTACCAAGATGGATGTTTGTGCACATCATGTTGAAGGACTGGGTTTCCCCAGATACACACAAGGTTCCTTCATCGTGCAACAAAAGGCCACGAGCATCAAGTAAGAGGCGTGCAAAGTTACTATGCGACAGCTTCCGCATGGGCAGTTTAATCGGGTCATGGGGTATGTGTTTTGGTTGACAACATTTAGGTTTATATAATCTTTGGTTCATCCATGTTGATGATATGTAAATATACGTACAAAACAACAAGAACAAAACAAACAAGAACAAGCATGTGATTGAAAGAAGGCTGCTCTTTTGGCCCCGAGGCGTCAACAAGCCTCGCGAGGTCTTCTAGCATTGCAAGCAGCGAAGCTCCGGCAACAACCCCCACGCTGGTACTTTTCGACCGCTGCTGCGCTATGGAATGACCGAGTTCGGGTGTGGGGAATGAACCGTGTTGGGATTTTGCAGCGGAGGCGCCCTTTTCTTTCATCGATGTAAAAGGCTGTCAGGTACATGCTCATGTACATGTGGTACTACACTGTCTTCGAGGAAAACAATGGGCGGTTTTGCCCGATGCTCAGCCAGGGCTCAAGCCTTTACAATCCTGGCACACCCGCCTGATCACGGGATGTTTCTGCCACAGGTGCCTGCATACATCACTGCACGGCAGAAGATCATGCTGATGATGGTCCACATGACGCAGCACACAACGAAGATGTCTCCGCTCTTCTTCGCCTCTGCTTGCTGCACTAGCGGCAAACTTGCCAAGGGGTTCACTCCCAGCATGGCGCTCGGGCCCATGTTGGCCTGTCTCCTCCTTGCACTCACTGCTGCACTGATGCAACCCGCAAAGCGTCTGATGTTGAGGTCTTCCCTCAACTTGCTGAACTTCGCCTCGATCAGCCCCTTCGTGCCAATGTTGGCCACACCGCTCCTTGAGAGCTGTCTGAATCTTTAGGCTTTTCGCGTCCAAATGCCAAGTGCGTCCCTCTCCTTGCCGTTGGAATACTGCGATTGCCGCTGACGAATCCATCCACACTTGCATTGCCATTGGGTAGCCGATCTGCTTGAAGAACAATCCCTCAGAGCATGCTGCAACACCTCCGTTGGCAGATCATGTTGAGGCTCCTGCTGTAGCTGCTCAACGTTGCTCCTCCAAGCTGAAAGACTCCACATGCTGTGCTCTTCCCGGTCTTCCTTCTTGCAGCTCGCCCAGCCTGTGTCCAAGTAGATGTCCAGGTTGTCGACCCTTGGCGGGAATGTAGATTCCATGATCCTGAAGGAGTTGCCTTTCAGGTAAAGCGGGATGAACTTGCCGTTGATGGGGTCCTTGACATAGGAACGCGTTGATGTGGGACACAAAGCCTTCCTTGAACATCTTCCAGCTGACAGGATGTGGGCATTTGCGCTGATCTGGACGTCTCACATAACACATGGCCTCGCTCCCCATCTTCCTCGCTGACGTTCAAAGCATCACCAGAGACTGCTGACAGATTCACTTGAGATTCAACTTGTCCACCAAAGCCACTCATGCCACTCGTCCGAGCCGGTGTCGTACATGATGAACTGGCCTTTGGTGTTGTGCCTGATGTAGAGCTCCTCACCAGTGATTGCTCCAACAGATCCATCACTGTCCACCAGATCTGCCCAAAATCTGTCTTGGAATTGCTCACCAAGATCTCCATCTCGTCCTTCTTCTCTTCTTCCACCATGGCCACCCAGTCCTTGCTGTACTCATCATTGAACTCCACAATCGGGTCCTCGGGATCCGCCAAGTTGTAGGACACCGCGCCACTGGTTGATGTTGTGGTAGGTCTCGTGGTTGCCTGTGAGGTTGCACTGCTTTCCACTGCTCCTGCGGACCCTTTTCCTCTGCTCTTGTTCTCGGCCTCTCGCCTTCTGCACTCAGCCTTCCATGACCATACTTCCCGAAGTAGGAGCAGTTGCCATCCAACTTGGTCCTCGTACTCTTGTCCTTGCCCTTGGACTTGTCAGGACTTGCCAAAGCTCTTCTGCTTGTCTTTGCCCTTGCTGCGGTTCTTTAGTGACCATCTTTACCTCCATGAGAACTCTCACCCTGGGAGTTGAACTTTGTGCCAGTCTGCAAGAAGCCCAGCACGCACTTCTTCAACCGGTAGAGCTCGTCCTCAAAGCCAACCTGGCTCCAGCTGGGGCGTGCTTCAATGATCACTGCACACCGGGCTTATGTCTTCGCCAGTCTGGTCCTGGTACCTCCTGATCTTGACTTCCCACTCTTCCAAGATCTGGATGAACTCATTCTCTGTGATCTTGCTCCACTCTGGGCCGATGATGCCCATGAGCATGGCTGTGTGCCTGCCACCAATGTTCAGCTCGTAGGTGTCCACCATCATCTTCCAGGCTTGTAGCCCATTGCCTCGCTCTGCGTTCATGATCATGCTCAACGCACTGGGTGGGGGTGTTGAAGAGGGTCACGCTGTGCTCTCTAGCACTCTCCCCATAGACAGCCTGCACCAGATTGCCTGCATTCGCCTGCTGCTCAGCGGTCTCCATGCTTGCCATAGGGACGCGTTTCAAGGAGGCCAGCCATGTGCGCGCCTCCTGAGAGGTCTTCTGGATGCGGTCGCCTCTGTGGGTCTTACAGCCCCGGACCGCGTCACAAAGTGAGGGCTTGTGACCTGCCCTGGCACCGCCTCCTGGGTCTCACGTGTTCCAGGGCTCCGCTACCATGCAGCGGAGGCGCCGCCCTTTTCTTTCATCGATGTAAAAGGCTGTCGGGCACATGCTCATGTACATGTGGTACTACACTGTTGCAGATTTCCGAATGAAGGAAACCATAGGATGGATGGTTTCTCCCGTTTGTTTTCCTGCCTATCGAATCAGCAAGTGTTTGGCGCTTTTTGCACGAATCTTATCGGAGAATCCCGAGATGGTTGGGCTTGACATTCCCACTGACAGTGGATGGCAGTATAGAACTGCCACTAACTGTTGTCTTTCTAAAGAAGTGAAGTCTCTGCACAAATCATCATACTCTCCTGCGGATCGACCTAGAGTGCAATCAGGGGGTCTCCCACAAGAAGACTCTGAAAGAGATGGATTTGGGGATTTTATGTTCATCTGAAAGGGGGTTAATGACAAATTGAAAACAAGGACCCCCTCCAACTGGTAACTGAAAGCCGGCCACTGCTGGCTGCCGCCCATTGATCATGCCTGGCCCCTTCGCGTTGCAACATCGGTGCGGACCAAGCCCGGGAACAACATCCTTTGGGAGGTTGAAGGAAACACCCAAAGGACACCAATCTGTTGGAGTTCAAGCCGAAAGCGGGCGGGGAAACCATATTCTTTGTGGTTGAAGATGTTGAAGCAAAAGCCCTGAGAAAACGCTTCTGCCTGCCACTTCAATTTCGAAACCCCGCTTCCCCGCCTCCATGGGCGATCCCAGCACCGAGACCACCTCATTCGCCACATTTGATGCCCGAAAGGATTGGGTACCGTGCCAAAGTTTCGAAATGAAGCCAAAAGCAAACCGCCCATTTTCTATGGGGTCCGCTGGAAACAGAGAGTATGATCACGGACGACAAGGCGAAACAATCGACATTTATGAGTGATGAGTGACATCGCAGTGAGGACCCTGGGAGGTTCATTTCATAAAGCTTTGGGGTGGCGGGAGAGAACACTGGGGTATCTCTTTTGAAGCCCACACCGGAGAATCTTCTGAGTTGCCTGAAATTCATGTCCCAAGCTGGTCAGACTCCGCTAGAAAGTGGAAATCAATCAGCCTAAGAAATCATGGTTTACTGTGGCACTTTCCTGGAGACGCCTGCCAATGCGCCTTTGTTCACAATGTTTTGGGTGAAGATGTTGCTCTTGGGCCATGATTCTATGCCTACTTGCTTCCCGTCATAACTGCGCGGATTTGATGTTGAATTACAACTTGGCCTGGTGATTCTTCAACCCGACGCCAGGAACTTGGGGTATAGAATGCCAAATCCTAATCCAAGGACCTACGACGCACGTAAATACACAGAACCCAAGGGTTTGATATGCCTGATGGAGGCAAAATACGGGCCAAACAGGCGGCAACTCTTTGGTTAAACATGTAGGGGCCCTCCTTTCTGTGTCTCACAAAAACAATCAGGTTCTCCAATGCCTTCAAGAAATGCGGCGAATCCGCAACCAGCAAGGCAACCATACACCTGTTACAGATTCAATCAAGAACCCCTGCAGCGAAGCTGCTTGAGGAAGAAAACCGCGCATTCCTCAATTGAGGTCCTCGCTACGCTCGAATCCCCAGGGCTGGCCAATCCAAGTCAATACTTGGGACTTCTCGCAGCCTCGATTTGAGATACAAACCTACCTGCAGTCTCCGTGACCCTTAAGAAATGGTTGGCCATTACCCAAAATAAAGGGGTCATGGACCCATTTTTAAAGCGTGAGGGAGACTCCAGGTATCGTGCTTGGGTTGCCGGCTCAGAAAAGACCAGCTCGGCCAAGGGGCAAACGTAACACTGAAATCACAGGGTGAAGCTCATATTATATACCTGCTGTGCATGACAAAGGGGCGCCGGGACAATGTGAACATGTCTACGTATTGCGCGGTTTCAACTAAGGCTTGCCTTTGCCCATGTTGTTTGCGACCAAGTGGATCTCCCTAGACGTGCAGTAGGGCCATGTCTTGCCAGATATGAAGCACTCAACTGATTGTCAGTTTCGTGCTGGCTTTCTTCTCAATACACCCCAAAGCGTGCTCGGCGCGAGACCACACATAGAATCATATATTCCAAGTGGTTTTCGGTGGCACCACATTCACAGCATGAATAGCTACCCCGTCCTGACAATAAGGTAAGGTCCATTTAGGAAATAGGGGTTGCTCATCAAAATTCCATGTCAGTGGGGAAGTCAATGAATATTGATTGACTATGTGATGAAGCTGGAGTTTGCCATGTGATTTGTTTGAAAACGAAGGGACCCGCTTCAGGAGAATTTCCATAATCCTAGCTGTGTAAGGGGTTGGTTGGTTGGTGTGGGTTGGGTGGTTGGTGGGTTGGTTGGTTGGTTGGCTAGCTGGGTGGGTGGTTGGTGGGTTGGTTGGTTGGTTGGCTGGCTGGGTGGTTGGTTTGTTGGTTGGTTGGTTGGGTGGGTGGGTTGGTGAGCAGAAAGCAAAAAAGGCAATTGCCGTAGCCCAACACTCAAAGTCCCGACTCTCCTGCTCATTAGAATTAATCCAAACAGTTGTCAGGAGTCCGCATACCACCAACGATGCTCGACTTGCAGTTCATTTTTTTCAAGCCTCGACTCTGGGCTTTGCTCTTGAGGTTCAAAACGTCCGTCACTGACAGTCAGACTTGGTTGACGTTGGAAGGGAAGCAAACAAATATTTTTCAGCAGCTAAGTGGGGATTTCCCACTAAACCACAATAAGCAAAAATGCAAAATGTTTCCCAACAACAACCATGGACATGTCGGAACGTGTCTGGTCAGCAGGTACGTCGAATATCAGCTTCACGGAGAGCAGAAGGCGTGGCTGTCGATGGCTTAGTGATCGGGCAGTCCGATGGCGAAGGCGGCAAAAGGAAGCAACGTTTCTCACGCAATAAGGTAAGTGGGTCAAGAATCTTGGGGTTTGCCACTTGTTTCGTGTGTTCAACAAATGTGAGATCTCTAAACTAAAGCTGCTTTCCCATTAGACATACCATTTTGGATTCTGGTAATCGCGTCTAGTGAGTCGTAGGACCTTTTCGCTCACTCGCAAGCAGATATGAGAGATCCCCAACATTCTCACCACACCGCGGTAAGCATGGTGGACGCACCAACTATTGCAAGTACGAGAATAAGGAAACTCTGCAATTTGACCCTGCATGGTTTTGTGGCAGATTATGGTGGGTTCAAGGGAACGCCACCTGTCACCTGTTCGAGTTGCTCTAAGGTGCTCTTAGGTTGACAAACAACCATTTAGGCCATCCGCTCTGCCTCTGCCCCTCGAGTCAGCGGAAAAAAGCGGCGGGCTTTGGGTCCACGCCCACTCGACCAGGCCCATCTCGATCATCCGGTCCTGCCAAATAAGGGCACCAGGTCAAATGGACATCCAGTCAAGAAGAGGCTAGCAAAAACCATCCGACAAAATGTTCGTAGACCTACTACAGAAAATTGAAACGAGCTTGGAAACCAAAAGGCACGCTACATGGTCGACACCCAACACACTATATAGAAGCTCACTAACCCATTTGGACTTTGAATGCATCAAAAGTCACTTTCTCATCATGTGCTCCAGTGATGAACCAACAATATGCATCCCCGGAAGTAAGGCCCAAAATATGAGCAAAGGAAGAGTCGCTGTTTCGGAAACATGGGGACCCTGTCTGTGCATTCAACCATCCAACAAACATATCAAGGGAGTATCCCTGTTTGGTGGCGAATTTGAACGAACCACTGGCTTGCCTCACTTCCTGATTGTCAAAGCAAAGGTCTAAACTGTGTGCCTACCATTTAGCAGGCCTTCCCAAAAATTGTAACCTCCCAAAGCTTGGAAGGTAACAGGGTATTGACTAACAGTCAGGGACTTTTTACGAGTGGTGTTCTTTTGGAAATCCGTGATGGTTGCAATTGATCACACCCAAATCAAATGAAGCATTTGCCCCACGGGCAGATTGGCGAGCTGCACATTTGGTGAGTTGGCTATCAACCTTTGGGGTAACTGCATATTTTGGCAGCCCATGCGTATTCTTACGAGTTGATCCCCTGGTGACCTAGTTGCCACTTCTTTTTGCGTCCCAGGCAGTTGGCTCCCCGCTCTAAAGTTGGAGGGGGGGGGGACCGTCACGCAAGTCTTTCAAAGGGGTCTTGGGAGCTTCCATATTAATCTGCGGGAGGGAAACACAGAGAACATGGCGCTCCAAAATGGATTGGCTGAAAATGGAGCCCTTAAGCCTTCCTGTCCACAAGGAAAACAAAACAAACAGAGCATGGCCCCCCTGGCCCAAAATGAAATAGCTCGGGACGCGGCAGCTTTTGACCTTTTCAAGCTGCCGATGTGGGTCTCCAGGCTTTTGGGCCACTATGTTCCTTCTACGGCAGCTTCCGCTGGCCATGGCTCCAAAGTGAGTGGTGAATTCACCCACCATCGAATGGGGTCCCAAAACGGTTTTGACCACCACGGCCGGCTGTTCTCAGAAAACTCCCCGAAGACGGGGGAGCCCCGACTCAGCAAGCACTCGCTCCGCTCGCTCCGCTCTGCGCCTGGGCGCGTCGGCGCAGGGAGAGGCGCTGCATCGCCGCGAGCGCCTGGATGTGCACCGAGGAGTCCTCAGGGGGATTTCTCTGATGGACACGGAAGGATTCCAAGGGAAAAACTGAGGCAAGGGCAACCATGGAAAAAAGGGGGGATCTTTCTTGGGACACGGAAGGCAAACCAAGGAGAAAAAACGGGGGGACCCGTAGAAACTATGGAAAAAAGGTGGATTTTTTTGGGACACGGAAGGAGTCCGAGGACAAAGCAGGGGCGAGGAACCCAAGGAAAAAAGGGGGGGGGGGTTCTTGGTTCTTACAACTACTAGGGACATTTCCAGGTAGCTGCTTTGTTGTTGGTTGGGGGGGACAAATGGAAGCCATGGAACAAACACACAGAGAAAAAACAGGGAAGAAGTCAGGGGCCAATGGAAACCATGGGAACAACACACACTCACCACCTTGATAAGTTGAGATCCTCATTGTCTCATAGGGGAAGCTTTGAAACCTAAGAATAAATGGTGCCAGATTGTCTGCTCACAAAGTATGTGATACAATGTTACAAGTAGTTCAACTGCACAGTTTGCTTTTTAGAAAAAATGAAGAGACAAAAAAACAGAACACAAAGAACGCCTGGACAACTGAAGCAAGAACTAAAATCGCATGGCTTATCGGTCCGGAAAGCAACTCCGAAGAAAAGGCGCACATGGCCACTGTGCTCTTTGCGCTGCACCAGATGACAAAAACACCTGCACTATGGCATCCAGTTTCTGTAGCCTGGCAAGAACTCGGGGACTGCGGGGACCTGCCAAAATGGGTGGCTCTCCCCTCGGATTCCCTTGGAAACAGCTCCAGAGTGAACTCAAAAAAGACACCCGTCTTCACAGGGAACTGCGGTATCTCGCTCCACGTATCCGGGTAATCGTCTCAGCAACAAGGAAGCCGCTGCAATACGTACCCCAGACCTCTAGTGGTGGGCAAAAGGACACCCTTTTGGGCATACGTGGCCTTTTGGACGCATAGATGGTCCTGGTAAACGGCATAAACCCCATCTAGACCAGGGCCATCTATTTTTAACCAAACTAACCGATCTAAAAAGGACACCTGCTTTTAGGACGCCTGCGGATGAAAAGGACACCTCTGTGTCTTTTTCCCAGGGAACTACTGAATTGCTCGTGGCATTTCAAGAGAAACCACTCTGGGCAAGCAAACATCTCAGGTGTGAAGCTCTGAGGCCTGTGCCAGTGGCTTGCACTTCAAGAGGGTCACCATCCTGGCCCAGCTCCCGAGTCCCCGAGTCCCTGGCCCTTTTTCCAAACGACTGGCTGGGGTTGACAGACACCCCAATGTTGAACTGTCGCTGCTATTTGCCAACATTCGCGAACGTTGGCCTGAGGAACGCTAGTGAATATATTACCAACATGGAGTGTGTGGGATAGGGAACTTGCGTAGGACATGGCACGGAACCTGGTGGCTCTTTTCAAGGGATCTTCCGGCTTGCCAAAACTGATTCCCCGAGAACCAACACAAACAAACATCACCAAGCATCAAAATACTCACGACATGGCAACATACGGCCATGGGTCAAAGTCCCGTACACCCAGTGAACATTCCACTCCCCACTAAAATAGACTAAAATATTGGTGCACCCACCCAAAATGGTACCATTGGTTCTGACCCACAGCCATACCTGCAAAACTCGGCTGCATGCCAACAGTGCAACTTGGATTCTGCCCACTGCACCAAGTCTCCCAGGCCTCTCCACACTGGCGTCGCTGGACGCGATGTAGCTACGGCCCATGGCCTGTCGAATGGAACGAGCCGCCAACTGCAAGCGAGACCAAAGCGACCAACCTGGGCATAATCCCAGCCGCAGTCAGGACCTTCAGCCTCCACTCATTTGGGTATGTGTTATTTCAAAACTTGGCCTCTTTATTTGGGTGTTTCTGTTATTCTAACGGAGCCCGCCAGGGCCACGAAACAAGTTGTGTTGTGGCCAGCGAAGGGAACCATGTAAATATATGGCTGTTGTAACATTATCCTTGCCAGAGCTGCCAAATAATGGTTTTCCAGCATTTTGCACTGGCACTTTTTTTGAACATGAACTGGACCTAATTTAGGTCCAAATTGCAACTAAAGGTTGCACAACCTGCCTTGAGTGAGGCAAGTCAGTGGCGATTCACATTTGCAGCTTGAGTGCTCATATCTGGGACAGATGAGACAGGTGACAAGGCTTGTTCAGAGCAGCTTCCATTCTGGACACAGCTTGGCCCCCTCATGTTGAACAGCCACGGCAGGCAGTGACAGTCAATATGTCAACACTGATACTGATACCATAAACCCCCGCCATGATTTAGAAAAAGGCAAGCGAAAGCTAGGGGGTCGCGTGTCATGGCGGATGATGGAGAAGTTGGCGGAGGAAAGCTGCTCACTGTGTTTCCAAAAGCGTGGGTACCACGGCCACTCGACTTGACAAGTGCAGCTGTGGGTACGGAAGGGGTGCTTGTCAGAAAGTGAAGTTTCAGATGAGTTTGACATGAGTCCATGAGCAACTGGAGTCAGTGCAGCGCCAGCATGTTTGCATCTCACGCAGCTCGCAACATCTCAGCCAGTCTGACAAGGTACCTGGAGCGCGCTGGCGTGGATCGGGCCCACTGCCAGCAGACTGGTCCGTTTCTTGGATTATTCAGATTATTCATCATTGAAGGGCCCGGGGAGTTAGGTTTATTTTCAGCTTCAGCTTCACCCATTGTCCAACTTTTCGGGTCACACGGCAACTTGCTCTTGTTTCTTCGACTGAGTTGTTTTTCAAGGTGGGAGTGGGGAGCAACTGCTCAGACGTCAGAGTTGCCAAGCAAGCTAGCTTGTAAACGGACACTGAGGCTCATGAGGCCTGAGAAGCACCTCATTTGAGACATGATGAAACATGTGGTTTGCTGCATTCTTTCAGGCAGGCTTGGTTTGAGATTTGTACGCGGCGCCCAATCATGCTCAAGTGACCCCTCAGTTGCTTGCCTGGGCTGGGCGCAACATGGCCAGTGGATCTGGCAGAGGCTCAGGTGACCCTGGCAGAGGCTCGGGTGACCCTGGTGCAAACTTGCCCGTGCAGCAGGCGTTGCAGAACAGGACCGAGCAGTTCGCGCAGGGCAAGAACACGTTCGTGCCAGACCTTCGCCAGCTCGTGGCACAAGTTCTGGTGGCAGAGCCCATCATGATGCGACAGGTGGCAGCTGCGGCGAAGTTTGCCACGCTGGTGGAGGCGGTTCTCAGCTCCATGTGGCGCTTGATGACGTTCATGCCCGAGGCTCTGGACAAGTTCAACGAAGAGCTGGCACAGGCCCAGCATCTGGCGCAGCAGTGGATCCACAACTTGGTGGCGAAGGATCAGGGCTGGGCAGTCACACCTCCCGAGGTCAATCTCGAAGAGGCCGCAGCTGGCAAGGGCAGGCCAAAGCGAAAGCGCTCAGAGATGGCAGGGCCGGCTGACAAAATCGGCATGATGCTACGGGAGACACGGAACATCATCACAGTGTGCATGGATGTGAAAGATCAGGACAGCCAGATGGACCCCGTGCTGGAGCACATGAAGTTGAACCGGCTGAGCCTTTGCCTGGCAGCGCTCTTCTTCAACCTGAGCCGTTTGCTGAAGGCTCTTCCCAGTGAGGGTTGCTGGCGCACGGGCTGCGAATGGAAACAAGGCCTAAAAGAGGCCATGCACGAGGTTGAGGATTACACATCAGCCAGGTAGGCAGATAGGAGGGCTTCGAGTTTTGCAGGCGGTTGCCCAGGCAGGCATCGGCATCGGCATCAGTGAGAGTTTTGCAACAAGGCAATTGGTCATGGGGGCATGCGGCATGGGCCATGGGCAAGTGCTTTCCACTGACGTAGCAACGGGGTGACAGTTGCTGCAGCGCACCGTAGCTGGCATCAATGACAATGACTCTGGACTCTGAACCTAACTCAAAAATCAATCAATCTTTCAGGTCGACCATCCGTTGAATGTTGAAATGAACGCTCAACACAGCTCCATTGTTTTGGCAGCCGGCGCCCCGCGGCAGTGTCACTCATTCCCAAGAGAGGAATGCTAGAATGCTCTAGGCTGGTGGCCAGGTCAGGTCATTTGTAGTTAGGTCTGAGTTGCCCGGTTTGAGAAGCAAGAGCGATAGAGCGGCTTGATGATCGATGAATTTATGCGTTGATGAGGGTCAGTTTGAGCAAGCGTGTGCCGGGATAATGTGCAATCTGAGGCTTCGCGTGTGGAGCGCCTGCGAGGGAGCAGGGACCACAGCCTACATCAGGCATCTTGGCCGACATTATTGCAAGGCTACAGCGCCAGTCATTGCGGGTTTGGGTGGCTGGGTTGCAAGTTCGTAGATTGTTTGTGTTTTGGATGATTTCAGCTTGGGTGGGTAAGCAACATGGGTGGCCACGGTGGGAGGGCCGCGATTGGGCGCCAGCATGGGTGTTGCATTTGAATTTGAAGTAGTTGAAGTAGTCGTCAATGTTCAGTCTGATGTTTGCAAGTTTTGTTTTGTCTATGGGCCGCGGCCCATTCGCTTTCCAGGGGCGCAATTTTTCGATTTTTAGTCAACTTTGGCAGTGCCTTCAACATCGTTATAGCACTACAGCACTGCCTGCTAAGAAGCCTAGGAAGCACATCGGGGAGCACTTGCAGCTCAAGGTTGAGCTGCTTTTCTCGAGCGAGATTGACGAGAAGTCTCGGGAATGGTGCCTTCGGCATGGCGAGTGTGCCTTGGTTTGCATGTTCGGCAGGTGGTCGCATGAGCGAGTTGACAGAGTCAGTAGTAGTAGTAGTAGTTGTTGTTGTTGTAATAGTCATGGAGTCATGGTCCATGGTCATGGTAGCAACATATCAGTCATTCAGAGCCGGGTCAGAAAGATAAGGGCGGAAAAGGGTGCCAGGCAGTAAACTTGCAAAAAATGTTTGATGAGGACTGCTTTTGCAGCAAGCTGATCACTGATACAGTACCGATACTATCTGCCAGAGGCCACGTATTCAGTCTCAGTCTATCATCATAGAATCATAGAATGATAGTCATTGGCAATGGAGTCATCATTGGTTGTGAGTCATGTCAGGCATTTGCGAAAGTTGAAAGCGTGCGTTGCGGTGTCATGAGAGGGAACCACTTCTTCGCGGACGTTGCTGGCAATGAGACAGGGCACTGCTTCACCTGCGACGGCCGTCATGATGACAAAGAAGGAACGGATGACACTTGCCGTGTGGGTAGGGCAAATTCCCCCTAGCCACTAAGAGGTGTGAATTGGTGCTTCACTCAGTGTTAGCTTGGGTAGATTCCGACATGTTTCGCTTTGCGGTTGCAAACCATGCGTGTGGCCAGTTGCAGTAGCATTGAGCATTGATGTTCTGAATTCCGATTCACTTGCATGATGCCTCATTGACTCATTGCTGTCAACTATGCTGCACTATACAATGACTCCTGACTCCTGACTCTCCTGACCAAACTGTCTGCGCAGCACTGCAAGACCAAGTGTCTCAACAAATGGGTTGTAGAACTCCTTCTTCGTGCGGTGGTTGAGGGACGAATAGAGAGGGCACGGCACGCCAAGCAGGGCTAGTTCGGCGTTGTTAAAGAGGTCCTTGGCTGTTGAAAGGGCCCAGGATTGGCTGCGAAGCAAACAAACACAAACCGTGCCATTCCAGAGAGTTTGTCCATAGTCCATACACGGTAGTTCGAAGTTTAGCACTTGTCACATTTCACTCGTTGGTGAGCCACTGAGTTTTTTTTGGCAAGATTGACAGATGACAGCTGGTACTAGCAATGGCTTGCTGTTTGTGTCTTGACCGTCATTGTCATTGAATAGTTTCAGACTTTCAGGGCTTCCCTAGTTGGTTTTGGGCTGGCTGAAGCATCAATGCCACCGATAGCTGATGTATACCGCACCGTCGCTCAAAGTACATTGACAACAATGACAATGCCGCATTCCCTGTTCCTGACAGTCCTGAGTCCTGGAGTCCTGATAATTCAAATTGTGACTGTCAATAGATGGGTACAGACGGTACAGGCTGTACAGGCGGTACAGGCGTTTTGCGTATGTCAATTTGAACTTCAAGCTGTCTCTGAGGGAAGCAGCCAGCGTGACCAAGAGCTGCCTCTGGAAGATCCGGCAGAGGAACCCGAAAACGTTTGTCATAGAGGAAGTGCCTTGGCTTTGCATTTTTTGCTTGAGTGTCACTGCAGCGGTTGCGAAAGTGTTAGTGGATGAAGCTCCTGATGTTGCCTAAAGACCCGACAGTTGCAGGTGTCAGCTGCTTGTCAACTTCCAAACATGCGAGCTAATCAAAATTTTGCAAGGCCAAGCAATCTTCGTCCTTGTTTTATCTGTTTTCAGCACAATGAGCCCAACTAAGAGCTGCTCACTCCCTGGCTGTTGAGCGCCGTGCTGGCGAGTTTTTGAAGCATGCTTGCCGATCGCTGACTAGGTTACCGGGATTCTGAAGCCGTTCAAGCAGACGCTCCCTGACAAGTGGTGCGGCTACAAGGCTCGCCAGCGCCTGTGTTTGCTAGGGCTTGCCTGGGTTGGCAATTTTCATGCGCAGGGATTTCGGGCCACTCACAGGATTTAGTCAGCGAGCGTTGAAGTTTGCAGTTGCTAAGATTGGCTGGATTCTAGGCAGCGTGGCACAGCAGATTGGAGTCCTGTCCTGTCACACAATACCACGTACATGCTGCATGCATTAAGACTCGGCTCAGAAGTTAGGGTTGCAGATGAAGTTGAGGGATTGAAGTAAGGAGCCCGGAGATTGTAGATCTGGCTTGCTGTATTGCAGTGTCCTGGTGTTTGAT
This sequence comes from Effrenium voratum, assembly GCA_963377175.1. NCBI lineage: Eukaryota > Dinophyceae > Suessiales > Symbiodiniaceae > Effrenium > Effrenium voratum. The sequence goes on along the minus strand of CAUJNA010003374.1, from coordinate 33,271 downwards.
GATCAGCAAGCAGACCATTTCAGTAGCAGTGGGTGGCCTCGGGATAGGAATCACTTGCGTCCACGTGTGACTTTATGCGTGTGAATGTTACTTTGGTGCAAGGATATCGGGAAGTTGTTTTTTGGAACATGTAACATGTGCTTTCAGGTCAGCAATAGTGAATCAGTCAACAGAGTCAACAGTCAATGCTACCGCAGCTGCTCATGTTCTTGTGAGATTGATCTCATGAACAAATGCCTGAAAATACGCGTAGTGTTGGCCCGTTTTTCAACTATGTTGGGCGGGGCGGCAGGGCATTTCAATTTTCTTTGATGCGCGCCAAACGCTCTTGGTCATTTGATCGAGCTTCTGAATCAGATCCGGTGCAAATATGTGTTTTCTTAGCTGGCTCAAGCGATGCCTGATATGATTTTCTTGATCTGAGATTTCTAGATGAGCAATAGTTGACAGTCTGTGAACACCGGTGGTGTGGTTGCCAAGCAGCTCCCCTGAATGGAGAAATGTTTTGTTTGTGTTCTGTGGAGTGGTCCGTGATGCTTGAGTTGCACTTAAACGCTAGCATTCCAGACCTTGTTTGTTTCGTGGAGTGTCTGCACGCCATGCCTCTGAGTGGCCTGTGGCGCAAGCGGGGGCAAATTGCAGGGGGCGCTTCGGGGCCACGCAGTGAGATCTCATCTGCTTCTTCCAGCAGCAGAAGCAGCAGCGCTGAGAGCCCCACACAGACTTCTGTCAGTGAATCTGATAAAGATGAGTCGTCAGAGGAGGCCGCAGTTGTTGTCACCAGCGATGATGACGGCTGCGCTGCAGATAAGTTGAAGTTGAAGCAACTGGCCAGGACAGCCAAGGCAAGAGCAGCTGCCATTGTATCCAAGACCCAAAGAAAAATGATGAAGCTCAAACCGCCAGAGCATCCTGCAGCAGACTTTCAGGAAGACCTCCAACCAGACGCGCCCATCAACCTTCCAGGTCAATTTGGTACATTCGCCAGACAGCGGCGGTTGCGCTTGCTCGTCAGTTGGCTGAAAAGCTGGTGCGCTGCAATCACCCGCTTCTTTCAGATGTCTACGGCTGAGCATCATATTAGCCACGTACTGGTTTGCAGCATTACAGACGACACCAACATGCGTTTGGGAGCTGCCACTGGGTGTCAGTTCTGGCGACCTTCAAGAGTTGTCAGTGTCATGAACCAGGTGCAGAATGTGGTAGCAAGGGTGCACTGCATTGGGAACGAGAAGCCAGCTGACAATGGGGTTGAACTGGAGGAGTACTACAAAACCTTCCAAGTTCACACTCCTTTGGTTTGCTTGCCAAAGGCAAATGCCACCACCATTACTGCAGAGTTTGCAAGTCGCATTTTCTTGTTTCTGGGAAGTGTGTCAGACAGGTTCCAGCAGTTGGGCATGGACAAAGACTTGGCCTGCAAAGTGAACATACAGGGTCTGGCACTTTGCTTTGACTCTTTGCCTACGAATTTGGCAATGCTCAAGAAGTTCCGTGCAGCCGTGTGTCAGAAACATCTATCACAAGGGTGCAAGTGGCACAAGCAGATATTTCCACTCTTGGCCTTTTGTTGCAGCATCCACCAGTTGGCCTTAGCGAGAAAAGTTTTGATTCATGGATTTCCCGGCGTGTGGTCTTCCATCGTTCGGCTGGCGCATTTATTTGAGGTGCACAGTTTCCGCATTCAGTTTCGCTCAGCAGTCTTGCAGGTTATTGCTAGCAACTTTAGCTACGTGGTGTGCAGTCAGTTGCCGCAGGAGGGTAGGTGTTGGCGTGACCGCCGTCTTCGCGCTTGCAACCTGGTTACAGGCGATGCAGCTTACAGCAAGCAGCGGCAGCAACTCCACCATCAGCTCATGCGCTGGGACAATGGTGACATTGAGGCATCAGCATTCGTGCATTTTTGCATCGGCACCTGCTGCAAGGGAGCCACTCAGGAAGCAAAGGCCGAGTATGCGCTTCTCCAAATTTGCAAGAACTATGTTCTCTTGTATGGTTACGGCTTTCCAGTTCCACTTCTTTACAGATGGATTCATGCTCAGCGGGCCCTTCAATTCTGTAAGGAGCCTTAGCAGATTTACCACTGACCAGGAACACTGTTTTTGTTGAACACATAGACAGACATCATAGACTCTTGTCAAAGACCATATCAGTCAAAGCCAAAGCTCAATACCAACTTGCTACTTATGCACGTTTGAGAGGAGAGGAAACCCACGTCACTTGTTTCTGAAACGTTTGTCAGCCGATGAGGAGAGCTGCCTCCTCCACCAACTGCTTCCGCGAGTTTTGCAGCAAATTGCAAATGCAAATGCAAACCCAGAAGGTGGAAGGGGGGACGCCATTGACCGCCTCTTGAATTCAGTGGGAGTGTGTAGCAGTGGAGAGGCTGATGACACTTGTGGCCCACTGGACTTGGGTGACCAGGCCTGGCGTGACATTTTGGTCAAAGCCCTTGGGGCTGATGAGTTGTCGCCCAGTGAAATCAACCAAAAGCGAAAAAATCAGACCTTCGCAGCCTTCAGAGACCCTGGTATAGTCTCAAAGATCATTGTGCTGGAAGAGATGGTGGCGCCCAACGTTGCCAAAATGCGACAGCTGTTTGAGCGGAGCGAAGCTGTGGCAAAGCTTCACCGTTTACCTGTGTCAGCACGTGAAGAACGATCAGAGCAAAGCCAGAAGCGACCTGACTACAAGGGTGAGTGAGGATGTTTTATTGTTGTCTTCCCTCCTGTAAATTGTTCCATCATCCACACAAACTGGCAAACGGCCAACTTAACAAGAGGAAATCTGCTGAGTTTTGCTTAACTAGAGTGAAATGAAGAGTCTGAGCGGCCATTGAAACATCAGAAACGTACCATCACTAACATCAGAATTTCTTCAGTCATCAGACGGATTCATTTGTGTAACATTTGTGTATTTGATTTCTATTTCTCACTACTTTCAATCGTGCTTTCAGCCTTTGATGGCTACACTGGCAAATGAGGTCAGCTCGCATTTTTCACAAGTACGTGTCTGGGCAATTTGGGGTAGAGATGATGCTGGAGTATGTGGACAAGTTGGTGTGCTTTCCAGAATTCAATACACCCGAGCTTGCGCGTGATGCTTTTTGTTTTGGCCTCCAAGAAATTGGAGAGTGCTGGAAGAGGTTCGTCCATGCTCATGGGTCGTTTCCACACGTGCTCTTTCAACTGTGCAGCCTGAACTATGAGGACTTTCTGCAGAGGTACTGGCACTTTCAGCAGCTTGCTGAGACATGCCCCAAGTGCGTGGATGCTGAGTTCAGCCATGTCATCTTGACCTTCATCCCATCCTCAGCACCAGCTGCGGACGCGTTGACACGGTACAAGGTGTTTCAGTTGCAAACCTTTTTGAGAGACGTGGCCACGTTTGCGCCCATTTCCTCTGACTTGGTAGAGTGCCTGCATGGCCACTACCAGAGCAAGCTTCACCGCTGGAGAGGCTGCAAGCCCACAGATCCAGTCGCCCAAGAAAGAATGTTCTGGACATCAGTCGTGGGTGCTTTTGGGAAGCTTCGGACGTGGATGTGGAACCGCCATGGTGATGCCAGTGCCGACCTACGACTTTGGCACTTTGGACAGAAGCGTGGCAACAGCCACACAGAGCAGGCAAGCCAACTTGGCAACAGCAGTGGCATTGGCAACAGCAGTGGCACAGGTCACCAATTCAAAAGAATGTCCTTTGCAGACTTGGACAACTTGCTTGCTGCCGGGAAAAGCTTTGCCAAGCCCCGAAAGATCTGTGGATACTTGCCTGCGAAAGGCAGTAAGGGCAGTCAGGTGATCAAAATCAGACCTTTCCCGTTTCCTTTTTGTGTGTAAAACCTTCTTGAAAAAGCCCCTCCGGACCCCCAATTCAAAACGTTGTACGGGTCGCTGTACATGTTTTCGAATACGGTGTTATACGGTATACGGGACACATGCCGGTATACGGCTTACAGGGTTCAGCATCGCAGTGCACAGTGTACAGTATACACTGCACACGCAAACATGGAAAAGTGGACAGTGTCATGAATTGATGCAACGACAACTTGACATTGACTGCGATGGTGACTTAAGGATTCGCACGGTTGAATTTCGAAGCTCTTGGAACGTATGACGTAACGTACGTATAGTTAAGTTAGGTAGTTGCTCATTGTCATAGACTCTTAGACTATATAATATATCGCAAAGTTCATTATGTTAAAGTAGTTAAAGTTGAATGGTTGATAGTTAAGTTGGGTCAAACTGCTTTGAACCCTGAGCCCGTAGTTGAATTGTTGCTTGGCACATCGCCCAAGATAGAGCAGGAAGGCAAGAGTAACTAATTGTTTGGCCTACTGGAAGGCACGGCGCAGCTGTTTTTTTTGAGACGCTGCTCTGTGGCCCGCTTCCAAGGTTGGAACATCTTTCAGCGGAGATCATTGGCTGGGCTTCAGCTGGGGCCCAAGGAGTGGAAGGAGGCAGTTCGAGACTGTGGAAAGCGCTGGAAGCAAATGCCCGTGTCAGAGAGGGAGGCTTTCAAAGCAATTGCAGCAGAAGAGCAAGGGCTGCGAGAAGAAGCTGCACGCCAGCCAGTGCCATCCAAGGACGCCAAGCTGAACCCTGAGCGGTTGTCTTACCAGGGTGTTGACACTGCCAGCAAGCTGTCACGAAACGCGCTGAAGACTGTCTCTCGCGAACGTTTGCTGGCTACATACAGCCAGTACAAGCAAAGCACAGACTGGAAAGAAGTTTGCGCTGGTCTTGCCACAGCAGATGGAGCTCTCAGCTTGGACCTCGTTGATTTGCAAACTCCTGACAGCAACATATTTGAGACATGGCAGCCATTCGCATCAGGTTTTGAAGCATGGCAGCTTTCGGGTAGAAGTGCTGAAGCTGCCGTTCACCACAGTGTTTGCCACTGCTTGCACGGTCAGTGCCATGCACGCCCGTTTGTTGGCCTGGCAGCTAACTTTGTGCGTCACATGAGCAGGCTACTGCAGGAGGGTGCCTTGTCAACAATTTGCTTGGACTATTTGGCATCTTTCTTTTGTCTGGTTATTGATATCCCGAAGACATTGTCTCAAGGGTCTGGCTGAGGATTCCTGTGGATTGGGGGATGTTGCGTTTGACTTTTACTGCTTGTGTCAATTTCAGTCTTTGCGTAGTTCAAGTAGAAATAAAACCTTGAGGTGTTCTTGCAGCCGGCGCGCTCATTGAAGTGCAGGCAAAGGTGTGTGGAACAGACGCGAATGGTGGGCAGGGGCAAGGGCAGTTCTTCTTTATTGGCCCAGTCTTGAAGAAGCCGCAGATGCATGTTGGTGCAGGGTTTTCCTTCAGACATGGCCAGCGCCAGTGAGGCCAGAACACTTGTCAGCATTTTGAGGCCAGGTTGCAAGCAGCCTGTGTGCTGCACAAGTCACCAAGCTTTTCAGCAGATTTTGGCACTCAGCGCCACCCCACTGTGTGACTCCATCAGCTTTTGCATCCACCAGTACTCATTGAACCCCTACTTGCCTTTGACAAGTGTCACTATAACAGCAACAAGCCCGCCCAAGTACTTTCAATCATCGTTGCCAAAGGCCGTGCGGAAAACTTCAACTACTCGGCTGCCATTTGGACTGCAAAGGCAAACCAAAAAACGGAAGAGGCGAAGCGCAACAGAAGCTGCCGGCGAGGATGCAGGGAAGGCTGCCAAATGTGACAGCAAGGATTCTGTTTGCAATCGCGTCGCTCGTATGCAGCAGCAGCTGGGAGGGCGAACAGGTGAGACTGGCAGGAGTAGAGCGGGTGCTGCCAGCAGCTGCGCCAGCAGTGACAGCAGCAGCAGCAGCAGCAGTGACAGTTGCCGAAGTGATAGTGATGATTCAGACGCAGATGGTGGCGCTGAGCCGCCGGCTGATGGTGACACGGCAGACAAAGACGCCATGTTTGTGTGCTGTGATGACGTTGAAATTCAAAGCGCTGAAGTTGCACTGCAGTCAAATGCTGAGCAAGCAGAGGAAAGAGCGGTCCAGCAAGCGCTGGCAAGCCATGCAGCTTTGGTTGTTCAATCCAGCAACCCGCCTGGCAATCAACCTCCTTCAGTTGCCACCAGCTCATTCTGCAACCTTGGTTTGGGTGTGACTGATGTTGGCATCCAAAAAGCCAAGCGGTTGGCCGCCTGCCGACATTGTCTGACAAAGATTGAGCACGGGGCAGTCCGATTTGCATATGCGTACAGCCGGACAAAGTTTCACGCTTGGCTCCATGCAGATTGTGCTGCGCTACACATAGCCCAAGAAGGGGCAAGTGTGGAGCAGGTGCAATATTTTCTCAGAAGCAAACTTGAAGAATCCAATGAGGATGCACCTCCTGGAGTCAGGAAGGCCATGATTGCATTGCAGCGCGAGCTTGCGACGAAGTGAAACAAGTGCAGCCAAGCATGTAGTTTTGCCAGAGGCATGTCATGTCACATGATCATGGTCCCAGGTGAGCTTAAGCTTAAGTGTAGCAATCATGAAAGACGAGCAAACTGGCTATTTGAAACGGTGTGTGTGTGTGGATGTGGTAGGGACGGTATGGAGGAAAGACTTTGAAGGGACATCTAAAGATGAGACAGTTGAGTTGCATCTGCCACAGGCGCCGGTGGATTTTTTCTTGTTCGGCGAGGAGGACGGTCTGACCTACGGCGTGCAGTTGCCTCACAGTGAGCATCTTGGCTCAGTCAGCAGTGAAGTCAGAGTCAGAGTATGTTGAATGTTGGCAAGGCAATTGCAGTCTCCAGAACCTATGGTACTAACTTAACTAGCGACGGGCTCATGAATCGCAGTCTTGCAGGTAGAGTTTCAGAGGAACCAGAGAAGCAACGAGTAGTTGCACAACCCATAGTCGTTATGCAGTTATGCAGTCCACGCACAGGGAAGCAACGTGTCAGCTGTCAGCCTGTGTTGCACATTCACGTGGCCACCGTGGCACTTTGTTGTCTAAGGTCTGACCCGCCCTGCTTTATCAGCTACGAGGTCAAGGTTATGACTCTGAAGCGCTGTGCCTGCAAGTGCCGCATAAATGCTCAAATGGTTTTTGCTGAGAGACTCTTTGGTCTTTGCCCCAATTTCAACTTGCAAGTATCATAAATTGCTACAATGCATAGCGAGAAACTGGGGTCTTTCGTCTTTCGTTTTTATTGCACTGTGAGCTGGCTGGTGGGCGCTTGACTTTTGCAATGCGTTCATCTCAGACAGATGTGGCATGTGGGTTCATAAAGTCATGTTCCCCAGCAGCACGCTGCTCTTCCTGAGGTCAGCCAACTATGGGTCTCCAAATCATCGAAAAAGGGTCTACATCATTGGGGTGAGAGAGGATGTGGCTGAGTCGGTTGACTTGAACGGCATGTTCAAGTACATCGAAAGCTGCAAGGAATGCCATGCGCGCTCGAGCTTGTTTGATTGTGCCCTGGTAGAACAAGAAGTTCGTGCGGCAGATTTGCAAGCTGCTATGCCAATGAACTCACTCAAATTGGCCTGGAGTTGGTTTCAGCAAGTCTCATCAGTCTCAACGTTAGTGTGATTCATGATTCGTGACGCCTATGATATTGCAAGATTCCGTGGGTACATTGATGGGCCAACAGTACCACAGGCCACGTTCCATGTTACAAGCATTAAACAAGCAGGGGCCAGGGGCAAGTAGAACGGTAGATAGATAGTTGCATAGTCTATGATGTATCAGTGTTGGATGGGTCACCCAAGTTTGTTGACTGGACAAATGTTGGGCTGAGGCGCTAGCTGAGGCACGTTTGCTTGACCACAAAATTAAAGGACCGGATAACCCCACATGCTATGTTTTTCCCAAGGATGTGAGTTCAAATGTCCACACACATGTACCGTGCGCCCCTTGTATGGATGCGATTACAGAGCACCCAGATGCACAGAATGCAGCGCCTGCCACGACTTCGGCAACGGCATCGCCAAAGTGCTGCGCCTGCCACGATTTCGCAACGGCATCGCCAAAGTGCTGCGCCTGCCACGATTTCGCACACCCCCCGCCGCGCGCGCGACAACATCCTGTCCCTCTAGACAGCTGCCGAATGCGACCCCTGCCACACAAACACACACCCAGATGCACAGAATGCTGCGCCTGCCACGACTTCGGCAACGGCATCGCCAAAGTGCTGCGCCTGCCACGATTTCGCAACGGCATCGCCAAAGTGCTGCGCCTGCCACGATTTCGCACACCCCCCGCCGCGCGCGCGACAACATCCTGTCCCTCTAGACAGCTGCCGAATGCGACCCCTGCCACACAAACACACACCCAGATGCACAGAATGCTGCGCCTGCCACGACTTCGGCAACGGCATCGCCAAAGTGCTGCGCCTGCCACGATTTCGCAACGGCATCGCCAAAGTGCTGCGCCTGCCACGATTTCGCACACCCCCCGCCGCGCGCGCGACAACATCCTGTCCCTCTAGACAGCTGCCGAATGCGACCCCTGCCACACAAACACACACCCAGATGCACAGAATGCTGCGCCTGCCACGACTTCGGCAACGGCATCGCCAAAGTGCTGCGCCTGCCACGATTTCGCAACGGCATCGCCAAAGTGCTGCGCCTGCCACGATTTCGCACGCCCCCCGCCGCGCGCGCGACAACATCCTGTCCCTCTAGACAGCTGCCGAATGCGACCCCTGCCACACAAACACACACCCAGATGCACAGAATGCTGCGCCTGCCACGACTTCGGCAACGGCATCGCCAAAGTGCTGCGCCTGCCACGATTTCGCAACGGCATCGCCAAAGTGCTGCGCCTGCCACGATTTCGCACACCCCCCGCCGCGCGCGCGACAACATCCTGTCCCTCTAGACAGCTGCCGAATGCGACCCCTGCCACACAAACACACACCCAGATGCACAGAATGCTGCGCCTGCCACGACTTCGGCAACGGCATCGCCAAAGTGCTGCGCCTGCCACGATTTCGCAACGGCATCGCCAAAGTGCTGCGCCTGCCACGATTTCGCACACCCCCCGCCGCGCGCGCGACAACATCCTGTCCCTCTAGACAGCTGCCGAATGCGACCCCTGCCACACAAACACACACCCAGATGCACAGAATGCTGCGCCTGCCACGACTTCGGCAACGGCATCGCCAAAGTGCTGCGCCTGCCACGATTTCGCAACGGCATCGCCAAAGTGCTGCGCCTGCCACGATTTCGCACGCCCCCCGCCGCGCGCGCGACAACATCCTGTCCCTCTAGACAGCTGCCGAATGCGACCCCTGCCACACAAACACACACCCAGATGCACAGAATGCTGCGCCTGCCACGACTTCGGCAACGGCATCGCCAAAGTGCTGCGCCTGCCACGATTTCGCAACGGCATCGCCAAAGTGCTGCGCCTGCCACGATTTCGCACGCCCCCCGCCGCGCGCGCGACAACATCCTGTCCCTCTAGACAGCTGCCGAATGCGACCCCTGCCACACAAACACACACCCAGATGCACAGAATGCTGCGCCTGCCACGACTTCGGCAACGGCATCGCCAAAGTGCTGCGCCTGCCACGATTTCGCAACGGCATCGCCAAAGTGCTGCGCCTGCCACGATTTCGCACACCCCCCGCCGCGCGCGCGCGACATCCTGTCCCTCTAGCAGCTGCCGTGAGTCAGCGAGTGTGAGTGAGTGAGTGAGTGAGAGAGTGAGTGAGTGAATGAGAGTGAGTGAATGAGAGTGAGTTGAGTGAAGTGAGTGTGAGTGAGTGAGTGAGTGGGTGAGTGAGTGTGAGTGAGTGTGAGTGAGTGAGTGAGTGTGAGTGAGAGTGTGAGTGAAGTGAGTGTGAGTGAGTGAGTGAGTGTGAGTGATGAGTGAGTGTGAGTGTGAGTGTGAGAGTGAGTGAGTGTGAGTTGAGTGAGTGTAAGTGAGTGAGTGAGAGTGAGTGAGTGAGTGAGTGAGTGAGTGAGTGAGTGAGACGGAGACGAGCGGGAGAAGGAGAAGGAGACGCGGCGCGCGGACGACGAGCGGAAAAAGTAAGAACCCCACACAAAGATGTGGGGAAAAACCAACTGACATGACCATAGATAATAGGCACTTAAAGGAAGTCATGGCAGCGCATGTGGTTTACAACCCGGGACCCGGGCAAGTGGTTTACAGCTTGCAGGCTTGTGTTAGGGTGTCACCTGAGGCTGGGCCTACTGCGAGGAGAACAACTTGCCCATGACTGTGCCTCGTGTTTCGAAGGACCCCAGCGTCAGTGATTGAAATTGGAGGGAGTCGGTTCCTGCGTTTTGATGACTTTTTACACAGCAGATTACTCACAGCTTGTTACATGGGTTGTGTCACACATGTTCCATGAATTTCCAGCCCCTGAACGGTTCAGAACGGTTCAGAACGGTTCAGCGCAACCCACGGGCCACCAATCACCTGGGCTCTGGGCCCAAGCAAAGCAAATGCCAGACCCTGGAGGACTCTCCCGAGAAGAGGAAGCCGGAGACGGCCAGCAAAATTCGCCGAATTCAGAAGGAGCTGAACCTCACGCACAGGAAGGGGTACAGCAGCCAGCTTGACAGGTGGACCAGGGCGGCGCTGAATCTTCGGGAGATGGAGAAGCTGGACATCGAGTATGCCAGGCTTGCTGCCCCTTGGATTGAAATTCTCGACCTGGGGCTTTGTAGGCGACTTAGAGGTCTGCGAAAAGTAAAGGATGCGTGTCTGAGTGCGAGTTTGCAGTTTCTGTCCACTTGCTATGTGTTTGGGACTACGGACAAAACTTCCAGAGATCAGATAAGTAAAGTAAGGTAGGATTCGTGCTGACTGGTGATTTGTTTGTCTCAGAAACTTTTCAGCTAAACTGACTGACTAGACTAGACTAGACTAGACTAGACTCGCTTAGTTTGTTTGTTGTTAGTTGTTTGTGAACTTGTGTAAAAGTATAAGTTAAATCAAGTATGTTTTATTTAAGTTATCAGTTTGATTTTGTTTCGATTTTGTTTCATCTCACACAACATGCTAGAACAGATGACATGCTCAAGTCAGCTTCCCACTGAACCGTTCTGAACCGTTCAGTGGATCTCCACTGAACCGTTCTGAACCGTTCAGTGGAAATCGGGGCAAAAAACCATGATAGTTCTGAACCGTTCTGAACCGTTCTGAACCGTTCAGGGATCTCCATGTCCACTGAACCGTTCTGAACCGTTCAGTGGGTTTTCACTGAACCGTTCTGAACCGTTCAGGGGATTTCCACTGAACCGTTCTGAACCGTTCAGCAACATGCCTGCGTAGGGTTCACTATATAGTGCCTTCAGCCTAGGAATATCGTACATTATGTAGCGTGTGTTCTATGAGTGCCATGTGCAGTTGTAAGTTGTAAGAGTTATTATTATTAATAGTAGTTATTAGTTATTAAGTTATAAGTTAAATTATAAGTTATAACTTTATAACGTGTAAGTCTAAGTTATAAGCTATGGCCAGCTATGGCTTATACTGTGTAAGTCTACTATATGAGGTATATTATAGTAAATTGGTACGGTCTACGGTATTTACTATACTATATGGTATACATTGTACATCTTATGAACTTTTGTTTGGTCTGCAAATGTCTAATCTGATCGTATTTGTCATACATCGGGCTCACTCAGAAGAACGACGCTGGGATGGATGCGCCAACAACACTCAATGGCTGTGGCTCTGGCAATAGCAGCGGGTAGCTCTGATATGCCGGTGAGAATTTCAATCATGACAGTACAGTTTCATTTTTAGTTTGATAGAGTGTGGTGCCAGTCGAGTGACAACTGCTTGAAGACAGGGATGAGAACACTGTGTATGCCATGCTACACTCAAATTTCTTCTGAGTCAATCCACCCTTGCCAGCTGAAAAAGAAACATGGAGAAGCAGCCCTTTTGCCTTTTGCATTTTTCAGGTAGTGAGTAGGGGCCAGGTCACATGCATTTTTCACGTGAGGTAGCTAGTTGCAACTTGTAACTTGTAACTGCGAACGATTGCGCCAATGTGTCAATCGCCTGTTCCTTTCAGGGTGCAGTAGAATGCGCGTTGCCTTGGCTTCTGAGTGTCAGAGTCATTGCTAGCAACTTAATTACAGTAGGTTCACAGAATGTGATGCACACGGCCGGCCTAGCCTATGATGAACCAACATTGGAAGAATGGATATTTGGATAATCATATGGCCACATGACATATGGTTCATATGATGATCATTTGATGATTAGTTCTGATCAGATCCAATACGATTTGCTGAGCTGTGTGGCATGGGTGCGGTCCATATGGTTCAACAGTTCAACAGTTCAACAGCTGAAGAGTGGTATGGTGTCAGTCTTGGTTTGCGAGCGGGCTAGATGGCGGCATGCACGAGTTTAAACGGTGACTTCCCGGGTCATTATCAGAAATCTTCATTTCAATGGTATCTAGCAACGTTTGCGTGCCGACTACTTCCACTACTGTTGCACGGACCTTCGGGAAGATCAAAATCTGCCCCCCAGAGAGGGTGCCAAATGAAGAGCTCCCCCCTGTATTTGGGAATGCTTCTTTTGGCCCTTTGAACCAGTTTTTTCCTTGAAGCCTGAACCAGCCAAACATGAGGCCAAGAACTCAAAGAGCAAGCCGACTGAGGGCTGCGTGATTGGCGCAGGAAGGTCTGGGGGAGGGGGTCCTCATTGGCCCCCAGATTCTTTGGAGGGGGCTTTTAAAAGCCCAAACGGGACGCGTCCCATTTGAAAAGCCCAAACGGGCGTTAAGCTGCCATTGCGTTTGCCCGGTGTTCCTTAACAGTTTAGTTTGTTGACGACCCATTGTAAGGAGTGCATCTTGCAGGTCTGCGGAGCCCCTTTCGTTTCAACTCCTTTTAGTAAGGGAGTCTTTGCGTTGCGTGTCAGCTGGGAAAACGGCACATGGAGGTATGGCGTGACGGCGTGAGACTGCAAAGGATTTTGTTCAGCTGTATAACTTTGAAGTGCTCCAGGTTGCAAAACAGGCGCCTTGTCAGTGAGTGCTAAGATGGGTGTGATGGGTACATTGTGAAGTCATCAAGTTGGCTAGCCATAAGCTGCCAGGGTCAAACGCATTCAGATTGTGCTGCGTACTCAGGAGGGTGGGCCCTCACCGCTTGACGCGCTGGTGGATGTGGCACGCGCATGCCTAAGATGTCACTTGCAACATCAGTGAGACTTGATTGTGAGTCGGTGATATTTGCGAGACTGGGTTGCTGGGTGGCTTTTGTTTTTGGGTGAATCATCACTATCTATCAGCATTTGCAATGCTGCACCAACCAAGGTGGCAGTGGGTCCAGCATGGGGGTCTACAAGAAAGGATTCGGAGCGGCGTTCAGCACCTCAATGAAGCTGTGGCATCTGGAGCGGCAAGAATTCTGCCCAGCCCAGGCAGGGTCTCAGGTGGATGGGAGGGTGGTGATGACTTGACTGACACTAGTTGTCAGTTGGCATTGTCGCAAGAGAAGCCATTGTTTGGGAAAGTGGAGTTTCTTGATCTCGGCTCTTGATGTCGAAGGTTCCATTGGGAAAACACTGCAACTTCTCAGTCTTAGTTTTCATGCAATTGTTGGAAGGGCCTTCAGAAGCTGACATGTTGGGCTGGGCGGCCAAACCTTGCAAGTTCGAGACACCTGCAACAACGTCTGACAGAGTGCAGGGGCCACTGGAGCTACTGAACTTGGGCTTGTGCTTCAGAAGTTTGAAACAATGATTGTGGCAGGGGCAAGGGCAACGCGCACACGTGCGGCCAGGCAATCATGGCAGCGCAAGGTTTCAATCCTCGAGACTTTGTTTGGTCAGAGAAGGACTACAAGTTCTTTACACGTCTCGCAGGCGGGCTGACACTTCCATCGGCAGTTCGCAAGTCAGTGTTTGAGCCTTTGAGCCACTTTGAGCCTATTTACCAAAGCTTACAATGATTGTGAACTATGCAATTTTGGGATTGAGATGAGAAGTCACAATAGTGATAGTAATAGTGGTTCAACGATACGACGATACTGATACTGATACTGCGTAGTACTACATGACACGGTGAGCTTGCCCCAGACGTAGATTGTGCCAAACTGTAGGGAGTAGGCAGGGATTCGGGATCAATCAATCAAGACTTCACCTGGGGTTAAAGGTTTTTTTGCCAGGGGCGAAACAACATTGAGGGGAGCGAGCTTCAAATTGCATGGACCGGACCCATCAATCAATCAATCAATCAATCAATCAATCAATCAATCAATCAATCAATCAATCAATCAATCAATCAATCAATCAATCAATCAATCAATCAATCATTTCAAATTTCAATCAATCAATCAATCAATCAATCAATCAATCCATCAGTCAGTCAGTCAGTCAATCAATCAATCAATCAATCAATCAATCAATCAAGACGTGGGGTAAAGGTTGTTGTTGCTCCCAAGACTTTTGGGGACAAAAAAGCGGAGCCCTGCACAAAGCGAGGTGAGGTAACGTAATCCAATCTCGCGAATGGTATGGGACTGGGTTCTGTGTTTTTCCATCTGGTGCCTCGGAGTCTTGGTTTTTGCAGTGCTGTACGCAAGAACTGAAACGCTGCCTCTTTGGCCCGTGTAGCAAGTTCGGCTGGCTGCAACTGGAGGTTGGAAAGTGAAAGTGCAAAGAATGTTGCAAACGGTGGTGATGACAGGCAGTGTGGACAGCGCAGTAGCGCAGCGGTAAACGAGCTGCTATACTTGGCAGCGCCTGCCAGCTGCGCCCATGACGGATGCTGAGTCGGGGGCTGATGGCGGAGATTCGGCTTGCAGGCAATGTGGGCAAACGTTTGGTGAGGCGGACATGGATGCTTGGCAAAATTCAAAGTCAGTCATGCGTCTCGGTAGTACGGTCGGTAGGTTGTGTAGACAAAAAGTGGAGTTGAGATGACACCCACACTCTCGCATCAAAGGATTCGCCGGCGGGGAAGGAGGTGACGGTCACTCGCATCAAGCCGCAGAGCTCCAACTGCTCCGGATGCTACTACGTTTGCAGGGGCAGCTTTCCCGGAGTGCCGCTGCACCAGATCCAGCGTTCGATGGAGGAGCATGAGGCTGTGCGGACAAAAGTGATTTGGTGGCAGCATGAGGGGGTTGGCATGATTCCTAGACCATCCTAGACCAACTAGAAGATAAATGCCCAGTGTGTTGGACATGAAATCTTAGGCGAAATCTGAGCGTGCGCCGCGTGTTCCACACACTTGCCAATCAGGTTTCTGGAAAAGAGGCACGAGAAGGTCCAAGAAAAAGCTCTATTTCCATCTCGCAAAGCTCGGCACGAAAAGCTGGACATCAAAGAGCTTGTAAAGAAAAGTGAGACAGACTACATCGACTTCCAGGAGGCCCGATCGAATTGCCCAAACGTGTTGAGCCACGCCGTTCAACGACTATTTGTTTATCAGATTGTCACGATTCACGATTGTCGATTGTCATTAGGGCAGTCAAGTTTACAGCAAAGGCTAGCGACTAGTAGGGTTAGGGTTGGGAGGCTAGGATACTTGTGCACGACGACACAGGGGAAACAAGTGACTGCCCTCAAGACACAGCCCAGCGGCGGCCTGCGCGAATGGAGTATGTTGACATTCAGGATCCAGGAACGTTCAACCTTTCCAGGCGTTTCAGTACACAGCACATTCAATCGCCAGAAGGCCAGGCAAGCACTTTAGAGGCGTGCAATGCTTCACTACATTGAGTCATTGAGGATTCACTTGTTGCCTTGTTGCCTTGATCAAGACACACTGGGTACTCATGACTCATGAGCTTTCAAGGAAAGAGCAAGCAAGGCTGCTGTTTGTGTCACTTGTTTGTTTGTTGGCAGAAAGGCAAGCAGAAATTGTGGCACTGGCAGGTGAGCAAATTGGTCAGCCTCAAGACGTTCTGTGATGATCCCGCCAACAACAAAAAGGGCATCAAGTTCAAGAGCCAGAGTGAACGCAAGCGGTTTGTGAAGGAGACGCTGGGTCTAAAGGTGGTGGTGGACCCACGAACTAACGAGCCAGCTGTTCCAGTGCATGACCACTCCCTCATGCTGGTCGGCCACCGCAAGTCAGCAAAGCGCACCCGGGAAGAGACGGCTGAGGACAAGGGAGCTGCCAAGGAATCGTTTACCAAGGCCAAAGCCGGCTTGGACGTGAAGGTCAACACCAAGGACCGGTGCGAGGGCCCCTCACAGGGGTGAGGCCGGGCCGACTGCAAGTCTAGCAATTTCTTTTGAGGGTTGCGCAGCTTCCAGCAGCGGTAGCAGTGGTGGATAAGTGGTCCCGGTGCTGTTTCTCCCGAGAAGACCTTTTTTTTGGTGTTTGACACGGAGCTCAACTGACAACTATATTCAGAGACTCAGACACCACTATTATAGACAGACTGACAGACTATAATAGACATTGACATAGATGAAAAAAACTGGACCACTGGCCCTTTTCGTTTGAAGCTTCAGCTTGGGTTTATCCAGCGCAAGTGAGTGTGACTGAGCTTGGTGGCGTCCAAGATCACTTCCATGGGTCCATGATCTTGAAGGTCTTTGGGAGGGCTATCGAGAGTTTGACAGTGCTGACCAGGAGGATGTTGCTGCTGCTGTTGGGTCTGATGGAGAAGAGTCTGACAGCGGCAGCTCTGCTAGCAGCAAGAGCTCGGGGAACTCCTCCAAGTCCTCATTTGGCATGCGGTCTGACTCGGAGGAGGGCAAGAAAAAGGGCAAGCGCAAGGCAGCCGGCAAGCTTTCCTCAGCGAAAAAGAAAGCGAAGGGCCAGCAAGAAAAGCTGCCGGCACCAGGGTCTCTTCCCACTGCCAAGCGCAAGCAGGGAAAGCAGAAGGACACGGGCGCTAACACGGTGTGCTTGGCAAGGAAGCAGCTGGAGTTGCTTCAGGAGCTCACAGCCTCTGTCACCCGGCAAGCAAGTTGCAAGATGTTTGGGTTGCTGATTAGATTCATGTATGATAATGTACCATGTAATGTATGATATTAATTTTAATGATATTTGTTTTTTGTTATTTGTTGTTTATTTGTTTGTGTCTCTGTCTGTGTGTGTGTGTTTTGATTGCAATTTCTGACTGTCTTCGTGTTGTGCGTTTTCAGTGCTGTCAGCGTGCATGTGTGTGTGTGTGTGACTGTGTGCGCGCACGATTGGGTGTGCGGGCGTGGGCGCGTGCGATTATCTTCAATGCTTGCTTTTGCCATGTGTGCTTCGTTTTGCACATGCGTCCGCGTGTGTGTGTGTGCGCGTGTGTTTGTGTGTGTGTGTGTGCGCGTGTGTGTGCGCGTGCCTTACGATTGTCAGATTTTGTCGGTTGGTGTTTGCGAGTGAGTGTGCGTGGGTGCATGGTGCGTGTGTGTGTGTGTGTGTCTCGTGTTTTTGCGTCATGTCACGTCATGTCCATTGTGCGATTGCATCCTTTCTGCTTCTGCTTTGCATCCTTTCTGTTGCTAGCCTGCCCGATTTTTTGCCAAAGGTTGTGTGGAAGAGTGTCATCCGGGCGTCGGAGCTGGACAGGAGGTTGGCAAAGGGCCAGAGCACTGTGGACGAGCTTGAGGGGTTGCAGTCGAACCCTCGCGCAGATGAGGAGACGAAGAAGCTTGCTGAGGAGATGCAGACCAAGATCTTCACCTTGTGCCAGGAGGCAGCGTCAGTTAAGGAGATCTCCCGGGTCATTCGCCAAAGCTCCCCTGCCGACCTTGCCGAGGATGTGCGGTGTGGAGGCAATCTCCGAGAGAATTTCCTTCGGTGCAGCCCCGGCATTTTGGTTGACCACCAGACCTTGACAGAGATGTTGCAGGCCATAGCCAAGAAGCTGGCAGAGGCAGTTTGGCTGATGAGGCAAGTTCCCCTAGCGTTCAAACTAGTGTGGGTGCAATGTTGGTTTGTTGTTTAGTTGCTTACCAGCTTGACCCATAGCCCATGACTTGCAACCTTGTTCCTCTCCTGACGGACAGCTTGGATTGAGGCCCCATCCTCACTTGTGAACTTTGATGGGGCAATTTGATTGACAGCCATGGAAACTTGCCAGCGAACAGTTGCAAACACACATGTTAAGTGAAGTTAAGTGTGTGTGTGTGTGTGTGAGTGCGTGTGTGCAGAGGCTAGGGCTAGCCACGATTGAATCCTGCAACGCCTTGTGTGACGCAATTGGGTCATGCGAGCTTAATAGCCGGCAGCCAACATTACATTTGGTGGCCATGGATAAGAGCTTTCAGCTTGCTGGCACGTCTCAGGTAAGTGCCACCGATGGGGAGAACTTGCACGTGCTCTTCAACTTCTTGGAGTTCAAGAAGGTCCGCTCTGATGAGGGTGATGCCAGGAAGATCCTCAACTTGCAGTACATGGCAGACCTCTGGCCCGACCAGACTAGCCCGGAGCAGCAGCAGCACAAGGTGAGCCTCATCAACATGCTTCTGCGGGTGCAGATCTCGTGCATCACTGACTGCGTCTTCGAGCGGCTGCGCAGCCCTTCAACGGTTTCATGGGCGTTGAAGATGCTGCCCAGAAGGCTTCGCTCGGCAGACTTTGCAGAGCAGAAGAAGTGGTGACTTGTCAGACAGCCAGCGAGCCCTTGTTTTGTGACAAGTGCCACAAGTGACAGAAGCCTTCCCTTTGTGCGCAGGCATTTGTTCAAAGTTCAACCCTTGTTCAAGTAGGTCATCAACCAATCGCTGTAACACACTGACGGCAGAAGATGGCAATTGGGTGGCAGCTTCTGTGCCAGGCAGTTGCGTAGCTAACACAGGTGTGCGTGTGCAGTAAAATGCTTGCTTGGCCAGGTAGTAGCGTGTGCGGGAATTGAAGCTTGAATTGCGAAGTCTGAAGTTGTTCCCTCCCGCATTTCCAAGGCTGCCTACTCCTAGCAAGGAAGTGGTGGGGCTGGATGGTCATGAGAACCAAAGTGGCTACACCAGCGTAGTCATGCAGGACACGCAGCGGATTTTTGCTTGCATGGAGGTGCAGAAGCTAGGCAGCGGCGATGGTGACGTGGATGTGGCGTACCTGTGTTCTGTGGCCAAAGCTTCCTTCAGCCAAAGGGTGGTTCTCCCGATGTCTGCAAGCCAAGAGTGGAGGCAGGGAACTCTTGCACTTTCCCAACCTGCGCTTGGCTCTCCCAATTTACTTGACACGACGCGCGCGTTACAAACATTTGGCGCCTGCCAGCAGGATGCAGTTGATCAGGGCGGAGCACTAGACTAAACCGTTTTAAATGAAGATTGGATCACAGATCAGAGGCAAAGAAGCTGGTAATGATTTGTAATGATTCTTCCAATCGCTCCATGACAACAACAACAACAACAACAACGAGAGATAGTGTGTTTGCGCAGGTTGGCACTCCCTATGATTGCTCTCAGTTTTAGTAGACATGTCTAGCCTAGCCTTAGCCCCATTGTCACAGTGTCATTTTATTTCTTTGATTTGCTAGCCAGACTAGACACATCTAGACATCCTCCACCACAGTTGGTGTATTTTTCCACGCCTCCAAACAACAACTTACTTTGCTTTGTACGAGACTTGCCTCGTGACATGTGGCACTGCGACTTGCCAGAATCTTGGAATATTAATCCATAGTCTAGAGAGTCGAGTCTATAGTCTATAACTTACGTCAGCAACACTGTGTGATTTGGTTGTGATCGGGTGCCTGTTATGGGTGAAGACACCCCCCCAATTCGGCAAGACACCTGGCGCAGGTCGCTATGGCAGAAGGTGCTGGCGCAGCAAAAGCTACAGGCGTCTGCGGGGCTGAGTGTGCAGCAGGCGCAGGACATGATCAAGGGCATCAACACACTGCTCGAAATAGAGGAGAGCCCCGACTTGGAGGCTGAAGATTGTCCCATTGCGAAGCAGATGTCCTCACTGCAGCAGCTGCCTGTCCTCATGGGTGAGCTGAAAGCTGCCCATTCTGTTGCAGGAGCAGAGCGGGTGGCACAGGAGCTCATATCATGCCTGGAGAAGCTACATGGCTGGGTGGACACAGTTGTGTGCCCGGATTTCAGCACGGCTCTGGACGAGGTGACCCAGCTTGCGGACGCGCATTTGGAAGGGCTTGACGACTCGAAGGCCTTGACAGAGTGTGCTGAGGAATTTAGCAACATCGCCCCCGCACCACTGCCGGACTTGGCCTCCCTCATGGACAAAGCATTTCAGCTGAAGTGTGGCTTGGCACCTTTTGGCACTTGTTTTGAGCGCAGGTGACATTGGTAGTGAGGTTGATTGGTAACTATCAGATTGGGATTGCAAACTGACTCTCGGCCCAGATTGTTGACAAAGAGTGTCTTGCGCCAACTTGCTGCATGCTTTCCAAACCCGTTTCGTTGGACTTCAAAAGCCCAGTGTCACGGCGAACTCCCGTCTGCAAGTTTTTATATGCTCGTTGTTGGTTTTGACGGGTGTTGATCGGGGGATAGTAGGGGCAGCAAGACAGGCCCAGATCCCCACATTGAACCCACGCAAGCAGTTGCTCCGTGCCTGTGTTCAGGCTTTGTCATGCAGCACGTGCCCACTGCGAAGTCTGACCGGCTCACGCAGCAGGCAGCTGCAACAATTGTGGATTGGGTGTGCCGCACAGAAATGTTGACAGAGCCCAAGGGTGACAACTTGGCAGGGGCGATTGAGGAGCTGGGCAAGTACACGTTAGATGTGCTCGGCTCCAAATCCTTGGTGCGCTTTCGCGCCACGGTTCAGGACGAGAAGGTGAGCAAGGATGATTTCGCAGCCCTCCCCGCAGCTTGTGACAGTTTGGTCTCCATGGTGGAACGCGTGCAGCTGGTGTGCAGTGCGAAGGTGCTGCATATGATCGCTTGTGGGGACATCAGCAACTTCGAGACGGTCTGCCTACCTAAAAGGCTTCAGCCCATTGCCCACGCCCTTCAGCTGGCAAGCTCTTCGGTTGCACCAAGCGGTTGGCGAGGGAGGGGCAGGGTCGATGGCCTTGTTATTTGTGATTTTGTTTGCTAGTATCTTAGGTCTTAGGGAAACATTTTGCACAGCAAGTATGCAGTATGAATGAATGATGGCAGGATGATCAGGATTCAGGGTGTTTCTGTTGGTTGTACCGGTACCTTTTTTTTGCCCTGCGCTTTCCAAGCGGCGCAGGCAACAGCTCATGGAACAAGCTGCAACCAATTGGACGGATTGACACTAGATTCACGACTGAGGCTTCTAACTTCTAATTTCTAATTCTAAGGTGGCCTTGTAGCTTGCAGGGCCACGGTTGCTCGCCTGTGCTGTCTAGGCAATTGGCCCACGGAGATCAAGTCCATCCAGGACAGCGGGGGCGATGACTTGGCCTTCTTCATTTCCAAGTTGCCTCTCTTCGAATCAGCTCACAGCGCCACCAACAGCGCTCTGATGCAAAAGGTGCAGAACGATGAAGTGCTACACGGCTGCTTGGACCAGTGCGTGACCTACAAGACAAACTTCATCAAGCTGCTCGGGAGGGCGATTGAGGTCACAGAAAAGAGCTTCCTGCCACCGATCAGCGCCTTTATGCAGAAATATGAGGCTGTGACTGAGGCTGTGCAAAAGTGGCAGCTGCAGCCAGTGGAATGGGTCTTCAAAGAGGAGGGAGAGGAACATGTGAAGCAGGATCTGGAGCGTTTCAGAGACGCCAGGCAATCTGCGTTGCAGCCTCCCTGCAGTGCGTTGGGGGATTTGGCGAAGCACGTGACGCAGTGCGACGATTTGAAGAAGCTCCTCACGGCAGCCGAACAAGGAAATGCGAAGATCACTTCCAGCTGTGCAGACGCTTCCCTCCTTGCCACGACCATCATGTTTACTCACCAAGCTCTCGTTGGTGAATCTGTGAGTTTTGACGAAGTGCAAGAACTCACTGCGGCAACCAAAGCTGATTTTGGCTTCGGGACGGAAGCCTTGCCAAGCAAGCTCTTGCAATTGCTGCCGACCAGCAAGGAGCCGGAGAAAAAAGACAAGGAGAGCAAGAGTGACAACAAGGGCAAGAAGAAGGAGAAGAAAAGCAAGAAGGAGGCAGAGCCAAAGCCTTCAAAGCGCAACTTGAGCCCAGACAACAAGGACAAGAAGAGTGGCAGGAAGTCTAAGAAGTAGCACGGACGCCATAGCAGCGCAGCTGCCGGAGCCTGATGGGAGAAAAAATGTTTCCTTGCAGCTGCGCATGCAGTAACTGGAAGAGTCATTGATTTGTGCTTGCTGCCCAAGTGTTTTGTGTTGCACAGCTGTTGACCCAACTCCAACTTATCAGCCATTGATCGCTTGTCAACGAGATGTGTACCCCTGATTCCGGACACTCATATTGAGACTTACTGACTTACTTGTTGAGGTGTGAGGTTAGCTGCCCGACTGGCCTTGTCTGACTCAGATGATTAATGAGCAAATCGCGTGCCGCATGCATGATGGTTTCTGATTGCCACGTGCGCAGGCAACAGCATGACCACTTCGGTGGCGGGGGCTGCGGTGATGGGCCTTCTGCTGTTTGCGCTTGGCCTGGGGCCAGAGGGGAAGCAGCTCGGACAAAGAATGGCAGTCTGGGACGCTGTGTTCAGTTGGAAGCAGTGGCGGAAGAGTTTTGTGAGTAACAGGTCTGTTGTTTTCTTTCCTTCTTTTGCGGGGGTGAGTTTTCTTGCAAGGCAGATCCTGCAGCGCAACCATGGCGTTGGCTGGACGTGGGTGGCATCAGACAATCAAGAGGGCTCTGATGCTGACTCAGCCTCAAGTGCTTCCTTGGCTTCCTTGTCCAGTTCCTCATCATCCCTTTTCCTCCAATCTGAAGCTTCGCCGAAAGTGGCAGACAAGCAGGCAGAGCAGTCCCCTGCTTCCGCGAGCTCAAGCTCAGAGGGGGAGTCTGAGAGCTCAACACTGTCGCTAGGCGCACTGCAGCGGTGAGATGTTAAGGCATGGTTTGGCATGGTTTGGCATGATTTATGATGGATGCTTGAGAACTGCAGCTGATACTTGATGTGCTGAAGCACTAACTCACAGCTTGGAACTTAGGGCTGGCACCCTATGGTGACACACACACATGTTGCCGAACTGTGCCTTTCGCTGCTGTGTTGTAGGTTGCTAGGCCTGAGCAAGTTTTGGCAGAGCCAACTCGCAAAAAGAGAGCACGCAGTGTGCTGGGGAAGAGGGAGAGCTGTTTGGGAGGCTTAGGCCACGAAGACCTCGCAGAGCCCAGGTGTAGTGACATGGAGTCCCCCTTAAATTGCGGTTCCCTTTTGTGGACAGTCTCATTTGTAACTTGCATCACTTGAGTTTGTGAGAGAATGGCTTGCAACCTGGGAGCTTGGACATAATCTCAGACATGATTTCAGACACAACTCCAGACATGACATCAGACATCATAATTGCAGGACTTTCTTGGCACCGTAGAGGCCCACAGAGATAGAGACCAAGTTTTGAAATAAGGTATGTGTCAACAAGTGGGTTTAACTTTAGATTCCCTTCAAACCAACGTGAAAAGAGTACCCTCAACAAGACAAGAATAAGTTGGATGACTTAGTTTGTGTGTTTGGCGGGGGTTCGAATGCTGATCTGCGACAACACTGTTACCCTTACTGGAGCCTAAACTAGTGGTTGATTTATCCATAAGCTAAGGGCTGCGGGAGTAATACCATAGGGTATAATATCGGCCCCTTCGTAAAAACTGGAGGCAGTTACCTTGGAAAACCCTATTTGTCCTCTGGCACTACCATTTTGATCATTGCGAGTACTGTCAAAAGATGTATTACCTGTAAAAGGCTGCTAGTTCGTTGGCACTTTCCTGCAGTCTCCATGACCCTTAAAAAGAGATCCATAGCCCCTTTATTTTGGGTAATGACCAACCATTTTTAAAGGGTCATGGAGACTCCAGGTCATCATTCTTGGTCACAGACTTCGATGTGGCCAAAGCGATATGCAGACCTGGGCCCACAGGCAAGAGCTCCCGCCTCGCAGGCGAGAGCTGCAAGTATGCCGAGCCTAACGATGCAACGGCCCTGTGCATGAAAGAAGTGCCCCAGAGCTAGAGGAGAACTTACAGGGAGTTGGCCGAATTCCAAGGAAATTGATCCATGGATTGTTGTTTGAGCCGAATGATGCTGAATGGGATGGAAAAGGGGTCAAGTCCTATGGAAGACTTCGGCACCACGAACGATGGTCTTGCCGCCAAGTTCGTCTTTTCGCTTCGGTTTGCAGCTGGGTCTGCAACGCCCCAAACCCCAGTTCGAACAGACCTCGCCTAGAGCCATTGACAGTTTGGGCCTCGATAAACCAAGGGCCTTTTGGGGAAAAAGGAAGCCTGTTTGTTCTTACTGGCTGCATTTCAAGGGACGTCCGGGGGCAGCGCTTTGGCTTTGGGACGGCCCGTTTTGCATGGTTTCTGCAAAACCGAGGGAAACAAAACAAGCTCAGCGGTCCGAATCAAGAACAACGAAACAAAATGCCTAGGACCTCCATTGTGATTGTGTGTGTGTTTTCCTTCTTTTTTTCTGCGGAAACCACTCCTTTTTCACTTCTGCGAGCGCTTTCAAATTGGTGAGCACTTGTCCGCAATCATGGAATCTTGGACAATTCTGCAAATTCTGCACTCATGGGTGTTTCGCGAAAAAGCGGAATATGCCGGTCAAAAAGCGGATGTTCCCAGTCTAAAAGCGGATTGTCCTGCCTTCGAACACAAGCATCGCAGATGAGAGGAATCTTTCACATTTCCGGGAAAAGGGACATCTAGTCAAAACCCTGACCAAGGATCTTTTGAATCTGATTTCTGGCAAGTGTGACGGCGCAACAGTCCAATCGAGGCGATTGCAGCAAATCACTTTGCCTAAGTTTCACTGAAAACCGCAGCGAGCATGTCCCATGGCGCTGTCAGATTTGGGTGGCATTTATCGCACCTTTTGAATGGTCAGCAAAATGGCGCAAAAAACGGCAACCCCTCGATAACCGACCCTTACTTTGCTTCCTCGCTCAAACTTATACGATATTTGTCAAACCCACACAAATCTCGCCAAACCCATCAACCAAACCAAATGGCTGAACAGCCGGGCGGTGCCAAGAAGGTAGCACCCCCCAGCCCCCGCAGCCCCAGGCCCAACCCAACCCCTCGTCTCTCTCGGCTCCGGGCGTCAGATCCACCTCCGGACCCTCCAGCAGCCTGGGCAGCGCGTCAGCGGCGCCCGCCACCTTCGGACGGATCTGAGAAGTTGGCTGCTACTGTGGATGGACGAAACTTTGCACCGTTCAGAAACCCTGGAGTGTTGATCCTCCTGCAAAAACCAGCAAACAATGGTTTCAACCATGGTTTCAAAGTGGTGCAGGATTTCGTCCATCCACAGTAGGTCCTCCTGTGGAGAGGTTTCAATTAGAAGAAGACGGTACCCTATTTTTCCTGGTGTTGTCTAGTTTAGTAGGGGAACCCCCCCCCAGAAAAAAAAAAAAAGAGAGGTGAAAGTGCACTACTGGGGGACCTAGGCTGAATGATCTTGCTGGTCCCCAAGACGCGTCATCCAAACTAACATGAATCAGGCTTGGGCCTTGCTTGCTGGTGCGAGAGATGAGGGGAATGAGTTGGAGTGACCCCGATTTAAGATCAATCCGACTGGTGGTTCCTGTAAGGGAATCCCAGATTTCATTCCCAGATCCCTACCTATCGCACCAGCAAGTTACCCCTCCCGCCGATTGACATGGAACCTGACGGGATTTCGTGGACCACATTCCTTCTAAAGGAACCCTCCAAAGTCAGGTTCCATGTCAACTGGTGGGAGGCTACAGTGCCTAAAAAAAATCCATCGCCACTGAATTCGGCTGAATCGCACAAAAAATGCGCTGGCTTCAAAGGATACCTTGAGGGAAACCAAACACGTGGCTAGTGAACTTAATGCAGGAAAACCCCTTGAAAGGAACGCAAAAGGAGAATCGCTTGGTCTTTGGTGCCCTCACTGGCGTGAAAAGCAACCCTTGTCACTTGCGGGGTTGAATTCAAGTATGGATGCAGTAGGTCAAAACTAATGTGAGCCAAAGCTTGGTATTCAAAAGGGGGCAACCGAAATCCATGAGCATTTAGAATCAAAAGGGCTGGAGCTTGCTGCCTCCTGCAGAGAGTTGGTTCATGGTAAAGGGACAAAAAGGGAAACACACATGCATGTTTTCTAGTGAAATGCCCCGCACCCGATTTGTGCAAAGCAATCCCCCAAGGTGAGGAAGGCGGGGCTGTCTCTGTGTCCCTCCAGAACAGGTGCGGGCTTTGGGCAACCCCGTGAATCGAAGGCTGAAAAGGGGTCGAGCCAAAAAGGGAAGGTGCCCTTGGATTGGGTGAAGCAACAAGCCAAGCCCATTCCATATGAGCCAGTCAAAATATCGTGCTCCCGATGGATATGATAAAATATACATATACAGGCCTAACTCAAATCCCCCGTGGCCATGTCCTTCCCAGTGGCAATGCTTGACCGAGCGGATACTAAAAGTACGAGGGCCCAGTGCTTCCAATTGCCATTCTAGAAGGTATCTGCATCTTTGTCCTTCAGGTTGTACATGGCTTACTTTGGTCAATTACCTACGGCAGCTGGATCCCGCGACAATTTCAAGTGATCCTATTCCTTTACCATTGTCAAGTCACCCCCGCAAGTGCCGAGTAAATGGGAAACACTCCTTCCCAGTTTGACCGCCAAACCAGCCAACATCGGAAACACGCTTTCGGGGAACCCCTTTTCGTTGGCAATCCACGGGATACCAAAAGGAAGGCACCCAGTTCAGGGATGTCGCGAAAATCCCATCTTGGTGAGGCTGGTTGAAAGGGAAACCACAAGGCCAATTTCCGCACATCTTAACAGACCCATTACTTTTTGTCCCAAAAAATGGGCGGTTTATCTTTGTGCCGGCTCGGAACAGATCAGTCGTATACATCATTTAACCGCGGCGCTTTCATGAAAAACCGAGGGGTCTCGAGCAAGCCTCTGGCCCGATTCGATGCGCCCTTCCGCACCCCCAGGACGTCGAAGCAGGGGATGGCCACCAGAAAGCCCCGGCGCTCCGCCAGCTGCGTCTCCGCGCTGGTGAGCCTGGCCAAGCCCCACCCATTGCTACAGAGGTCATGGGTGTTTGGGAAAAAATGCCCTCCCTCCCCCTAGCAACTGGAGGGTGCCTGGAACAGAAATTCCTCTTGGAGGGAAAGCCTCTGTCAGATGCCATGGTAGGGAGGGTGGATGGCCCTGGCAAATGGAACCAAACCAGTGGAACCCATACATTTCTAACGAAACTTACCTTCAAAGGACCCTATGCTCACACGTAGTGGCTGGCTTCATTTGGGATGCGGACAGCGTTTCAACGCGTAAAGCAGAGATACGCTTGCTCTTCTTCTTCTTGCGCAGGGCTTTCGCGATTCTTTCCGCCGGATACCCGCAAGTTCACCTCCTCGCTCGTACAGGCCCAGCACGGATATCTCAATCGCGGGGGGCGGATGTCGGCAAGGTACGCGACTGGTTCCTGAGACTGGCAGCTAGCACATTGGTGCCATTTGCCAAGTGAGTGCATTCGCAGCGTGGGATGTGTTGCACCCAGAACGGTGGGTTGGTCTTTTGATAGGATCTTTGTGGGTTGGTCTTTTATGTGGTTTTGTTGTTCGATAGGGAACCCCAAAATGGCCGGTTTTCTTCCCACCAGGAAAGGGTTTCAACCAAAGAACCACACCCGTAGAGGTACTCGATTTGCCCTAGCAAACCACTGGGGCATGGCTATGCCGCTGCACTCCCTGGCTTCTGAAACTATCTGGGTGCAGTGGAGTGCTTGCATCTCTTCTCGAAACTCGTTTTGTGGGCTTGCATTTTCGTGAAGCCACCATCTAGAGGATTTGGACCATGTCACTTTGCTGGGGTCAGTTAGAACTGCTACGATTCGAGGGCATTCAGGCATTGCTGGGCACAGGTGGCCTTTTGGAAAAAAGATGCCCCCACAAGGGACAAAACCCATCTAACCCGGTGCCATCCATGTTTAGCCAAACTAACCTCAAACGGACACCTATGTGTGGGCTTCACTTCGCCCCGGGAAGGGGGGGGGGGCGCCTGAACTCCCTGCAGTTTTCTGGATGCCAAACAGACGGCTATGCCTGGCTAAGCGCGCGACGCCCGGGTCCCGTACAACTTGGCCCCTAGAAAACGCGCTCCTTTTGTGGGCCAACCGGCCGTTCTGGGTCGGTAGGTAAGCCAAACAAAACCCCCATTTCCGGGGCCTCCCACCTGGTGCCAAACCCAAATCCCAAGCTTCTGGAGCTCCAAAACCCGCGGATAGGCTTTCAATTTTTGCGGCTTCGAAAGGGCTTCATTTTGAAGGAATCACCGCCTTGGACAGATTTCCTCAGGGTGCAATGGCAGCCCACATACCGAAGCAGCCTGCCAACTTGAGGCTTGGTCATCTGAGAGCTGAACATTCAGAAGTTGAGTCGCATCTTCTTTGGAGCAATAGACAAATCCCTTGAGCGCCGACTGCTTTTTTGAAGGGAAACCCACTCCAACAAAGTGATGAAAAAAGAAAGGCAGCAGCCAATGGTTTGCCAGAACAACTCGACACAGACCCCGCCCTTCTCTTCCAACTTCACAGCGGCGCCTCTCACACCCGCTGCCCAACCTTCACCAAACTTAAGTCTTCCAAGCCTCGAGGGCTGGAGAAAATCCCACGGCGCACGTTGGCGGAGTTGCCCATCAACAAAATGCATCGTGTCAGTGCAAAAACACGTGTTGACAGAGATGGCTCAAAACGTCTTGCCAGTGCAAGCTGTTGGTTCCAACCCCCCCCCCACTTCCCCGAAAGCCGCCTTTGCAGCACCGCCCGCAGCACGGCCGCGGTGTTCTCCCGAACCTGACGCCGAGAGTCGTTGTGGCCACGGCAACCAAAAAGAAGCGGATCAAGACGAATCCATTAATATATGTGTGTGTGGATGTGTACATGTATCACAATGTATGTGGGTCTCAATGGGTTAGTCGGAAAAAAAAAAAGGAACTTGTTCTTCGCTGCCGTGACCTTCCCATATCCAGCTGCGAACGTGAGCTGCGTCTGAGCCAAGCCCCAAGCGAAGGCCCAGAGCCCCATTCATAAATCTACATGCTCGAGCGCTTTTCAGCTCCTTCCGGTTTCCAAAATAAGCCCTCCACTTGGGAGTGCTTTCCAAATGCAAGGCAACCGAGAGCAACCCTTGAAGAACCATGCATCCTTTATTCCCTCTCCCTCTTCTTGGTAGGAGTTCCAGCCACCTTCGGAACCTCCGCACACGGAAACGCTCCCTGCGAATCCGAACCTCGCCTGCGTGTCACACACGAACCCCCGCAGCGCTGCAAAGTCGATCCTCGTGTCAAATCTCGGAAAGCTCCGCAGTCCGAACAGAGCGTCAATTGCAACTCCAGCGTCCAAAGGAAAGGGACTCATTTGCACTACGTACGCTTACAATGCTTTTGAACGGTGATTCTAACGCAACAGGCCCGACGTTATTCTTCTGGCATGATTCTGGGGGCAATCAAAAAGTGCTTGGAAAACATAGCTGGGAAAGCCAAGTCATTCGGGATACCTCGCAGACTCAAGCAACTAAGTCCAATGCCAAAAAGGGCGACAAAAGATCTCTTGACGAAAGTCTACTCCCAATGCAAAGTCCTTTGCCGCTCCTTTACGCGACCCCTTGGGCGGGGATTTCTGGGGCCGCTGCCACAAGATCTCTTTCAAAGGAGGACATACTTCTGCCTGGGTGGGACGCCCGGAGCCTCACAGGGCCGTTCATGTAGAGGACACTTTCTCGTTTTGCTCTTTCCCGGGGACGGGGGGGTTGCTTGAAGGCAAAAGACAAATAAGACTCCAGTTGCGCGTTTCCAAAAGGTCATAGCCTAGATTGCGGCACATATCGAACGCGACCCGACCCCCAGTATTGCTAGCATGCACAACACCCCGCCAACAATGAAATGTCCCAAAGGTGATGCCAAAAATCGCCAAAAATCAATGGGGAAAACATAGGGAGACAGCTCCCGAGCCTGCTAGCGCAAGGTCCAAACCAACGGCATCTACCAATGCCACTAGGGTAAATCTTGGGGGCAACTCTCTTTGGAATCTGAGCTTCTTGCGCACCCGCAGGGGACATTCAACCCAGGGGGGAACCGTGGCCAACTCAATCGTTTTGAAAACCACCACCAGCCATGAGAACCAAGTCGTTCAAAGGGGTCCGTTCGGGGGCTTCCATGAAATCGCCTGGGGGAGGGTAACACAAAGAACATGGCTCCAAAATGCGCATGGCTGAAAATTCCACCATACGGACCGCAGGTCTTCGTCCGTTTCCCAGGGTTCCCATTCAGGGTACCGGGGTGACCTACTTTTTTTTGACCCACAGACATGGGCTGAAAATGGTCCACCGGCTTCTGCTTCAACCCAAAACGCCCCGCATGGCCGTTTTGCCCTGGGGCCCCCGGCGGCGGCAGCCGGGGCCGCGCCGGGCGCGCCGTGGCGGCGCGGGACCGCACGGAGCGGGCCGGGCTCATGGGCCCGTGCCTGGATCAGTCGCCGCGGCTTTGGGTGGACTGCGGGTCGTCGAAACCCGTGTTTTTTTTTTTTGTGGGGGGGGGGGCATGGACCATGTTTGGGGTGTGAGTCTGGGAACAAACCTGGAGGAAACGACAAGGGCAGGGGGAATTGCAATTATTTGCCTGCAGCTGCGTGGCCCCTAGAATGGTGAGTCCCTACCAGCACAGTTCTTCAGAACGGCTTAGCCCGGTGCCCGTCTACCTCGTGGCTAAAAGTGGTGAACTTTTGCGGTAAATTGTCCCGGTATTCGAAAAACAATTTTGGGGCTGTTGCCACCCACACCGACTCCGGAACTTCCGCACACTATCCGCGCGCTACCGCCCCCAACTACCCCCAAACTGGGGGTAGTCGTATGATTCATCTTTTTCACGAGCATACCAGGTGACGTGCGACCCAAATCGCCCAGTCAAATCTACTACGCCCAAACCGCGCGTTTTGGGACTCACTATCCCCAAAACGGGGGATGTGGCGGTCCCTCCAACGCGGCATGATCAAAGCCGCGAACCAAACTGGCTGCCCAAAAAGCAAAGCTTTGTGGTTCACCTTAAACAAAGATACCGGCGCAAACCAAGCGTTGATGTTCACAAGTTTCAACGTCAAAACTGATAGCAGCGAACCCGGATGAAACACATGCTGCCATGCTGCAGCTCCAGAATTGCCTGGTTTCTGCAGCAGCCATGAGGTGCCCTCGTATAACTCTTATATAATCCTTTCCTAACCCTTATATAACCTGTATATTCTGGGGTGGTAGTCAATGTAGTCTTAGAGCTGAGGATTAATTAGGTTTGTAGGGTAGGCTCAAAGAACGGGTGACTATCAGAAACAAGTCAGAAAAGAATGGGCCCGGAACAGCATAAACCCTACGTGTGTGGTCTAATACTTGCTTGGATCTCTTAAACCGTTTGGAAAGCAGGTAATTAAGCAGGTTAGAACTGGGAAACTGGGACTGGTTGCCTTACAACTTATAGTCATGGTTGAAACCCCCAAATGCTTGTTTGTTTTCTTTGCTTTCTGACTATCCCCCGCTACGGGGCGTACAACCTCATTAAGGACAAACAAACACAGAGGCGGGCAAGTATCGTGCCAAGCCTTTGAAACAACCTCCTTGGTTCCCTTTTAAAGGAAACCCCGAAACCGGCTGTTTAAGCAAATGACTGGGCACACCCTAAAGCCTGGAGTCAGGTTTGCTCCGAGAACGCCCAGGTGGGCCTTGGGCCTTGGCAAGCCAACGTTTCAGGCTGGGAGCAAGCCTTATCAGACGTGGCACCTGACAGGCCGAAATGGATCATCTCTCACACTGCTTATGCCAGGTGCTGGGAAGGGTACTTCAAGGAATGACACCGTCCTACGCAAACAGATGTGGATCATGGTTATATCGGATTCTCCAGGTTTGCCAAGGTGTTGCAGATTAGTTGGTTTGACAGGGGAAATGAATGGGAACATCACCATGTCGGGGGGGGGGTTCGACAATATTACCACCAGGAAGGTGCCCAAGACTATCAAAACCCTCCATCATTTGAGTTTCAGCCGGAAATAACATAAATCTTCTCATGTCCCTCCCAAATGAATCATAGACTACAAGTAATTGTCACCAAAGCTCATCTTAGGTCATGAAGCCAGCTAGTCGAGCCCCTAAAATGGGTTTTGTGGGGGGTCTTGGGCAGTGAACCAAAAAAGCTTGCACAGGAGTTCCTCCTAATTAACGACCATTCAAAAACTGAACCCTGGAAAAAAAAAAGAACGAACAAGCTCCAATACCGCCCTCCAGGCCGGGAAAAAAAAGGTCCAACACCGCCCTCCAGGCCGGAAAAGCAAACAAAATAATAATAAAGCGCCAACACCGCCCTCCAGGCCGGGAAAAAACAACACAATAATTAAGCCAACACCGCCCTCCAGGCCGGAAAAGAAAAACAGAAGAAGAAAATAACAACATGCCAACACCGCCCTCCAGGCCGGAAAATAATAATTAAGAAACAAAACAACAACACGAAATAAATTCAAAAACAAAGCACGCCCAGAGCAAAACTCCCCGCTCCGCTTGGCTCCCCTCGGCTCCGCCTGTCCACGGCCTCGCGAGATCCCAGCTGCAGCTCCAAGCCTTCGAGGAACTCGGAACTCGGAACTCGGAACCCGGAACCCGGAGGCTTCCGCCTTGGACCTTGGGCCGGCCATTGAGACCCGTTGAACCAAAAGGTCAGGCCGGCTTTGGACTGAGGGTAAACAATGCGAGGGGGTTGTCACTAAGACTCCAAAGCAGGAACTGGTGGCTAAATCATAAAGCCAAATGTCTTTACCGCCTGATATAACGGGGTTCGGCCATAAGCCGCTAAAACTCCAAAGCAGAAAGAACTAACGCCTGAATATCCTTGGCAGCGGGGTCTTTGATGTTCAACGTACGGGACCCCCCCCAAAAAAACAAAAAGGTGTCACTGTAAACTCGTTTGCTGCTAACGAAAGGCGATCGCCTTTTAGGGCCATGACTTCAAATGGAAACTGGTGAGGGAAGCCGAAGCAACAACACAATCCAACTCTCTTCCCGGGGTTGGCCACTAGGCGCGGCGCAACCTACGCACCATACTAGGCCAGTTGAACTTTGTGTAACATCGATCATTAAGAAACCCGTGCATGGTCTCCATGCCATTTGTGTTTGAAGATCCATCTAAACACCGCATTATTAGGCAATCAGTGTTGATCATGGCCCACAACTAGTGAACCCTTACACGGATGTGTAAGAAAAATTGGGGAACCCAACAAACATGCTGGGTGTCCTTTTGGCTTCCTTTCAACACCAACCAAAGGACACACCCAAATCCAAAGCAGCTTCAAAAGAGACCCAAATCCTTGTCAA